>BJBW01000285.1:49299-233406 GCA_004320125.1 Scolopax mira | reverse complement strand
CTGCCCATGGCAGGGGGGTTGGAACTCCATGATCTTTAAGGTTCCTTCCAACTCAAACCATTCTGTGATTCTACGATAGTCCCATTTTTCCCATCTTTGCCTCAGCTGAGCTTGCTGGGAACAGCCCAGGTCTGTGCAGCTAGAGGTGTTTCTATAGATCACCCTACCCTGGCTCTTATTTAGCTATATATAGGTGTGTAGTTGTACATAGGTGCATGAAATAGGAGGGCAGTCCTAAGCTGTTTGGCACCCAAGTGTAAGTGGAGTTCCTCCCTGTCACAGAGCATCGTGGACCCTCCTGGGATTTTATGCCATTGAAGTGGGTTGACTTGAGTGGGGAGTACTTCAGTGGAGGGCCTGGGACCTCGGCGGTGTGAGGTATTAAAAAATACCAAGTTTTCAGCCGCTCCCCTTAAAGTCCATAGAGTGTACATCATTTTCATCTTCATAACCTCTCTTACACCTCTCCTGTGGGAAGGAGCTTTGTGTTTCAAGAGGAGCTTGTTACACAGCCCATCAATGGGGGGGGAGGGGGGAAGAAGCTTGAAATTTTCCAGCCTAGAAGCACCTAGAAGAATTGTGATGTTTTGGGGGGAAGAGAGAGGGCTATTTTTGCACATTGCGTTGCTTATAAATAAGTTAGAAAGCGAAGAGTTAAAAGAGCTGGTGCTTGACCCCCCTTTCCTCTCCACCTGCAGCCCCAGCCTGTAGTTTTAACACTTTTAAGGAGCCCCAGGCTTCTGCTGGAGCTGGGAGAGGGAAATTTCCCTTCAACAGGTTGGTATCAGCTGGCGGGATGCGTGTTTGGGCTTGTGGGCAGCAGCAGCAGCAGCAGCAGAGGCAGAGCGGGCAGAGGAGCACCCCGACCCCTCGCCCGTGGGGCAGCCTGGCCCTCGTGAGGGATGATAACGGGTGGCGCAGAATTTGTCAGAAAAAAAGGCTTCGGCCTGTAATTGTGCTTTGTTTTTTTTGTGGGTGCTGCTGTTCTCTGCTTGCCGGTCTCCTTCCTTTCCTCCTCAAGTCAACCCTGCTTTGTCAGGGAGCTTCGGTTTAACTGGAACTCATGGCTGGTTTACCACGCTCTTAGCTGCCTTAAGGACTTATTCCCCCTCCCCCACGCTTCCCCCCCATCTTTTGCAAACAGTGGAGAAGCATTTTTAGCATTGCTGCGGTTAGATTTCAGTTTTTCACATCCAGTAGTAAGCTTAATTTGAAGTTTGGCTCGCACAAAATGAAAACACTCCTGAAACTTGCCTCGAGATAAGATTTGAACTTGGTGTTTGCTTCCCCTTCTTCTTTTTTTTTTTTGTAATGCAAAAAATGACCTGTGAACTAAATGCATTAGTTAATATTTTGTACATTTTAAAATCTCTGCCATAAAATTGTTCATAGGGGCAGGAGGCTGATTAATTTTGCTATTGAGACTATTGAGATTGAACTATGTTAACTTGCTCCATCACTTTCCCTTTGTTTTTATTTTGTTTGGTTTTGTTTGGGTTTTTTTGTGTGTATGTGTTTTTAAGGACAGCTAAGCACTTCAAAAGAGCTGTTATGAGTGTGCTGTTATGTCTTACAGATAGACATCCTAATTCTCCTGTAGCAGCAATGACTGGGGGAAAGGATGTTTTTGTGTGAGTCCTGAGAGTGCACCAGAAAGATGAGAATTAGGGATGATACTCCTAATTGCCCTCAGTGCAGGCTGGTGTGGCTTTCTAAGAGCCTTGTAATAGTTAATTCACAGTGAAGGCTTCTTTTGTTGATTTATATTGCAGCCTTCCAAAACTGCATGTAAATGATGTGTATTGTCTAACTGCTGGCTCATAGAAGGAAATGATGTAAGATGTGATCGTTTAAATGCTGATTTGAAAATAAATTAAAACTTGGATAAATGTTTTCCCACGCTAAGGATACTCTATTTTTGTCTTAGTGGACTTTATCTTACAAGGTGACTGTGTTGGGGTGTAGGAAGAGAAGACAGTGCTTGGTATTCTCTACTAACTCAGCTGAGTATTTTTTCTCCCCCCTTTCCCTTTTTCTTTCTCTCACTGCTAAAGGGACATCATTGTGGATTCAAATGATTTTGTTAAACATGAATACAATTCCAGTCTTATCGCTATAAAGACAAACTGTACTGAGGATCAGTGAGGTCACTGGCTTTCAGGAACTGGTCCAGACCAGCTCTCTTAAGTATGAACTGCCCTTCTTCTCTTCCTCCTCTGATTTTTTTTGGTGTGGATTGTGTTGCAAAGTGAGAGTTTGCTGTTGGAGAAATGGGGAAGGGCCAAGCAGCGGCTGGAATACTGGCATTTCTCTGGGTCCTGTGGCTAGATGTAGCCCTTAATGTTTGCCGTTCTTCCCCAAATTGGCTGAACTTTTGACCAGTTCCCCCATCACCCAATTCCTTCTTAATTAAATATACAAAAGCTAGGCAGGTGGCCAGTGGGGATTACTGATATTTATTTTTATTAAAAAAAAAAAAAAGAAAAAGAGAAAAGAAAGCAACCTGCCAATTGTGGGTAACCACATGTCCCTCTCGTTCTTCCTCCCCCAGTCCATCTGTCTGTTTGTCAAAACGTCTTTTTTTTCTTCATCTTGTCTTAAATCAATCCCTGGGGCAGGGACTCCGTATTCCTAGAGTAGTTAGAAGGGGACCTGGCACTCCGAGACCTGCGTGTGTGCAGGTCTTTGAGGTGATGGATGTAACAAAATACAGCCCAGAGTCTTACGCTGACTCCCTGGAAATTTTTTCCAGCTTTCTGTAGCAAGATTTTTCAGCTGGTGTGGGTAAAATTTCAGTCAAAATCGTCTCAGGCTCTTCTTGCTATTTGTGTGCATGTGCTCTCTCCCCCGTGGCAATGGTCGGGGGCATTTCCCCAGGCTTGCAAAGGTGGGTGATTTTCCCTGTCAAGGTCTTGCTCCAGGCATGGGGAGGGTGTGAGTTTTATCCATAAGGCCCATGACAGGGGCTTTTGTTTGTTCGGGGATATTAAAGAAAGAAGGGGAGAAAACCAGAAACATATGCCTTCCCTTTCCTTGGTTTATTTTTTGCTCTCTCCTGGTAATGGAAATTTTGGTGACGTGTTATCAACTTCCAGGCACTGGAACCCCTGTGGCAGCATGCAGAAGTGCTTTTTTTGGCCTCTGTGTTGATGGCAGGTCCGCGCCTCCCACCCTAGGGGATGCTGTAGAGGAACGTCCCCAAAGGGAATCCGGCATTACAAGAGGTGTTCACCCTTTGCATTTCCCTGCCTTCAGCATATACATTTTTTAGTATAAATTTTTGGACTACAGTGCTAGCTGGCTTTCCTCATGTGGTCTAGCCTGTGTTTGTGTATACACATTATGTTCTAGTCATCATCTTTTCAAGTGGTAGGTACTTTCTGTTGCAAGCAGGATTTTAGCTGGGTAGGTTGTGTACCTACCTTCTTGAGATCTGTTCTCCTTGGAGGAAAGTGGTATTTTTGTTTTTCCCCTTTTACATTTCTGACTGTACGCTCTGGCTCTGCCAGAAATATTTCTCCCTGCCTTGGGATGACGTTGATATTTAAACTCAATAGCATTGACTTGCACAATGAGAGCTTGACTGTAGTCAAAAGTTACAGTAAGATCCTTATCTGCGGCGTTGTTTTAGGTCCCAGTCCAGCTCCCACTGGAGCTGTTGGAAAGAATTCAACTT
Organism: Scolopax mira; assembly: GCA_004320125.1. Taxonomy (NCBI): domain Eukaryota; kingdom Metazoa; phylum Chordata; class Aves; order Charadriiformes; family Scolopacidae; genus Scolopax; species Scolopax mira. The sequence goes on along the minus strand of BJBW01000285.1, from coordinate 229,730 downwards.
GCTTGAGCGAGAGGTGATTTGGGAGGGGATCTCATAGCTTTGCACGAGAATTTTCTTATCAAATACCTTATGTTTGTAGCATTATGGGTCACTGATTGTTTCTCAGGTCAGCACAGGCTCCAGGAAAGATACTGTTGGCTCTAAAATCAGGCAGCTATGGGAAGCGTGAGGAAAAACCCCACTGTGCATAATTCTGGAAACCTTGAGGTAGCTGTCAATGGAGAGGGCTTGGAAAATTTTGACATTGCATCTCACGTATTGCTTCCAAAGTGTGTTTTTTTGCTTTGGATATGGTGTGAAGTACTTGCACAGAGGCACGAACTATGAGACTGGTTACTAACTGCAGAATGCAGCCAAATGCTCAATATGCTGTTGTGAAGTTCGTGATGCCTCCACCTAACCCTCAGTCCTGGTCCCTTGTCCTGTCCCACGCAAGGCTTGATGTATTTCCTCCTGCGTGGCCATGGGGCTCAGCAGTCCTAATGTTTGTGGTATCTATTTCAGTGTTAGTAGAAGGAGGGAGCATCTTTTTGAAAGGGAAGTGAGTACAGGCTGGAGACACGATAGTCCTGCAGGCAGAACAGTCCCTTGCTCCGCTGGCCTTTGCCGTCCTGCAGCGGAATGGAATCCACTGTTCTGAATGTGACAAGTAACTACAGCGTGACCTCAGTGGTGTTGGCTTTAATTTACTGCTAATTGGTAAACCTCTGAGAAGCAGCACTGAAGAAGAAGGAAGTGCCAAAGACTGGGGAATGGAGGTGCCCACACTTACAGAGGACTGGCTTGTCTGAAGCACAGAAGGATCAGGTGGATGTATGGATGGTGTGGGCTTCTCTCCACTTGATTTAGAAACTGGTGCTACTGACTCCTATCTCAAGTGCTGCTGTGGCAGGCAGGAAGGATGTTGACTTTTTCTCCCTGGGGTTTTCCCATGCCCTCCTCTTGCTTGATCTTGCATCACACTGACAAGTGAAGGGCCAGATCTATGGGAAGATGTGGTGTTGGGAAGAGACAGCAGGACAGCTCAGAGAGACGGAGCCCAGTGAAGGTGAATTTACAGTGGGAATCAGAGATTGAATAAGGAGAAGCTGTCTTAAACCTTGAGAATAAATTAGTTAATGATCCATAGTTGTGGGAAACAAAAAGTAGTGTGGAGTCAGGGAAGTGTTTATTATAAGAAAAAGTAAGGAACAGCTTAGTTGTCAGTAGAAATACATCAGCATATATAATTTATATTAAAAAATAATTTATGTATTATGAAAGAGATCAGCTTTTACCCATGGCATTTCGCTAGCTTTCACTATCCAGCCAGGCTTAGGGCTTATCCGCACCAGGGAAGGGTACACTAACACAAGTTTTTCTGCGGATTTCAGTAGGGCCCGGGCTGACGAGACCTCCCTTGGCCCACCAAGCTGTGTTGTGACCCTGTGCTGTCTTTTGGGGGGAGGTCATTTAACGCTCTTGGCAAAAGGCTGCTTTCCCACTGAAGCTGCGCCTCCCTGGGTTGCTCTGCCACTGGAGCTTCATTATTCCTATCCAAACAGGACACTGCAAGTGCCAACAGGTCCTGATCGACTTGTCTAGTAATGAAACAGCTAATGTGGTAAAACGTGGATGCAGTTATACTGGTATTGTAGTGCTTATCTGGTACGTCTCCGTCACTCCCTTTGGAGGTGTCCCATGGCGCGTTGATAAGAGCTGCTCTCCGGGCAGGGATCACAGTGACTCATGGACTTGTACTTGCGGATGAAGGAGCTGCACGGGCTGTAGGCACGTGCTTCCTGGAGCAAGGTAGCACTGCCCCTGGAGAAGGTCTGCTGTGGGCTGGGATCAGCGATGGGGCAGCTGGGGCCATCAGTGGTGGACCATGGCTGCTCATCTGCTCCCTCCCCTGCCCCTGTGTCCCTTGAGTGCTCTCTTAACTCCCTGGCTCTGGGGCTGCTGGTTACCTCCACTTGTTTAATGCTCTTCCTACCACCCTGGCTGGGCAAGTCCTACAAGATCCCTCTGCGCATCTTGTATTGGAGGCATGAGTGCTGCCCTGCTCCCTATCTGACTCCAAAGGCTTTTCTTCTTCTGCGCTGCTCTCCACGTGGAAATGCTGGTCCTCACGTCCATCCAGAACGCCCATCTGCCTGGACTTTGGCTACTCACTCTGTGTTATATTATCTCCCAAAATGGCTTTTCGCTATGCCTAAGAAATTCCCTTTAGCTTCACCGGATGTTCTAGGGCTTTGAAAATTGGCTTGGTTTTAGCTTTGAATGTTTGGGCTACGTCTTTTTATGTTGTACCAGTCCACGGCATGGATTTGTTGGACAGAGGTGAAATGGGGAGGACATTACTTACGTAGCTAAAAGAATGGCAGCAGCTTGAAATACTCAGTCGCACCAAATCTAAATTTTATTGACTTCCTGAGGACTACCAAGGCAATAGTTTACTCCTGCTGGTTTACCTCAAAGCTGATGCAATTTGTTGGGGCTTTTTGCATTTGGAACTGTTAAAAATTACTCAAAGTCTTAAAAATACAACAGTCAATTGCAGTTAAGCTCTGGTAGTTCCAGTTGCTTCTTCCCGGGATTTTGTGAGAGTAGCTGTAGGGGATGACAGTGGGCAAGAGTTCATGATTCTAATTTAAACAGTAAGCTCAAACCAAAATAAACTTGTCTCAAAACCTGCCCTCTGTACTTCAAGCTATCTAATGGTATTGGGTTGTTTTTTATTGTAAACCCAGGAAAGAAAAGCTCAAGGTTGATAGGCCTTAATGTGTTATAGTAGATTGTGCCATGCTGTACTTGGTTTTATGTATCTTAAAAACGGAGACACCCCCTCCCAACATTATAACAAATCATTGTTTTTCTTCAGTTTTGTGCTTTACAAGGAAAATACTGTAGAATACCTAAAAGCAAGCACCATCTTACAAGGTTGTGGGAAAGAGGGAATCCTTAGCTGAGTTATGAACCCTTGCAGGTAGGGGCACGAAATGCTGACAGACCCAAAGCTGTAGTGCCATTAGCATGTGCAACTACAATAATCACAATAATTCTTGGATGAACTGGTGCAGCAGTGTTTGCATATAATGATGACTGGAAGCCCTAATGGAGTTTCTTTTGTGCTTTTCCAAGAAACTGACAGGGCTGTATATCTCCACTTATTTTATGGTGGCCTGATAGGTGAGAAATGCATTTTGGGGCCAGAGCTGCAAGGTACACGCTTCCGGCCAGTAATTTGCAACTTGTTCCTGTGCAGCAGGATGGAATGGTACATTTGAAAGGTGCTCAAGTAGGTGGGCTGCTTACTGTCCTTTTGCTGTCTAAATCTGAGCTGTGTGCTCTAGGATTCACAGTGGGGAGAAACAGGACGGAGAAATGGCCTCTGAAGATACGTACCTCAGGATGAGATAAACTGCTCTTTACCTGAGCCGTTGTTAATTATAATGGGAATTTAGGATGAATGTTTCAGTTGTATGTCTTATAGATGCCTAAGGTCAAAGAGGTTGACCCCACTCTGTACCATGTGTGTAGTAGCCCCTACAGTCTGTCTTCTTTGTGGGTTATATAGTAGGAGTGAAGGCGCCTTTGTAAGTGGATGTGTGGAAGTGTAAAACCCCTCTTGCCCGTCGCTGGGCTGGAAGCATCCCTTTTCCCAAAAGACCATAAATAAATGACCTGGTTTTGGGTGCATTTATCAAGAGGTGAGTGTGCATGCCCAGAGTTAGTAGCTCCACACTCTTAAACGAAGGCTGGGAACTTATAGACAAGTTTATTTCTACAAGACTAAGAACTATCAGTGTGAAAAGCCGTCAGTGCTTCATGTCTCCTCTCTGTGCCCTTAGCACAGAGCTCCGGGGTCTCTCCTGTTCAGATAAATTATACTTCTACAGAGAATGCATTTTTTCTAGGTTACTGTTTTTTGGGAGAGAATGGTAGAAATACTTAAACTCTTTTGGTGTGCTTCTCTGCAAGGTATGCTTTTCCATCAAACCTGTTTGAGGTTTTGGTCCTTTTTTTTTTTTTTTCCCAGCCACGTCATTGTATCGCTTCTCTGTAGCTGTAAGCTCAGCTAGTAGAATTCAATCTGGTTGTCAATCATATTTTTAAATCTCAGTCTGTTGTAAATCCAAGTATTTTTTCTCTAATTAACACTTAGGTTTTTTTGAGGCAATAAACTGCATGTTACTTCAGCAGCTACAGCGGACGTTCCTGAAGTAGCCGAAGTTTCATTCTGCACCATTTGTTAAACCAAATTATCAATTGCGTGGTAATCTCCCATATAAACACAGAAGGAAGCAGAGCTCTCATCTCTTCTCTTCTGATGCTCAGAAGAGTTATCCACTGTGCCTTGCTTCGGAGTGAGGATGTGGGAGGGAAGCACAGTGTGGAACTGGTGCAATTTATTCCCAGCCACCCAGGAAATATGTGACAGAGCTACAGTTCTCATTTCTGGATGCAAAGTTCTGTGCTTTAATCAAAAGAGATCCCTTCTTTACCTTAGAGGTAGCGGGGTCAGTTGTCGCCCTTAACCCAAGCCGGAGAGAGGGAAGACTTTGTGTGTTGACCCTCTGGTCTCTTAAGAGCCACCCGGAGGAAGGAGGAATATTCTTGGGTGACCAGGCAGGTGGATCTTGTAGAGCGAGCCTCATGGTACCTCTACTTGTTTTACTTGTGTTTGTGGTGGGATTGTTGTGTGCTGTCTTGCAGTTGGTGAAGTTCCTATGTTTAAATGAGTTTTGCAGAAAGCTCTGTACAGAATTGTTGGCGATTTAACTGTATTGCTCTAACGGAGGTAGGGCAGGTATTAGGATATTTTGCCATGACTAAACAGCAGTGTTAATACCCTGAAAATTGGTATATTGACATTTATGAGCAGATATCGCATTACAGTGATAGCTTCAGGGGCCTTCTGCTGTGTATGAGAGTTCTTGGTTGATTTAGAAAGCACATCAATAAAATTTTAAAGCCACCCTAACACAATCAAGCACGTTAAAACCCAAAATGCAAGGCGATGCTACATCCTTAGCTTATCCTGCAATCCCCTGTTATTTTGGCAGATGAACTCAATGATGTGCTGTGGCGGGAGAAGGAACAAAAGGCGCAGTGTCAGGAGCTTGGGCGGGGGGGGAACCTCTGGTGTAAAGGGACCTCCCTGATTTCACGGCCGGCGTTTTGCACACCAGTGCCATACCTCACACCAGGGATGTGCTCCGAGGAGTCCCCGTGCTGCAGGGGCTTGGGCTGGGGCTTTGGCAGAGCTGGCGTGCCTCCAGGCTCCCTCGCACTGTCGCCCTCGCCGGTGTTGCTGGTGTGGTCTTGTGGGGGAAGAAAGAATGTCAGACTATTAATAGTGACGGCGCAGGCTTTCTCCTCTTCATCTGTTGAAAATCGCTGGAATGCTTTGAATAACAAATTGCCCCCAAATCTTGCTTTTTCATCTGAGTGTTGGGAAGGGTGCTTTGCTCTTTCCTTTCCCCGACGTGAAACGCAATGAAATTCACTGATCCGGCTTGTCCTTGGGGGCTATGGAAAGTGCTTTATGCAGCTCCCCCTGTGCGTTTTAGGTGCTCGCCAAGAGTTAAATTTTGGAGCGATGACAAGTGAATATGGAGAAAATGTTTCAAGTCATGTGAAAGAAATGTTACTTGCTAAATAACTTGAGTGTTAAAAGAAGGGATGGGAAAAGCTTTTCTTAGCCTTTGTGGAAGTCTTATATGGCAAGGAATGAAAATCTTTAATACTGACCTAATTTTATTTGTGTTTAAGATCAAAGAGCTCTTGTGAATGAGTTGCTTGTCTTATATGTCACTGGCTTTATGGTTTTCTGAATGGCTTGAGGCAGTAAATCAGTCCTGAGTAATGCTACCTTTCCTTAGGTTTCCTCTGAGGTAATGGAAGAGCGCTCTGGTTTCCTCTTCAGGAGTAAAAAAGTATTAGTTATTGAGCAGAACTTCTTTCTGGTTAAGTTACTGAATTTGGAGGTGCCTCCTCATGTGGTGGCAGTGCTTGCACTGGGTTTTGGGGAAGGAAGAGAGAAGTGGGCAATGAAACCGCTGTCGTTGACACCCCACTTTGGTTGCAGAGCAAGTCCTTGCTGCCATCAGGGTTTGACTTTGGGAGTGTCCTCTTCTCCTACTGCTCTGCACCGCTTAGCTTTTTGATAACAGAGCATGTGTAGTCAGCATGTGCTATTGTAAGGAAATCGGTTTTGTATGCATACGGTGTGGTTGCACTGGGCTGTATGGGAAAGGGGAAGGTTTTACTTTGTGCTCCCCACCAGGAGCACAATAGGATTTGCTATTGCAGAAGGGAAGGTCAGGCAGACAGCTGAAATACCTTGGGTGGTATCTGGTTACTTTATTCCAGTGGGGAGAGGGATGCTGCTTGCTTACATGGTACAAAGCTGTGCTGAAAGGAGTCCAAGGGTCTTGGAGGTAGCTCGACTCACTGGAGAATCTACTGACCCAGTAGCATCACAACGTGGGTTTTGGTCTGTCTCTGTGACTCAGATAGGAGAAGACAGGAGAAGGGAATGCGAATGGTATTTCAAATCTGTAAAGGTGGTATCAGCTTAGTTTGTAGATCCCTGGGAGTTTGGAAACAAAGCCAGTAGCCCTGGATATGTTGTGTCCCTGTTAATACCCATTCACCCTGCAGGATCAATGTGCTTAGGAGAAGAGGAGATGAAATTCTTCTTGCACGTGCCATCATCAGAACCGTTGACTGATGTGAAATGGCACATGTACATGAAACCCCGCTGAAGAGAGCGTGGGTGGCACAGCACCTCTGAGGTGGTGGTTCGGTCTGATGAGCTTTGACTCCTTCTGTGTCGGTGGTGGTGGATGGTGCTGACTTGGCAGAGCCTCTTCTCGCCTCCTCTGCTCGGAGCCAGCGCCCCTCGTGAGCCTGAGAGGTGCCCAATAAACGGGGAATCTCGTAAAGCCCCTTGAGTTGCTGAACTTTGCCAAAACTGGCTTTTTGTCAAGGTTAGCTGAAAAGTTGGGAGTGTGCTTTCTGTCCAAGAACTCTTGGTTTAAAGCTCCATTAATTGTATGTCAGTTACCATATGTGTTATGATAATAACCAAGAGTGGAAAGGACTGAATTTATTTCAGTAAACATTTCACCTAGTAAAAATTTAATAGCTTGTCTGCCTTCAAAGGCCATTCCTTTTTTCCCCTGTGCAGATTGTGCACCCAGCAGCAGTGCAGTGTTTCCCTGAGAGCCGTGGTTATAACCTGACCTTGAGATGCTGCTCTTCCCGGGAGACGGACAGGGCTATTCCAAGGATGCTCAGTCCTGAGTTTCTGTGCGAGGCACAGACTGGGTTCACCTCTGCTGTGCTGCATTCTGTGGGTTTCTTTTAATAGTGGCTACGGACAGCTTTGAAAGATGATAAAAACCAGCATGCTGAAATGTCTAGGGACTTGGGTCTGAATCACAACCATCAGCAAAAACACCTAGTTTGGAGAACCGTTCTGTGTGATGGCAGAAAAATTTATGTGGGTGCCCAAGCCAAACTGTCCAACAAATAGGTGATTTCATGATTTGAATGTTTCGAGGGAAATGTTTTGAATGTCTTTGCTGTCTTAGGAGGGCAGGAATAATATCCTTAACAGATTAGGCAGACCACCTGTATATTTATAGTTTAAGAGGTGTAAATGTCATTTGAGAGAAAAGAAAGTGTGGTGGAGTAAGAACATGGTAGAGGTAATCCTTATTGCAGCGTTCAGGTGTATATTGGTTTAGTTTGGATACTTTGTCTAAAGACAGAAGTACTTTGGCTCTCCAGGATCAGGCCCCACGGCTGAAATTGGTGGAAGTGAAGCGGGCATCAGCCTGGCTCAGCAGCTTGGGGTTTGTGCATTTCTGCTTTGAGACAATGTTCCCTCTTCAATCTTCAGAAAAAAAAGTATTATTTCTAGAAGTACCACTTTTTGGAAGTGCCTTTGGAAGTGTCTGAAACAACTTTGACTTTCCCTTACTCTTTTCTTGCAGAATGAATTTTCTGGTTTTGCCCTTTTTCAGAAGTGGCAGGTTCCTCTCTCTCTGTCTCTGTGTTTTGTTTTGTCCTTCTCGCTCTCTTCCCTCATACTCACCTGATGTGGGTGAATTTCTCCTGCTGCTCTCCCTTCCTCTAAGCTCTATACTCATGATCCTTTGCATTTCTTCCTCTAGGCTTGTCTGTGGCTTTTTTCTTTTTTTCTTTTTTTTGGTATAAAAGTACCTAACAAATAGAAGGGATATGGTTAAATCCTCATGACCTCTGGTGCAGGCTGTAGTTCTGCCAAGATGAGTGAGGTTTATTTGTTTTTTCATTAATGTGTTTCTCCACAAGCATTCTGTACCTTCTTTAGATCTTTTTTTTTGTGGTCTCTTTTTACCCTGGCTTTCCAAAGAAAAGAGGATCCGTCCGTTTTAGTCTGTCCTCAACACTTTTTCAACCTCAGGGCTGACTTCAGCTGTATTTTGGTTTGGGGTAGGCGTCTAAAATCCTCACAAGTTTCATGAAAAGTAAATGACTGGGTAGATGGGAGTGTGAGAGAGCGTGTTTGCTTTTCTCCAACCCCCTATGTCCCTGTGGAGAAAGTTTATTATAAAGTAAGTCCCTCTTTATTGGACATTGGCAAGATGTGTGCCCAGGGTGAGGGCTTCAGGCTTACTTGTGCTTGCAGCTCTGTTTGCCTCTTGCGAGGAGGAGGCAAGAGGGGTCACAGTTGTTACCTGTCAGCTGAGCAAAAAAAAATAAGAAGGAAGGCGGTCTCAGGTCTGTCTTTTGATCCACTGGGGTAATTTATAATTTCCCTCCACTCTGTCTTTTGGACAAAACTGTGGTGCCGTCTCCTGAAGTTAGGGGGCTGGCCACCGGCGGAGGCATCAGTCAGAGGAGGGATGCTCTTTTCCCAGGGCTTCTCTCTCCGCCGGTGGAGAGAAGGTGTGAGATTTGTCTATGCTAACTAAAGCATTGAAAGGCTTTGTCTAGACAAGGCAGGCTGCCCTTGACACATGCTGAGTCTGTCTAGTTAAAGCCTCGGGTACTTAGTGGGTGCTAACCTCAGGGTGCTAAATCCAGGGCTAGACAAGCCCCCCGAGGAGGTGGTGGGCAAGGTGGGGATTTCTTTGCATTAGTCTTTGCTGCAACCTCCACGGGTGCCTGAATGCAAAACTGGTAATGAATGGTCGTAAACTATGGATGCTTTTTCTCTTGTCAGCTCCTGTCTGAATAGGGGCTTTTTCATGACACATGCTTGTTTGCTCATGTTTCTCTTTTAAGGAAAGCAGTTAAACTAGGCAATAACCACCAGTAATTCAGTGCTCTGTTGAGCATGTAATAAACCAAGCCCCAGTTCCCTCCGTCTCGAGCCATTAGAGACTGCTGCCTTTTGTTTCTCTCTTTAGGGGGAGGAGGGAAGAAATGGGGCACAACCAACTTGTTTGACGTGGCAAGGACAAAAGGGTGGCCAGAGAGGAAAGAGGCACAGCCATGTGGGGTTCCCAGGGCAGGCATCGCCATCCTTCACAAAAAGTACAGGATCAAACCCTGGCCTTTGCTCTGTGCCTGTGATGGCAAACCATCTGGAAGCCTGATGCAAATTTGTTTAAAAAAGGGATTACAACTCCTTGTGGTTGGTGCCAGACAAAGCGCCAGGTCTCAGCTCATCCTCCTGAGCAACACCTTTACCTCTCTGCAAGATGAGAAACCCCTCACCTTGACTACAAGGCTTGCTATCATTTTTTACCTTTTTTTTCAATCCAGGTGCAGCCCAGCTGTGGGACAGGCAGTAGCTGATTCAATTCTGTTTACATCCATTGCTGAAATGCAGCCTTCTAATGAGTTACCAAGTAGACTTTGTTGGGATTTCTTTGGTTGGTTGAGACTGGGTTTTCTTACAAAGCAACTTGATGCAAGTGTTGGTGCAGAGTGGAAACAAAGCAGAGACTTTAACCAATTTATGGATAAATGTTTAGGACAGGTATCTTACAGAGTTCTGGGAAACTCTTCATGTGAAAACAAAATTAAAGTGACTTCTTATCTCTGAATTGCCCCTTTAAGCCTCAGACCAAGCCTCTGCAAATCAGTTTTATCTTTTACAAAGAGAAATGGCTTCATGCTATTTCTCTGCATGATTTTGCAAAATGCATTTCCAGAGGGGAGCTTTCTTACACATATGCAGAACAAATTTTAGCAAAACATTTTATTTTCTTCTATCTTCAGACTTATGAAAATGAACTCTGTCATGACTCTCCAAAGTGTGGGTTTAAGAAAAAGCTCCCAAGGCATTTCAGTGCTGATTCTGATGCAGCTGTTAGTTTAAGGAATCTCTTCTTAAACTGGAGGTGGCTGTTAACTATATTCAGGAGAGGAAAATGGAGTATTGAGCTGGATAAATTGTAGTTTTAGCTGATACTTATTTTGAGGTTGGGTGTGGCAGGTAAAAAAGACATTCTGTTAGATAAAAGGAGAAGGACTGGTTTAAATTTTAATACAACTGGTTTAAATTTTAATACAACTAAGTTTTAACAACCTTTTCTAAAATTTTCTCCTTCTGCAATGTATTTTACCAGCACTACCATCTGGGAGAGCACCATCGCTCCCCCGCCACCCTGCTCTGACTGCTTTTTTGCAATGCTTCTGGCTTTTCAAAATTTGATGCAACTTCTAAATGCTTGGTGCAGTTCACTTTAGGACATTTAGTCTACATGAATTTTGTTTCCCAATCCTTTAGATATAAGGAGGTACCTGGTGGCTCTGTAAACGCTGAATGGCAGTGTGTAAGACTAAAAGTGTTAGGCAACTGGTAGAGAGGGAACGGGAGGAGGGGAATCGAGGGAGGAGAGCAGGTTGTCCCCATGGGTCTGACTTCAGCTTGTGGACTTGCAGCTTCCACGTGGACCATCACCGCATCCCGTCTCTGGTTCTGTAGGTTAGCCTGTGTGATCGTCCCCCTGAGACCTGTGTGGGCATCACAGCCTTAAGAAATGGCTCATTTAATTCTTCGGGATGATAATAACATTTGGTGGGGGAAGCTTTAAATGCGGAGTGACTTCCCGTAGAGCCTGGCTTAGTCACTGTTGTCCTTGCTGGTTGTGCTTCTCCTCCTTGGATGCTGCCAGGGCCATGTGCTCCCTGTGCAGGAGTGATGCTCTCCCCTTGGGAGCCACCTGCCCCCCTGCCTTGTTTTGGACCGTTACTGCCCAGGAACTGCTTTTCCTGGGAGTGGAGTGGTTAGGAGAGCTCTGGGACATGCCAATCTTACTATACTCACAGTTTGCCAGCCTGCCAAGTTTACCAGGTGAAGTAAAATTAGTTATTTATTCAGATTTTTCTCACCTTGTGGATGAATTGAGGCGTGTGTAAGGGTGTCTGTGGCATTCTGCCATACTGCGAGCGGCAGGGGATGAAGAAGAAGCTGATGTACTCCTCCTTTCCAGCATTATGCACACTGGTTGCTGCTGTATCCTTATTCAGTCTTTCAGGTGCTGGATAATAACGCAGTGGTCTCCCTCTGGTAGCAGCAGGCAAGAAATTATAAGGATCAAAATTCTCCCACTCACATTAGCTGCAGGTTTTTTATGTACTCTCATAGCCTTTTTCCCAGGAAAACCACGATCCCATCTATTGCTCAAGCTGTTTAAGACTCCCTCCCCCCTCCTCCGCCACTCCCTTGATCTGCAAGGAGGTGACAGTTGTGGAAGGATTGAGCCAAGTCTGTTTTTTAGGTATTAGGAGGTACTTAGAGGAGTTGCTGTTGAGACCACCATCTGGACAGAGATTCATTTGCTGAGGAGCTGTGCAGATTCCAGGGCAAAACTGTTCAGACGTGGTGTGTACGGTACAAGCAGGCTGAAGAGGCAGGAAGGTATAGGCTATATGCTTAATTCAGGACTGTGTGTTTCTTGAAGATGTAAGTGGATGAAAAATAGCAGATAGTCCAGGCGAATGGGCAAATCTGTTTCTTAGAGGGGTTGGTGCTGACCTCTGTAATGCACTGGGTAAGCAAAAGGCTCTAATCATTGTTAATTGCTCCTATATGGCAAATTCAATAACAATGTAGGTGCCTGAGTACTTGGGAATCACTCACTTCCCTCCATTGATCTGGACTGGCCCCATGCAGGAACTGCTGGAAGCTGGTTACCTTCCTGGGAAGAGTTTAAATTGCAGCAGCTTTTGCACCTTGACCCCTTGAAGCGTTGGGATTGCTTGAACAGATGCGGGAGAGAGAGACGCTCTTGCCCTCGGACACGGATCCTGTTTGTCCTGCCCTGCTGAATTTAACCTGCTGCATTTCATGCTCTCCCTGCCGAGAGATGGGGGGGGGACAGGGCACAGGATGGGGGGGACAGGGCACATTGATCTGCTGGAGCTTCACGTTTAGGCACCAGAAAGATTAAAGGGTGCGCTTTGAAAAGACCCTCTTTCATCTCCGTGATAAGCGGCGCTGAAGCAGGCGGAGGGAGAGGAGGTTAATGCCCTTTTTACCTGGGGTCTGTTTAAAGAAGGGCAGTCGTTTAGCTAAAATATACATCCAGAGTTCATTTCTGTTTAAACTGAAATTACTGAGTAAAGAAAGGCATCCTGGGAACAGATTAGGCCATATGCTAAGAAAGGAGCATGTTTCTCTCAAGGTTAGTTGACAGCGGCACGCTTAATTCTCTATTAAATATGTGATAAGCCTTTAGTAGACTTGAATTCTATGTGGCTTTAATAATTTTTGATATTTTTTTTTTAAGCCTGCAGGATTCTGATGTTTTTCTTCACCTTCCCTTTTTTTCTGCTCCCCCATCCCTCCAGCCCCACAACAATCCTATTTTATTGTGAAATGAGCACTTGGCTATCAAGGGCCACAGTCACATCCTGGTGATGGGCAGAGCTGGCCATAAAGGCTGCGTTTCCAACTCTGGGAGGTCCAAAAAGCTCTGAAATTTGTTGCTTCAGAAATATTTGATTAACCTGATTGTATTAGGTTGTTTGAGGTTGGTTGATTGTATGAGGTTGGTTTTATTGCTACTTCCTAAACTTTATTAAAAATCTATTATTAAAATATTGTGTATTATTATTAAAGCATGTGTGTTTGCTTCTAATGACCCCTTTCTTGGCAGCAATTTGCTGTAGTGTTGTTAGCATCCAGGGGTGGTCGGGTGGGGAGGGAGGGGTGGTAGATGGGTGTTTTGCCCTCCTGTTTTTTTTTTTTTTTTTGAGATATTTTAATCATTTTATTTTAATCAGAAAAAATCTAGGTTGTTTTTTGGGAGGTGAAGGCTGTGGAGAGGCTGATTCTCCCTGTGTATTTAAAGCAGGATTCCCCTTCTGTTGAGTTATATTTGGAGGATATTTGCCCACATGTACGGGCTGTGAGCATGTAGGTGCCACCGGCTGCCATGCCTGTTTGCTTTCTCCCTCCTCCAGCTCCTGGCTGAGCAAAGGTTGGGCCTTTCACCTGCTCCTTGCTTTGCATTTCCAGCCTTTGGATAAATTTGTCTTTCCAGGGAGCTTCTGACACGATTTCTGCTAATCAGATGCCACCCGTGTTACCTCCCTGAGTGATTTATGCTGGGCAGTATGGTGCTGTTCCCAAAACACCACATGGAGAGGGAAGTCAAGGGGGAGAAAAAAAAAACCCTCAACCATAAGCAGTTGCTTGTAGCTGTTTCAAACAGTCTATTCTTGCTGCCGCTTTATCGCTCACGTGCTTTGGGCCGGCAGACTCTGGACTGCAGGGGGTAGGGGGAAAAATTTAAATAAATAAATCCACCCCAGAGAGAACTTTGTTTGCTTATTCACAGTGCGGCTGTTTTTCCTAGCAGGAACGCAGATTTTTAAGGGAAAAGCACTTGATCCCATGTGAGCAATTGTGGTATTTTGTTGTGAGGAATCAACACGTTCCCATGCAAAGCAGCGCTGCTATAAATACTTTTACTCGGCCGGGAGCGCAAGCTGCTGGTTAGGCTGACAGTCTTCTCCCATTTCTCCTTATTTTGACCAGGTCTGCAGATGTTTGTCTCTTGAGGGACCCTTTCTGGAGATGTTTTCTGTGATTTTACCTTCCCTAATGGGAGGCAAATGATTGTACCTCCCCTAACGGTATCTTCTTGGTCTCCGAGTTTTGCATTCTCTGTTCTTCAGCATATTCAGTACTCGGGAAATTAACCTTTCTTCAGTCTGTTTTCCATAAGGTTGTAGGTATGTAAGAAATGCTGGAGACAGCTAAAACAGGAGTCCTTCTCAGACAAAAAGTATAATACAAGCCACCTGAATAGCTCGGTCTTCTCCAGCAGCCTGCTAGCCACCCTCCTTTTCCCTTGGCCTCGGGGCCTCTGTGAAGCCTCTCCCCTCCAGATTTGCCCATTGCTCCGCTGGGTGTTAATCACCAGTAATAAAAAACACACTTAGGATCAGGGGAGTGTCTAATGATACTTGTCAAGGCTAAATGTCTCCTCAGTCTCTGCAGCTCTTTCCTGACAGCAAGTGCGGGTGGAGTGATTCATGCTCCTCGGTGCAGGTATCAGGCAGGTCCTCACTTCTCAGGAACCATCAGGGAGGTTGGGTACAATGGGGTGAAGGACGTGTTTGCTGCATGCAAACACTGGTGAAACTCCCTTGAAGCTCTGGCTTGTCCCACTCCTGAGAGCAAACGTGGGTTAAGAGGACTCTGCTACTACGGATGACCATGATATAGATGCTCTCACCATCGGTAGGAGTCGTAGGGGGCACGGTCACATTGCTGATTAGGCTGTATTTGCGTCAGGGCTTATGTTAGCCAGAGATGACCCTCTGTCTGACTGCAGGTTTGAAAGCTTAAACTCAGGTGGGAGAGCCTGGTGGAGCCATCTTCCCCCCTCACCTGCCTCTGCCCATGCTTGGCAGCACCTTGGCGTTGCCCAATGACGGTTTAACTCCTTGTCAATTCATCTCTGTTATACGAGTCATCTGCTGACAAAACAAAGATCTGGGTCACTGCTCTTAAAATAGATACAGCATTAAGCAAATTGCTCAAGCAAGCTCTCCTTTCCTATGAGAAGGCAATGTCAACCCAACCTCGTAGGGATACCCCTCACAAGCAGAGCATCCTTCCGCAGAGGCCCTGTCAGTTTAGTGACGCTTGCCTAATACGCTTTTAAAATGCAATGTCCAGCTGTTTGCACAATGTTTGGCTTGTGCCTGAGGGAGTAAGGGCTTTTTTTATTTATATTAATGCAGATAAATGCATCAATATGAACTGGGTGGTGGGGTTTGTTTTTTTTTTTTTGAGGTGGTCTTTGCAAATTTTCTCTCTCTTTGTGCTCTGGTGCCTGGAAGTGTGATTGGCACATTTAACTTTAATCTGTAAGAGTCATGATAAAAGGCATCTGAACCAGCTGATTGTTGCCCTTGCTTATAGGCAGAGTTTAGTGGTGCCAGTTTCATCTTGATAGTAGTCATCCGGTAACTGCTTTGAACACGTTGTGCCAAGCCCACATATGAGTGTGCAACCGGTCAAGGTTGAATTACTCACAAAATCCAGTTTAAGGTCACAGCTGGGCCTCTGCAGCCTCTGAGTTTGTAGGACTTCCTGCACCATGTGCCCTTCTGCCAAAGTCCTCTGGGCTTCCTGGGCCCGGGCTGTTAAGATGTGCTGCCTGGTGGTTTCTTCTGCTTGTCCAGGGGATTTCTTCTGCTCTGAAGAGGGCTACCTTCAGAGGTACTCCTACCACTCGCTGGGAGTGGGGCTGGAAAACACAGTGACTGAAAAAGGGGAACTGGAAAGTAGGATGTTGGTTCTTCTTGCTCATTGGAGTCCACCTCTCACTGTGTGTGTTGGCTTTACTGTGGGCTTGGAAAGCACGGTAGCCAGTGTTTTGATAAACTGGGAAGTCTGGGTGGAATTTCCAGTTGTGAGGCAAATGGAGTGAAATATGGTTTGGTGTCCCATGAATGGGTTCCCTGTTTGACCCCGTGCCAGCCTGGGTTGGTGGCAGCAGCAGTGTCCCTCTAATGATAAGGGAGGTGGTAATTTTCTACTAATTCTTCCATAGAAAACATGGTATGTTTTTGAGGGAGAGGTGGTTGGGCAGCATGAGCCCTCATAATTCTTTCACCACCATTTTCCTATTGTTATGTCTGTAATACCTGCTGTGGATTTGGGTTATACCCTAAGTAGACTCCAGACAAGATTGCGGGCAGTACCTTGGTATAATGTGAAACCCCCACGAGGCTCAGGGGGAGCAGGCGCCTTAAAGATGGATCTAACAAAGCCAGCCTGCTGACCAGAGAGCTGTGTATGCAGGCAAGTAAAATGCTGGTGAGGATTGTGTGTAACAAGGCTGTAACTGGAATTTAAGACTTGTCTTTGGGCGACAGAAGATCACTGTGTGTGTGGGGACTCAGCAGCCCTGAAAGCAGTGACAGGAATGCTCACAAAACCGGGGGAATGCTGGTGGTGCTTCTGCCATGCATTAGCAAGACCACTTGGCTAGCTGGGAATTGGGATGCAAGCCCTTCCTCTGGCACGTGTCCTTGCTCTTCTACCCCCCAAAGGCTACTCCAGCCACTGGGCTATAGGAAAGTTTTGGTAGAATTGATCCTGCTTTCTTATTGAAATTTTAATACTTTGGATGAACAAATGTTTGATTGGTTTGGGAAGGAGCTGGTATGGTGCATACAGCTTTGTGTGATATGTCACCACATAGAGTCTTTTCTAAGAAGTCCCAAATCTGTGCATCTAAGAATACTGAAATACTGTTGAGGTGAAAGAGAAGATGACGGGTTGCTTATTAATGGCAGTTCTTCCACTTGGAAGAGGGGAGATGAGGATGCTAGTATCTATATCAGCCTCCTTCTGAGGGTGCACTTTTAGGAAAAAAGAGTGTATCGGCGCTGCTGAGGGGCAAGAGGGGAGGCTGAACCCTGAGGGGGGGGTGCTGTTTGTAGGTACCAGTTTTAGCCCCAGCAAGGGACTGAGGAACAGCGGGAGTCGAACACTTCTGTGGATACTGTGCTTGATGGGAACAAAAAGCTCCCTCCTTTATCAGGCCTGTATGTTCCCAGTGGTTTCTAAGTCCAAACCATCCCTTGCCTATCAGCTAAGGACAAACCATTTCTTTTCACAGACTAGGGCAAAAATCTAGGAACGCTCTGGTAACTATTAATAATGTTTCTCTGGTTTCCTGTGATGAAGTGTTGCTCTGTTTCTTTTTTTTTTTTTTTTTTTTTTTTCTCCAGTGATGATTAGAAAACAGAAGTGGCAGGCAGTGACTTTAAACTGCCTGCACCAAGGGAGATCGCTGCTCTGGAAATTAACTCCTTTATGGGACTGTGCTGCCATTGAGGTTTATCCTGGTCTGGAGCCTAGCGTTTTGCCTTTTCACCTTTCCACTTTCCACTTCTTTCCACTCCCAAATCACAAATCTAATCAACTTAAACAGAAAAAAAAATGCTACACTAGGAGAATGCTGTGTAATTGTTTTCCTGAGGAGGCTGGTGCTCGCTCAGGCTTAGTCTTTGTTAGTGATGGGTTGGGAGCAGAAAACTCGGTTAGTTGTTGTCTGCCCCAAATCACAAAGTTTGGAAAACAGACTGAACAAGGACCAAAAATTTTTTCAGGTCATTGTCACTCTTTATTTCTGCTGTTCTCAAGTTTTGCTGTACTGAGCCTAGCACTAAGCCAGAGTGACCTTCAGCTGCTGCTGAACCATGACTTTATGCTTGAACGTTTGGTTCAGAAAGGTCAGGGATTGGGACAGAGAAGGGTTTGTTGGCACCTGGGTGCGCTTACAAGATCAGGCCCCAAAGTCATTCACATGATGGTATCAAAGTACTGCAATGCACAAAGTCAGGGCTTTAAGCAGGGTGATGCTTGGAGCTGTGCAATTCAGTTGCTTGCTGTATTGTGAGAAAACAGTTATCTCTGGTCAGCAATTCCTTCTACGAAAGTACAGTAAATTGGGCTCGAAACTGTTTCTTTCTAATCTGGAAGTGAAATATTCATACACAGGCTAGAAAGTAGCAAAAGGCAAATGAAAGCTTGCTGGAATGGTCTTGTTGCTTGTGCTGTGCTTTTAGCTTTTCTTCTCTTTGCTGGAAATGTTGAAAAAAATCTTTACTGGGGTTTGAATAGTGAAATCATGTAAAGTGCTAATTTTGACTCAAACTTTGTCTCCCTGCAATGGGTAAAACAAAAGGAAGACAAAAAAGAATAGAAAGGTGGACATAATGCAGAGAGGTTGAATTATTATGTTGAATTAAAGCCATGTGTGGAATATTCCTACTCAAGCCTTTCATGCAACTTGTGACTAAGAGCTGTCACTGCTGTGTTGTTGCTTGGTCTCCTCTGAACCAAGCAATATTCATTCGTTACCATGAATTTTTCAGTGTATGAGAGAACCGTGTATGTACTGCACATCAGAATAATATAAATCATGCATGTCAACATAATAAAGTGATAATGCTAACTGCTCTGTCAGGCTGCTAGCTTCTTTAATATCAGGACTGCTATTTCGATGCCCTTCCCTCAACGTATGGAGCTGTGACAGCTGTCCCTTGAACATACATGTACATGTATTCATTTGTATTTCCTACATCAATCAGTAGCTGCATGCAAAGCTTGATAAAAGGCAAAAAAGGATCCTGTCTAATACAGCTTATGGTGAAAGCAGCACAGTAAGTTCCTCCTGCATGAACAGCAGTCCCCTGATGTACCAAGGAGACCAGATTATACAACAGGACTAATCAGCTCTGGATGCTGCCATGAATTATGGGTTGGCTTAAGTGCTGCATATACATTTCTGACTGAAATTGATGGTAGGTGCAAAACAGAAAACCAGAACAGAAAGCCAAAATGTCGACAAGGCTTATCTTCTTTAGGTCTCTATCAGGGTTAAAGAAGAGGTTTCTTAATGTAATTATAGCCTGTCTTTTCTATCCAGGCTAGCGAGACTAAACCAGGTTATATTGGAACTTTACTGCATAATATTACACAACCGTGCTTATTCAAATGTGGCTATTTTTGTAATATGCACTGTGCCTTAGTGGCGGTAATGGATAGAGTGTTGACCCAGTGCAACATCGCTGAATAGAGAGGTACAACGTTTATGGAAAGCTACAGTGAAATTTGGCAATTTTCCAATGTGTTTGCACTTATGGCAGAAAGAAAGGTGGCAAAATAATGAATGATGAAAAAACCCAATCATATCTGCCTGGTGTCTTTGTATGCCTTTTCATCCTATGAACAACCGATGAGTTATTTCCCCCTCCCTTTCTTTCTTTGATTGCTTTCCATTTTTATTTTGCTAAATACAGTGGTGTAATTTTGGCACCTCATGCACAGAGCCTCCTCACTTTTGAATTTCAGACACCTGCAATTAATGTCTAAGGCTTACCTATTTACCCAGACTTGGTTGCATCTATGGCTGAGAGAGGACTGGGTGCTTCCAGATGATTCATCTGACCTGTCTTAGACCCTGATCAAAAGGTGACTAGCTGAAACTAGCAGTTAGATACCCTAAATTAGGACAGATGTGGTTTCTCCTTCCACTCCCATCATTTCCCCAGCTTGGATCGCTTTGTGAAGAGGATGGGGAAAGGTGACTTTGACCTACTCCCAGTACTTCCCCAACCAAGTCCACAGCTGTTAGGTGAGTTCAGAGGGGAGCTGTGCTTGGGAGGTGGTGGCTCAGATCAAATGGCTTTTGGAAATAGGGTACAATACTGGCTCTGGAGTATTCGGCTCTTGCTTAGATATGCAAATTCCCTCCCTCTGATTTGTCTATGAGGGCTGAGTGTCTGGTTTCCTCATGATGAGATTGTTTGTTTGTTTATCCGTATGGGGTTTTCAGCATTAGAAATTCCCAGGATAATTATAATAATAGATGGCATGGTTATTTCACAAACGGTGTGCCCTCTGCTGTGATCAGCTACCGCCTTTGAGAGCCTACGTGCCCGTCCACAGCTTCCTGCCCTCTCCCATCTTTGTGTTCCAGCTGTCCCAGCTTTCCCCCTCCTTGAAAACAGCAGAAGTTTTCAAACGTTAGGAAAAATAAATAAAAAAGGAAGGAAGGCTAAGACCATGATCTAATAAGGAGGAAATTAATAACCCATTGGTAAGAAGGAGCGCTCTCTTGCCTTATTTTTGTGCCGTCTGGGAGTCGCAAGGGCCACAGCCCCTGTGACGTGGGAGGTGTGTCTGTGGAGGAAAGCTGGCACTTAACCTGGCAAATAATTACAGTCTGAGCAAGTTTAGAAAAGGGGCGGAGTGTGGGGGAATAATTCACTTTGTGGGGGATTTCTTGTTCAATGAGGTCGGCTTCACTTGGGTTCATGTTTAGTTTTTCTTTTAGGGCTTTGCCCTTGTAGGGTTCAAGTCACAAAGTAAAGGAGACATTGCTGCTCTTATGCTCTTCTCTGGGGGGAAGTCTCAAAAATTAAAGCCCGGCTGTTTTTCAGGCATTCCCGAGGTGTCGGGAGGGAGGAGAGATGCTGAGCCCGGCCCCGCTGGCGAAACCAGCGCTTGGGAAACTGTGGCTGGAAATTTGACGATTTGCGAAAGGCCTTTAAAAGGGCCTTTTAATGCTGGAGCAGAAATGCTGGATGCTCGCAATGCAGACTCACCCTGCTGGTTTGGATCTGTTCGGGGTTGGGTTTTTTTTTCACTAACAAGTTATTTTCCCATTGATGGGGCTTTGTGCTAGTTTGGGTATCCCCCTCCTCCTGCAGCCAGTGGAAAGCTGGAAGGGAGTCTGAGCTCTGGCTAATGATAGAGAAGGACAGCCGGTGGGCTTCTCACCAGGGATTTGGGGTGGGGAGGTGGTGGGCTTTTTTCCTGTGTGGGGAAAGGTATGGTTCCTGGCTGGCATGGGCACACTGGCAAAGCCTCTGCCACACTGCTGGCAGGGCTCACCTGGCCCTGCCGGGGACATCCATGGTGGCACGTACCCATCTGAAAGAGGGGTTTGCCTGCCTCTAAGAGAGTGATGGAAATGCACCGTGTCAGGCTGGCTGCCCTGGGAAAGATGCTGCTTATGTGTGGATATGGCTCCCAAAGCCTTTCTGGAGCTCCAGGTGAGCTGGGAATGGTTTGGAGCCAGAGCGCTTGCAAAGACACAAAACCTGGATTAAAAATGTCAGGCTGGAGCATTGAAGGGAGGTCCCTCAAGTCTCACTTGCACTGTGAAGATAAACATCTAGGCCTCTTTCCCTGGAGTATGGCTCAGCCTGAGTGAACGGTTCTTAATATTGCTGATCAGGAACAGCCCGGAGCCACCTCCTCTCCTTCGGATGGGCTGAGGGGGCTGCGCTCAGAGACACTTTCAGCTTTGTCTTGAAAAGATTCAGGTGTGTGCTGCTGCTTCTGAAGAAATGTCTCATGGGCCCTGTCAGAGAGAGGTGAACCCAAAATCCTATTTAATTGATAGCTTCTCTAGCCCTTGCTCTAGAGAGTGGTGGAAAAACCTGTGACCCTTCTCTTCCTTCCTCCTCCCAGTCCCTGTGTTTATGGGACAGCTAGTGTGCTAGCCACTGCAATACCTAATTTCACTCTTTTTTTGTTATTGTTGTTGTTTCTTGATGGGAGGCTAAATCAAAATGCAAGCCCCACATCAGAAAACTGATATATCACTTAGTTTTACACGGAGATGCTGTAGTAGAGGTGCACAACTTTCTCAATAGGATTTTCCCCAAGATTGTATTTTGGCTGTGCAGCCTTTTTATTTGTTTGAACCAGGGATGCTCCTTCCTTATGTTTACTGTTTTTCCCCTTCGCGAGCCAAACATCCATCCCTCAGGTGTGCAGCTGAGCCAGCCTCGGGTGGGTGGGACAGAAGGCAAGAGGAGGACAAGCGTCTGCAGGAAAAGACATATTCTGGATTCCTGCTGTGGAGATGAGTAATCGCTGGAGGTTAAAGCAAAATAGGAGAGTTATGGATACAGTTTTGTCTTTTCCCCATCTAAGCGCTTTGTACCTTTTTTGTGATTAAGGTCTAAACATCTGAGCCCTGGCATTCCAGAAGAAGATGTGGGCTTTGAAAAAGATGTGATGGTTTTGGAAAAATCTTCCAAGTTATCTTACTGTTTTTCTGCTGTAAACTCTGAGAAGGTGATGCATAGCCAAATGCCAAATACTGGGTTGTCTATGAAAGGGATTGTATGACTTTTACACAGGAGGTGAGGGTACTTTGTGTACCATCTGGGTATTTGTGGTTTTGTTTTTGTAGGACTGAGTTTGACTGCATAGTGCTTTGGGGAATGCAAGGCAAAACTGGAGCCTACCAGCACGGTCGCTCAGCCTGGAAGTGGTAAAGGTTTTGTGTACAAGACTATGAACAATGGCTCTAAACATGATGCTATTGATTTTCTTCCCCGCAGTGTTTCATAAATACTGTGCAGTTTAACTGGGCTTTTAACCTTGCATGCAGGTTGAAGCGTGAGGTTTCTCGCCCAGCGTCAGATGGTTCACCCAGTGAAAAAACACAACTGCCCTACAGCCCAAATTCCCTTGCTATGTGCAAATGTGCCCATTTCGCCATCCAATTTCCAGCGCAAGCCCCTGTGTGGTGGCAGCCCTTCGGGGTGGTCCCTGGTCTTGCACAGGTCACAGAGAGGAGCACTGCCTGGAGCCTCAGGCTGCAGTCTCAGATACCTTTGTTTCTTGCCTGGATCAGTACAGCATCTGTTCAGACCCAAGAGGGCTTTGTAGCACAGCTTGACACTGCTTGCTGAGTGTTAGACTGCATGTGGTACTCAGTGCTCACTTTGAAAAGGTGGCCATAGAGTCACTTATAGAATAGAAATCTCAGCTGGCTGAGACTTGTTTTTCACCAAATAATTACTGTTTCATTAAATATTGCATTGCGTATTCATTAAAAAAAAGTCCAATGGGGGAGCTTCATACTTTTTTCATATTTTTGTAGTGTTCCCATTTTTTCAGATGCACAGGTGTCTCATTTACATTCCTAGAAACACAGCCTTCATGTTGTCTTTAAAGTCAAGTTTTCTGATCTGTTGTACTTAGTTAGCTTAAGGCATCCTTGGCATCGCTCAGGAACACCTTCGAGAGGGGATTATTTCACAACTCAGTGATGTTGTGGCAATACAAGCAGAAGAAAAACGATCAGAAGTATCACTGTGTGAGCTGGGTTTCTCCCGCGCTGTGTCATCCGTGAATGTGTTTTCTTGTATGTTGAGTTTATGTCACAGCGTGTCTTGATTTGCACTTGCATGTTGCAGTGTGCCTCTCGTACAGCCAGCCTTTTTTGTGCAGGTTATTGTGCAGTTTCAGCTCCCAGTTGCACAGATCTGGATTTGGTTAGTGCTACGCTTCTTATTAATTGCTGTTTCATATGGCAGATCAGCGAGTCCTGTTGAAAGATGTGCAATAGTAGAAGAAAAGCCAGCGCCGATCTTGTCTGTAGGTGGAGTGACTACCCCTCGTAAATAAGATGATTAACAGACATGCACACACCAGGAGAAAAAAAAAACCACAACACAACGGCAAAAAGAAGTCTCGAAATGTTCTCTTTTTCTTTTACACATCACTCTTGATTTGCTTGGGGCGATGACCCTGTGTGTCAAGTCTCAGACGGGTGACTCAGAAGGAGAGCTGAAGACAAGCTGAGGACTTGTTTGGAGTTTCTGGTTACCAGAGAAGGATCCCAGTCACTTCTTGCCTGCTCCTCGCCTGTTTAGCTGGAGAACAGTAGCTGTGATGCTAATAAAATGCTCTAAAGTTACCCCAAAAATTAATTATATGCTGGATAAGCGGTGGAAATGTAAACATAGGTTTTGTTTCCTGGAGTAGTCATCTTTGAACTATGGTGAAGAAGAGTGAGTAGTGGAAGACGGGTTTCAAGGCTCTCACAGGGGTAGTACAAGAAAGGTCACACTGTAGGATCAGTAAAGGTCAAAAAGTCTGAGCCACAGCTGGTTGAAACGAGTGCTACGATTAATGGCTGGAGATTTGCTTTACTGTATTTATTAATAACTCTCCCCAGTGCAACATTGGAAGAGGTAACAGTTTTTAAAGAAATGTTTTGGGTTCCCGAGTCCTGGGCAAATCTGCAACCAGGGGTAACTTGGAATGGTACACCTCAAAGTGTAATCTATGTGTAAGTGTGGAGGCAGTTAGGACATATGGGACCTGTGCACTCCGAGGACTGATCCATTTAAAACAACTACCAAAAAATCCACAATGAGCAATTTTGTGTCTTGAGTGTATTTTATACCTCTGCCTGTTTGTACTTCTCTGTAGCTCAGTTATTACCTCTGGTATTGAATGAGGCTTTTAATGTTGAACTCCTCCAGGAAGCAAATTCTTTCATGTTATGATGGAAAGATTTTGCACAAGGGCAAGTGCTAGGTATCGCTGTGTGATTTTCTTGAAGGTGGGGGGGGAATTAAAAAAAAATAAAAAAATCAGTGTAGGGTAAGTTAATTGCAGCCATTAGGATGCTGGTAGGTTGCTCCTGTGCTTCTGGCCGGCATAGCCATGGTCCAGCTGACTTGAATTCTTTGTATTCTGGCAGCATTTGCAGTTTAGCTGTTGTGATCCTTCAGTGTGCAGAAGTCTTCATGGTGGGATGGCACACACGGGGGCTCTCTGCTGAAAAATCATTTGATCGACCTGCCCAGTGAAAAAGGACTAACATGTGCATGTACTTATTGGTGTCTATTTATTTGCCTTGTGGAGCGTCGACTGCAAAACCCTTTCTGAAATTATGCTCCGTGAAATCCTCCTGAAGAATGGCGAATCCTCTGGCTTAAGCCAGAAAGGTCTTATTTTCCAGCCCCGCCGCTATGAAAGAAAGCTAGGTGTCGAAAAAAATACAGCTTTAATGCCTCAGATATTTATTTTGACCTTTCATTACACAAGCCTCCCCTCCGTCATTACGCTGGGAGGTCAGGGGGTGTGTGTGGTGGGGCTGTGCTTTAGGGGGGAACTATGCTGCACAGGAACTTGTGGGCCTCCTCTGGGCTCTGGCCCCCTTATTGTTTTAACAATTAATCTTTCACCCGTTTGTAATTTAAAACACTAATAAATACACCCTTCTCTCCCCTGAAATTCTCAGGAATCTCTGCAGTCTCCTGCTTGATTATACATCTCCAAGCTTGCACAAATAAGTCCTCCAGTGGTATCTGGCCAAATGAAACCTTGAAGGGATGCGTTTGACCTTGGTTTGTGCAGTGACCGTACCTTACCCACTTGTTGTGAAGGCAGAAAAGACTGTTGACATTCACAATGTGAAAATAAATATTTGAAGATAGGTTTTGGTCTGCTCAATTTGCTCTGTCAGCATAAACAAAATCCTCCTCTTGTTTGCTTTTTAAGGGTCTGTATTGTAGCCTTCACAATACTGGCCTGTATAATCCAAAAGGCTTTTCTAAGAGGCATTTTAAAATGAAAGTTAAAACCAGAAGATAAACCAGAAGTTAAACTCATGCACTTCTCTTATTCCTTTCTTCCTCCTAAATTCTGTATGCGCTTTTTCCTTTTATGTTGTTGCACATCCCCACAACAAATGGGATGTTTGCCACCCATGCGGTAGTCCAAAACCCACGCCCCAGCCCTTGACTTCTTGGGAGGCCTTAATTTGAAATCAAATTTCAGCAGTTCCATAGGCTGCTGAAGGACAGCGGGAAGGGTTGCTTCCTGGGTGTCCTGGTGGAACAGAGCCAGCTTCCTGTTCAGTGGGAGAGGCTCTTGTCTATCCTTGTTGTTGTGGCAGCCAGGGTCAGTTTACCTGGTTGGTTACCCCATGGAGAGGTTGCACCTGTGGGGAGGGGTGGGCAGGTCAGTGAACCAAACTGTCCATCTGCTATGATCGGTGTAAAAGGCTGAGGGATCAAAGGGGCCAGGTTGTTCCTCTTCAGTGGCTCTGCTTCGATGTCTCTCTTTTCTTCAATGACTGATGGCTGAGTCAGTTGGTCTACCTTTGATCCCTAAGAATGTGTACTGGAATTCCAAGTCTGGAACTTCCCCAGTGCTTGCCAGTGACATCTTCTTGGGAACTTGTTATGGTTCTGTTTATATTTTTTTCATCTATTTCATTATTTCCCTTTTTATTTTATTATTAATATTTAATTAAAGTAGTTTAGTTTTGATTCTAAACTCATAAATCTCTTTTTCTCTTACCTTCTTCTCCTTGGAGTGAGAGGTGGGGGAGAGCATCTGTTGGCTAACCTGGCTTAAACAGTGTTAGAGCCCTCACCTTCTTAGCTGTGGAAATTAGTGAAAGACTCATTTGGGTGACCTGGCATATTTGCCTGAAACATTTTCGTTTTCATTGGTGGATGGAGGGACGGTCTTGTAGCTCTGTGTAAGTGGGCCATGGGAATGCTACTTCCCAGAGCAGGACTTGTCACAGAATCACAGGATGACATGGGGTTGAATGGGACCTCCTGAGATCATCTAGTTCCTGCCAAAGCAGGTCCACCTAAAGCAGGTTGCACAGGAACTTGTCCAGAGGGGTTTTGAATGTTTCCAGAGAACATTCCAGAATGTTTCCACTCCACCACCCCTCCTGTAAAGGCAGGAAAGGAATATCTACTTTCAACTCTGTGTGTGTGCATCTGCTCCAGAAAACTGCAAGATGGGAAACATTTCAGATTCAAGGATACCTGGTTGGTAGCTTTGCTCTTGCATGCTTCAGCACGCTCTTGCATGCTTGTGCTTCAGCCTTTCTCTCCTTTCTTTCTCTGCATTGTTGAAAAGAGTGTAAGCCCTTGTCTTAGGCCATTCCTCATCCATTAGGACCACACAAGAAAGCAAGGAGTGATATCTTGAATTTGAACAGGACCAAGTGTAGTTTGCCTGAGGCCAAACGGTATCATGTAATGGGCTCTAGAGGAGTAACCTTTTGCAAAGAAGACGGTTCCTCAAAGAGTGGTGCCAATTTCCAAAAAAGCAGCTTGCAGGAGACAAGGAGTCCATACCACAGAGGCATGGTGTCTCCTAAGCATCCTGGGAGAGTTGTGCCAATGGGAATGGGCTCCTACTGATAGAGTTGTGTCAGTGCCTCCCAAAGCTCTCCAATTAATATTGCAAAATTTCTTCTGGAGTTTTGCTTTAAAGACTAGAGGAGACCAGAAACATTTGGTATTGGATCAAAATGCTGAGATTATTGTTCTACCACTTGTGTGCTTTTATACTTCTGAAGCCGAGGTGAGGTTGGTTGCGATTTGTAGTATGTTTTCACTTGTTTTCAAGGTTCTTCCAGAGGTGCTGTGCTTGCTATCATTGTTGCAGACCAACAGGATTTTGTTAGCTCCAGAGAAGACCGTAGAAGAGCAATTGTTGATATCAGTTTCTGCACTGACAATACTCTGACAGCCTGTGATGTGTGCAATGACCAGATCTGGTTTTGATCTGATTAGCTTGATTATAGCTTGAGGTAGAAGAGCTGAAAACTGCCTGGAAACTACTTTGCCATCCTTTGTTTTCCTTGGCTGCTTCAAAATACTGTTTGTTTTGTTTTGTTTTGTTTTGTTTTTTTTCCCCCTGGAGTTTTTCTCCTTACTGAGTACTCTTTCCTGCCCCATTTAAGAGGGTCTGCCTTGCTTGGTGCAGTATTTGTAGAAAATGTTGACAGGCAATAATACATTTTAAACAACTTTCCTTGAAACCTCTTTGTCATCATTGGACTGTCTGTCAGGCTGATTGTGTTGTGCAGAGCAGGGGCGTGGAGTCAAATTTCATGTTTTGGTTAATTGGCAGGTCATTTAGAGCTAAGGGGATTGCAGGCAGAAGACTGCAGAGCTGTGTGAAAAACACAGGGTTTATCACTTGCCTCTTTGTTCTTTTGTTTTTTAATCTTGTTCAGAGAAATTAGTTTTCCTGCCTTCACAGGAACTTTCATTGAAGAGATAAACATGAAGTCACCAGAATTGGCTTCCTTGTCCAAAGTTTTATTTTTTTTTAAGTTTTTAGAGGTGGAAGTGTAATCAACCCTCACCAGTGTTACTTCCAGCTTCTTCTTACCAGTACCCTTTGCCCGGTTGTGTTCTACCTGGGCTGGTGGTCTGATGGACTGAGACCTTGGTGGTGGTCTTTAAGATGAAGAAAACTCTGTGTAGGGATACATCTGTCCAATAACTTTTATGGTCTCTTCTGTAGCTCTGCTCTGGCAATATTAGATGACAAATGTAATTCGTGATGGTGTGAAAGGCCAAAGAGGGCACCAGCTACTTTCTGTTCAGAGTACAGATCGCCTATCCTGAGGCATATACACCTTCAAATGGCAGCTCATCAAACTCATACCTTGTCTTTTTTGCTGCTTCTTCTCACTATCAAGGTGGAAATAAGGCATAAAAAGTAAGCACTGAGTGAAGTTAAGAGTTGTGATTCATGAGTGGTTCTCTGTTCCTTACAGTGCAATATTAACCTTCTAATGGTGTTTTGGGTAAACAGATGCTGGGAACGATTTCAGGAGCCTGAAGTCTGATCACATTAGCCAAATCCATAGCTGGAAACAATGACAAACAAGAGGATGGAGCTGGGGCTTGCTAAGCTGCTTTCCTTTCCTGGAGAATGATGTCTGGTTAATCTGTCACTGCTGCTGTGGGGTGCCTGGATGACCCCCAGTGGGATCGTGGATGAGGTGTTTGTGTGGATCACCAGGCAGCAGGTTAAAGCAGGATGGGTCTGAAGCAGGAAAGTCCCTGCTCAGTACAAACTGCTTCTGAAATGGTGGCATCAGGGTGTCGGGGCCACATCGGTATCTTACTGATGGGGAAGGTGCTCCCTTCAAGAAGGGGCAAGGGGAAGTTTATGTGACAGAGTGCTAGAAGCAGATGTTAAGAAGGAAAGAATGACAAAATTGCCTTCAGTGAGCTAGCAGAGGCCGGGAAAGCCCTCGTTAATTAACGCAGAGAGAAACAGCTGGTTCTGGTCTACATCTGTAGTGTAGACCTTTCTCAGGCACTGGCAGCTCGGCCTGCTGGCACTGGGAGGTCACATCTCACTTCAGCACTGGTGGGGTTCATCCCATCTTCCTGCTGCTCTCCCTTAGAGGTGTAACAGGTGGAACCTGGGGGAAGCTGAAAACTGGTTGTTGGCCTGTGAGTTCTTATGGGTGCCATTTGTGCTAGCAGTTCTCATCTGGACAGGTTTTTGGGCTCTGATTTGACCTGGGGAAGACTAACTGAATCAGCCCTTGTGCCACTTAGTGCAGTTTTGTGTGTGACTGCAATTTGCTTTATGGGAAAAATAAGTTTGTTCTTTTAAGCCTGCTAAGTTTTTTCCTTTACTGTAGTGATGGCCCGAGTTTTCCAGAACTAATCCGCTGAGAGGAGAAAAAAAAAAAAAAGAAAAGAAAAAGGATGTATTTAGGCAAATGAAGGCTTCAGCAGCTTAGTGCTTGTCTACATGGGGAAGTTAGTGCTCAGTAAGCTAGGGTGTGAATTTACAGCACGCTAGCTGCTCTGCACTAACTCCCCCTGTGGATGCTGAGTGTGCACTAAGAGCGCCTGGTGTGCAGGTTAATTTAGTCCACTGAAAGAAAGTGTGCTGAAAATTCACACTGTCGCTTCCTTCACCCTGACTTCCCCATGTAGACAAGCCCTTAGTAAGTCTAGGATAAAAGGTCCTTGTTCAGAGGTCTGGCTTGAATTCTTTCTCTCCTTTCACTCTTCTCCTTTTTTTTTTTCTCTTCAGTGCAGATTAAACATTACCGAGGCTTTGTCATCCTGGTGAAGACTCTCTGTACATTTAAATTTGGGGAGAAGGAGGGAATGACTTCAGAGGGAGGCCTGAAGGTGTATCACGTGGAAATGTAAAATGCTTCTGTATCAGATGCAGAAAGGGGCATGTCCTCCAGAGCATAAGGCAGGTTTGACTCAGCCTAAACAGCATAATTGAGAGCTAGAAGAGCATCGTGATTTGGAGGAATGTACTTCCCCTTGCTTGGAAGATGAGGAGCTATTTATACATGAAACTGTAGGTTTTCTAGATGTATTATTAAATATGTTTAATCTTCAGCAGTTAGGGACCCCATAAAAAAAAAAAATTTCTTGAACAAGTAGAAGCAGTAATTCTCCTCCTGATTCCTGATGTATGGGGGTAGATTAGTGTTGTGGAAATTATGGAAACAAATTAATTTTTTCATAGGTTGTACTCACTGATGGTTATTTCTTTCATCACATCTCACTGCCAGTTGTCTCTGTTTATTTCCTCTTGGGAGGTAGGAAATGTGAGAAGGAAAATTGTCTGATCTGGTACAAAATGTAGAGCCCTCAGTCATTTTGGTTTTAGATATGGTCTAGTATATGCAATTTTGGCTACATCTTACTGATTTTTCAATCTAGATTTTGGAGAAATAGGTGGTTCTGATGACTTCAGTGATGGAACGAAAATTTACATTTCTTTCTCCTAATTGGGAGGGTGAGAAGGCATGATGGCATATGTGTGTGAAAATGAACAACTCTTTTTCAGCTCATCTCACTGTGCTAAAATGAGCCCAGTCAAATGGGTCAGGTACAGTGATATGCCACACTGGCTCTTCAGATGTGCATCCTGGTTCATGGTGGAGTTTCTCACAAAGGTTTTCCGACTTGCCTGCCCCAGCCCTGATGAGGAGATACAGGCTCTTCCCTCTTTTCTTTCTCCAGTACGCGTGCCTGTGGTTATGCTGGATGGGGTCCACTTCAAGCAGTGTATCCAAATGTGAAGGGGGGCTGAGCAATCTGGGGATAAAGGAGTAACTCCAGGGCTGTCTCGATATAAAGATCTTATTTTAAGGATGCTCACAAACACTTGCTAAGCTATAGAAAACATTGTCTGGTTTCAGGGCTTGGTTGTGTGTAACGGAACCTCCCCATTGGCCCCATTTATGCTGTCTTAATGGTCCACGGTTGTAATGGCTTAGAGGCACCGCCACAGGGGATGGGAAACTGGTGTTGCTCATCTTTCCCATCCTTGTTTGTGCAGTGCTTAAAATCAAAGCAATTTTATCATCCTCCTCTTTTCAACAGAGCACCGTGTTGCTGTTTGTCTTTTAAAATGCAGAAATTACAGTGGTGGCTTCTGCTCGGTGTCCTGGCTGAGCTGAGTGAGGCGTGCTTTGGTCTCCTGTGGCAGAGATCATGGATATACCACTGCTTCGGGGTGTTTTGACTTAATTCTTCCTATTTCTGGTTCTTGCCTGATGCAATATATCAGCCAGTAGTTTGTCAGCTTGTAAACATATTTTTCTTTATTTTATAGAGAGTTTAAAAAACACAGGAGAAAGTTCCTGTGGGGTTTGGGAAGAAAAAATAAACCCCCAATGTATCTGTGCAAAGGAGCAGGGGTTGTACCTTGTATTGTAATTGTAACATGTTGTTGATGGACGTCTTTTATTTAAGCAAGCTAAAAAAAAAAAAATTGCAACTTGGTAGGCACTCTTGCTGCAATTTCCCTTCCAAACTTAACTGATCTATGCCCTTTTTTCC
This sequence comes from Scolopax mira, assembly GCA_004320125.1. NCBI lineage: Eukaryota > Metazoa > Chordata > Aves > Charadriiformes > Scolopacidae > Scolopax > Scolopax mira. The sequence continues at coordinate 198,347 of BJBW01000285.1, read as the reverse complement.
TTGCCTGATGTAACCTCGCTTGAGTTACTTTGAGCGTTGATTTTTTTTTTTATTTTCACTCTGTCTGGTCATTTCCTTTCTTTTCTGGCACCCGTGGTGGGAATATGTCTCTGTTTAGCCGCTCCTCCCCTCCTTCCCATTTTTGGGACACCCTTCTATAAATGTTCCTGGTGCCTGCCTCCCTGGGCCGCCGCTGCCGGCCATGCCAAGCGGCAAACAAAGCTGAACTTGAGCAGTCTCTCGGCTTCCCAGTCGCCTGCCAGCTCCTGAATAGCGGCCGGGGAGACTGACGAGGCACTGTTCGCCTCCTACTTTTGGCTGCTCTTTGGCTACGGCCAGGTCCGGCCACTGGGACCGTGCCCTTGCGGGGCTTTATGAAGACATTACTCGCCTTCTTTTAGCCCGGGTCTGGGTTTGAGTGGCTGCCTTCATAGCCAGCGGGGCACAGAGGTGGGATTGTGTCGGGGTTGGGGTCCTTCCTGTTTTTTCATGGGCGAGAGGAGTCAGTCAGAGCGTGGCTTTTTCCCTTTGGAGCACCAAACGCCTGAGCGCCGTTAAGCGGGGACCCGGCACCTCCATGGCTTTCCTGGGAGGTGCAGGGGATGCGGTGGCACAGGGGAAGGTGACACATGGCCAAGGCTGGCTGTGCCGGGGGTGTCCGGCTCTCTATGCCAGCTGGCTGGTGTGCCTGGGAGGGACTTGAAGGTGGCAGAGATAAGGCTTGGATCCTAGTAACCCGACTAATAAAAGACTTATTCCAGCCTTAATAAGCTCCTTGGACAGATGGATTCTGTTGGACAGATGGATTTAATCTGGGAAAATGATTACACGGCTTTTGTACTCATTAGTGTGTTTGGTCTTGGTATTTATGCGTTAATATTCTTGCGGTAGGTTGGTGAAGGAGGGCTGTGTAAGCCTGCTCTGCTTTCTGCTTGCAGCGCTGGGGCGAGGTACCTTTCTGCTCCCCTTCTCACCCAGTACGTGGTGAACACATATGCTGGTCCCTATAGACTCTATATGTTCTCAGGATTCTCAAAGTGCAGGCGTTTATTGTGATGCAGCTGTGAAGCCCTGTGTCTCCTGAAGGTGCAGCTGCAAGTGATTCTTCCAAGCAGGAACATTCTGCCCACGGCTGGTGTGCAGCCACCTTTTGGAAGGAGACTTGGCAGCTCTTTTAGATAGTGATGGAGATCAAAGGTGGGACTGTCGGGTCGTCCTCATGTCCCCTGTAATATAATAGACTGCAGGTTGGAAGAGAGGGGGTAGCTCAACAGCTTCACAGTCTTCATATAACAAAGGAAAGCACTTGCACCGGGGGCGGGTGTGTAATAGGAGATGGTTTGGGAAATAATTAATGTTAGGATAGAGAGTGCTAATAAGCACCATTTCTCCCTACGGTTCGTTGAAAGCATGCAGCTAGAGAAGCACAGAGTGAAAAGGAATATGCCAGACGTTTTGTGTTGGGACTTTTTATTTTCATTGACATAAGTGAGAGGTACTTAACTTTAAGCACATAATTTTCCCGTTATGGATGGGTGTCATTTGCAGCTCTGGATGGGCTGGGGATGTTTGAAATTGCCGGAGCATGATGAAATTTTAAATGAAGTCGAAACCGAAAACTTACAGTGGAAACTTTCTTCATACACTTAATTTACTGCCTCCAGAGCTAGTGGAAAAGGGCTGGGGGCAGAGGGAAAGGAAGGAATGATATTCATGAATTGTTCTGTGGGTGTGTGAGTGGGTGTTTTAATGGAAAAAAAACCCAAACAAAACAAACAAAAAAGTTAATTTAATGGGGTTTATAAACCTGCTCTGCTATAAACTGAAGTGGTGTGTGCCAAATATTTATTTTCTTCCTCCTCAGCACTTCGTTTTCCTTTCCATTCATTTCCATTGAGAGGTTCAATGCTACCTCTCAGGGAGGATGAACTTGGCGGTTGTGACCCCCGTTTCGTGGGCTTTTGGGGGGCATGGCCATTCGCAGCGGGAGGTGACCTGCCGTGGGAGTCCCGGCCGGCGTGAGGATACAGGGTTGGGTGATGCCCTCGCTGTTGTCTCCCTGATGCAGGGTTACCCCACAGGATGGGCAGCCCCCCCTGCTTCTGGCACTGCCCGGGGGGAATCCCCTTTGAAATACCTTTTCCTGTGGAGGCATCTGCGCTTTTGCAGGTTGTACCAGTGCTTATGTGGCTTCCTTGCTCTCCTTCCCCCAGTAATGGGAATTAATACTAAAATAACACAGACTTTTGGGTGGAAGGTGTGTGTATTTGATGTTCTGATCTTTTTTTTTTTTTTTCTCGGGGTGTCTCTGATGACTTGTTCAGTTCTTATATGTCTAGACTTTCTTGATGCTGGAAAAACACCAGAACAAAGATTCCAGAAATGATGTGCTTGTGTCTCGGGGACCTCAGGGCTGTTTGTGGCGAGATGCTCAAGACCTGGTTGCTGTGCGAGGGGGATGGGGTTGTCAAGCAAAGAGCAATTAAAGAGTTCTTCAGGGAACAGATGATCCCAGCTGTGTAATTAAAAATAGTGGCCTGCTGCTGTCAGTGCCGTTTGGGTTTGCAGTCAGAAGCAGAGCTGAGGAGAGCAGCAGGTCCCTTGCCTCTCCCAGAGCCTGGCTGTAGGATGCAAAGGCCCTACTTCAAAGCACCAGGCATCCCTCTGCATGGAAAAACTTGTTCTCTTCATGTTTGACTGGATGCTTCGTGGGTTTTTCTGAGGAAAAAAAAGAAAAAAAAAGGTGCTAATACAAGTGTTCAGTTGCAAGCAAAAAAGAATGATTGAACAACGGCTGTGGAGGAGCATCGTTTATACTGGCCCACAGTGAGCCTTAGAAATCCATTTTCCCCCCAAGTTACGGCATTTTCTTTTTTTGCCTTTTTGTACGCTGCTGTGGGACTGTCCACCATGCAAGTGGTTTTCCAGTACGGTGTACTGCGTTATAGATCATATTAATAAAGCACCTCCTAGATAAATCCCTTTATTTAGGGGAACTGTCCCCTTGGCTTCTGTCCTTTATCTTTTTAATGATGGCTTTGCTCTGCTTTCTGACTGGTGCCATGAATCATGTGAGTGTTAATAGATCTCTGTCAAGGTCTGCTTGCTCACAGAATTCAGAAGGGGAACAAATGATTAGATGTCTCGTAGATGAAGAACTGCCATAGGTTGAAAACAAAAAAAAAACAAACCCCAAACCTGCTGCCAGGAGGTTATTTTTCTGTGAGGAAAAGATGTGAGGAAACGTAGTCCAGCATAACTGCGACCCTCCAATTATTCTTTTGGTCTCATCCAAGTGTGTAAAGGACTGCAGATGGCCTTGGCCTTTTTGACCAGTCTTTTCTTTGCTTGCTTGTTATGGTTCTTAAAGGCCATTTGCATCCTTTGCCTGCAGCAAAGCAGAATTTACGTTTCTGGTGAGATTTGAATGACACAAGGGAATTTCTGCTGTAGTTTTATTTAAATCCAAACCACCTTCTGATTAATTGCAAGAAAAAGGATCATGTGGCCAGTGCCCTGTGTCTTGGTAGGAAAATGAATGTGCTTCCACCTAGTCAGCTTGCAAGGAGCAGCTGCTGGTGTGTTGAGCTGCTGGTACTCAGCTGTGATGGGTAGTTCAGAGTTGCAGGATGGAGACCTTCGGACTCCTGACTAAAGCCCTGCACTCAACTTGTTGGCAAAGCAACTAACTGAGCTAGCATTTGTGACTTTTTAATTCGCTTCTGGTGCCCAAGCAAACTGAAGTAGGAGGGGACAGCCAGGCATCTCCATGAGTGTTTGCAGATGAGCCTGGAGGGATGGTGATGTGCTGCTGGAAGTGCTTTCTTGGTGGCAGCTGGGAAGAGGGGAAGGAGTGCCTGCCCTGCAGTGTTCCAATTTTATTATCACACAGGCAGAGGCAGCTGGAGCTCAGATGCTGCTCTGATGTGGAGCAGGCAAAACATGGATGTAGGTGGGTGGGTTTCAGTGGGTGAATTTTGCTGCGGAGGTAGAGATGGACGATGGACACCTGGGATGAGGGAGACCTTCAGCTACCATTTGTCTTGACTCCCTTAATAAGTATGTTTGGGTAACATTGGCAGAAATGAGAAATTACCTTTCGCCCCACAAAAATATACAAGCCCCAAGTACATTGTGTTTCTTTGTTCAGAAGTTATGAATGGGTAGATGCAGGGTTGTTCTTCTTTGCATCCTCCCTTTGCCGTAGCCTAAAACACGGGTGTCTTGGTACTTTATCATAATGCCAATTTGTAGGGAGACTGAATGGAAGCTTGCATGGATCAAAGAATAGTCTCAGCAGAGCCAAAATTTGTGTCTGAGTATTGGATAGCTCCAGCACAAAGAAAAAGGTTTTTGACGCGGGTTTAGGGTAGGGGATGGTGTGGGTTTTTCATTTTTCAGCGACTGTAAATCTGTCTGGCTTTGGCACTCCTTGAAAAGCACCATTTTTTTCACAGCATAGCTGTCATACACTTCTGTTTTCTGCTGGTCTTTTAGAAATAATAATTCTTTAGGCTAATTTTCCTCTGAAGGGTAGGTATGCATTTACTGTCCAATTCTGCTCTGGACCGTTCTGGCCAAATCCCAAATAATTCCCAGATTTAGTGAGATCAGAATCCCAGGGCTGGGATTCAGCGGTGGGTTACAGGTCATGTGTGAACGTGCCATATATTGGATGGAGCTGGAAGCTGCTCTTTTTGAGATGCCTGTGTTTAATGTTGGTAAGCTCTTTGTCCCCTGACCCGTTTGCTATTTCGGGGACGGCTGTACATTATCGCTCTCCTTGGAGATTATTTGCAGTGGTTTAAGCTATGCTGATTGCCACAAGTTGAGGCTGTCAGTAAAGTGTATTATTTGGGGTGCCTTTGTAGCTTAAAAATAAATAAAAATAAATATATTTATCCTAGCCTGCATTCTTGGGAACTGCATGTCCACATTAACTGGTCCTTGGAAACACCTTCTTGTGGCAGGCACTACTGAGTAAACACTATAATCTCTGTTAAAAAGTGGCAATTTTAGTCTCTTATTACTTCTTTATATTTCTCCTCCTGATGTTTGTTCAGCTTGATTGCTCAGGAGCGTGCCTTTAGGCTGGTGCATGTGGAAGGCTGCTGTATGAAGAGTTATCCTTTGGTTTGGGTGGAAAATACAGACGTGCTCTTAAGTTTATGTTCACAAATCATTTCATTGACTGGGGACCTAAAGGGACAAATTATTCCAATCTATTCATTATGTTTTTGTAGTCCTAGATTTGAAGAGTTTTCTGTTGAACTAGATGTATCGCAAATGGCAGAAACTTGCATCTAGTTTATTTCATGTACTGAAGAACTATAAAGGGTTGGATGTGATGGGTAGTTGGATGTGAATTAATTAGAGCTAGCAGTAATAAATTGTTGTACCCATAACTCTCAGGCGTCATCTTGAAGAGCAGGTTCCTCACTGTGATTGGAGGTGACATGAGAACTGAGTCATGGACTGAGCCCTATCCAACACTTGCATATAATACATTTTAATTACTTTAAATTTGGGATAAAAGTCCATCTCATGAAGACATTTTTATTTATGTTAAGAGAATGTTTTATATTTTTATAAGACGACTGCATTTTGGGTGATTGCCTCATGGCATTTTAAGGTAGTTTTTAATATTTTTTTTTTTTCTGTAGAAGCTATTCTTTGTATTTTTACTCAAAAAATAGACTAAAGTCTTACTTGTAGACTAACCTAAGAAATACTAAACTGAGAGATAATTTGCCTTGTCTTCTTTATGTGGTGTTCACATGCCTTATCTTGGTTTTGAACAATGTTACCTTTGGGTACACCATGAAGTTGATGACAGGTCGATGAAGTATGACGACAAAGTCAGGTTTAATTTTAGTATATTTTATACTCAGAAAGTTCACTAAGTTCTCTTACAGTCTGTTTTAAATGCGTCTGTGAGTTGCTTAACCCATGTTTGAAGTGGAAGGACAAACTTTTCAGTGGGGCAGAACATGTAATCATAGAAAGTGAATAACAGCTTGTGATTATGGAATTGAAACTACTGGTGAGAATTTTTATAGTGGCATGTAGTTTATGTAACTAACCGAATTAAAATTTAACCATATGTGAATATCTTTCCTCTTACAGAATATGTTTACTTAAAAAAAAAAAAAGAAGAAAACAAACCCCAAAGGAATCAAGCAATTACACAGAGTGCATTGCATTTGATCTCTTACCAATCTTTTGCTAATAGTATTTTAAAATATGTATTTAATCTTAATGCATACATAATTCTCTTCTATTCCCACTTGTTTGATTTGGACTGCAAAAACAGACCAGCAGCTAATATCTCTGTTTTCGATACCCGCTTCCACATCACCTCCTAGGGGGAGAGCTTTTGCTTTCAGAGCAATGTTTCAAAAGACCTTCTCTGAGCTCAGGGCTGAGCTTTGCTCCCAGAAGCTGGCAGGCTGGCTCCTCCTGAGGGAGGTGGAGGACCGTTTTGATTTACCTGCTGCTTCTTCCATAAGGAAGAACACATCTGAAAATGGGAGGGGAGTGGGGAAAAAAATAAATCTGCTTTTCCCACTGAGCTGTACAGCTCCACTTAGCCAAGTTGATATTAAATCCCGATAAAGAGAAAACAGGAACTTTCTCCTTTGCTTAGTTGCTTTATGTCAGCATGACATCCTCTCAGCTGCACTTAGTGCTAGGTCCTACTTTTTAAGGTGCCAATGAGCTGCCACTCTTGATATAAAAGCCTTTTTCCAAGAACTTGAGATTTTTTTTTTACACAAAAATCTTAAGTATTTATTTGGGCTAGCCTAAGAGCTTCTATGTGGGATCAGACTCCAGGTCTGTAATGCCAAGGCTGCTGTCTCTGATACTTGGCAGCGATGGAGAAAAGTATTAAGAATATATGTACAGAGAGAGAGAGGGAGTCCTCCCATAGGATATACCAAGCCTTTGGCAGCTGTGTGGTGGGTGCATTCTTATTTTTTGCAACCAAAGCTGCGCCTAGTTCAGCCGTGCTTACGGTATAAACCACGTTTCCACCTTTGGCTTCGGTGGCATCCTGTGGGAAGGAGTCTGGCTGCGTGGAAGAAGTACTGGTTGAACTGGCTGCTCGATAAGCAGTGGTAGAAGCGGCAGCGGTGTGGCTCTCCTGGGTGGATTTCTCTGCCTGGGGAGGAGCACCCCAGAGCCGTCTGCAGCTGGCACAGCCTTGTCTTTCCGGCCCTTCACCTCCCCTTGGTTCAAGAAGCAGAGTTACACCTTCACCCTGGGCAGCTCGATGACCTGTGGGTTGCGTTGCAGCCCGCTTCCATCTGCCAGGCGTAATTAATGCTACGTGTCTCCGTCTTGTTAGAGTAGCAGCCCTAGTGTAAACAGTCCTTTTTCCTCTGGAAGCCCAGCCGCTCAAAAGCATGCTATCACCAAATTGGTATTTGTTTTAATCTACAAGTTTGAAAAATATGTTTTTCTGATTTATTAGGCTGTCAGGAGGGCTCCGTAAGTCAGGCCTGGAACTTGCCGTCTCCTGCAATCTCAGCTGGGACTCCCTTCCAAAACTGCTGTGAATCCCATTTTTTCCGAAACGCATATATATGTGTTCTGCAATTAGAAGAAGAGTACTTCAGATGAAAATTTCTCTGTTAACAGCTAATTCAGGGCTTAAGTAAATAAGTTACTTCAGCTTTCAAAGTGTTCTTTTTTAGCTGTGAAAGAGATCTTGATTCCTGAATTTTTGCAGTTCCTTTCGCACTTCTCAGCAAAGTATAGGGTAAGGGTTATGAAGAATCAAAGCAAGTCTTAGGCATTCTGACTTTATGGATTTGCTTGTAGATCTGCTTTCAGAATTTCATGTATGAAGTTTTGTGCTTTAAACCATTCTTACCCTTTGTGTTACCCTATAGAAGAAGGGAAGAACAAAGAAAAGATTGCAGAAATAAACATTTCATGGTATATTCTTAAGTAAACAAACTCAGATGTTCATCAGATCAGTAGGGAGCAGGACTTTTTTCTAATTACAGTGTCCATGTCCACCAAGAAATACCTCAGCAAATTTGAATAGCCCAGGAAGATGGGAACAAAGGGATGTGACTCATGCAGTGTATGTCTTCCAGGGAGACCAATGAAAATGTGAAGAAAGACACTGAAATTTTGTGTATGTTGTTTTTGGCATTTGTTTGGACCTGCAAAAACCTCTCATTTTCATAAGAAAAAATGCTTTTGTGTATCTGCTTCTGTCTTATAAATATTTTTAGCAGCTTCAGAAACCAGCATTTTGCTGAAAAAATATTTTGGTTTATGTTTCCTTTGCTCTTTGTTAGTAAAGAGGAACAGTTATTATGATTTACTGTGATAAATATTTTCAGAATATAATAATCTGCAATGAAATATGTGAGGCATTGAAGGTTTCCCAAAATATGGAATACATTTTTCATATTTTTCAGAGTACGTAATCTTATTTTTCTTTTTCCAGGATGGAGATTATTAAAAAAAAGGCTTTTTTTCCCCCACCAGCAGTTGGTTACATAGTTTGCCGAGCATGCAGTATATAAACAGATGAAAGCTATTTTTGATGTGTCATTGTCTCAGCAAGATGGGAATTGGCAGCACCGATGAAATGACAAGTACTTGGCAATGTCGACTTTACCACATGGCTGTCAGTCTAGCGATTAAAAAGAACTGGCAGGAGAGGATTGCTGTGATTTAAGCAGAGGAGCTGGTTTTCTACGTTCCAAGCCTGATTCTGTGCATTTTGACTCATTTTTGTCATTCTGAAATCAGGTGACTTGACTCGAATGAGGCAGGGGCTGTTGCTTGAGCATCTTGGCAGGATGGGGCTCCTCAAGGACCGGGTCCAGGCTCCTCTGCAGACCCGCCTGTTGTGCTGCAGGGCTTGTGAGCACACATGGACATACAGACACATGGACAAACACACGGACACTCGCTGGCATTTTCAGCCAGAAGGGTTCAGGCCTTGTTTTGATCCATGTGCAAAAATCCCCCCTGCACCTTTTCACTCTGAACTCTGGGCTGAAGTTGCGTTTGCTTTTTAAAGCACTGCTTCTAGTTGGTATTGGATAAGCTGTGTTTTCTACTGGTTTCTCTGAAATGGGGTCATAAATACCTGTCTGTCCTCTTCAAGTACCATGCAGGAGAGATTTCATCCCTTAAATCAGCAAGTTAGTTGAACACCATTAATGAAGGACTTGATCTGTTGATTGATATGGGGAGGGGCAGACACCATGCCTAAATTTAGGAATTTTCTTCCCTGGCGGGAGGGGTGTATAGGGGTGTATATGCCCCAGCCATGACACTTTTTGTGGCGTGATGAAGGGGTAACCTTGTTACATAAAATTTGAGTGTCAGAGTTTAAAGGCTAATGGGAAGGATACTGGTGGACTGTGCAGAAATGCTTAAAGGGCTCCTTGTGGAGGGCCCAGCAAAGGCCCTTTGTTCAGTGTGCAGGCTCCGGACCGGCTCACGTGACGGCAGCCAGGGGATAAATAACGACAAGACATGGGCAAAGCAAAGGATTTACTTATCTTTACAGCCCCCCCTGCCATCTCCCTCACCCTGCCCTGGGCCCTTGGCTTTTTTTTTTTTTTTAATTTTTTTTATTTTTGAGCAGGATCCAGTTCTTGTTTCTGTGGTTAAATTCGGCGCAGGGCAGCGGGGAGGGGGAAGGAGAATGGGGAAGTCTGTGTCCGAGTTAAGACGAAGTTGCCAATGACTTAATGCTGCAGAAAGGGCAGTTCTCCAGATGTCGTTAGGATTTTAATGAGTGTAGCCGATGGTTCAGTTAGGGCTTTTCTTTTCTTTTCCTTTTTTTTTTTTTTTTTTTTTGACAGATTGCTGATACTCATCCAGGAAACCTAAATGCAAAAATCATTCGTGGCCTCACCGTTGTCCTCCTCCTCTCCTCCTCCTCCTCTGTCTCCCCGGGTCCAGACGTGCTCACTGTGGCAGCAGCCATGGGTGGGCTTTCGGCAGATGTTGCTGGGAGATGCATGCTGGTCCTGGTCACACCTTGCTTTTTGCTGGTGGGGATCTACCTCTACCAGCAGATCGGTACCTGGGTGATTGATGCTGGTGCCTGGATTTCGGAGGAGTGTGCTCCTACCAGCCCTCTGCATCAGCCATCTGTCTTTAATGACCTCTCCAGTGGGGTTGGAGGGCTTTTTGTTTTTTTTTTTTCCTCCCTCTCTCATCAGACAGGAAAATTTTCAGTATTGTGCCTGGCAGTTTCACATTACAAATCCTCTCGGCTGGCTTCTTGTTTTGTTGGCCATTTTTCTGACCACGGTCTGCTGGCTGTAGGGAAGGAGGGAAAGCCGCTCTTGGGGGCTGAGGCTCTACTGATGCCCTTGGGTATTTAGCCTTCTCTACTTCTCCCCCTGTTTTTCAAGCTCAGTTTTAAGTCTCAGTTGCCAAATGCATGAAATGAGATGGCTAGACCTCTTCAGACATGAACTCGCTTTAGCATTTTAAATTTATCAGAACTATATGAAGGGATTTAAAGCCTCATGGCCATTTCAGAAGTGCAGCAGGTATTAATCCCCTGAGCTCCACCGTTAATCTTCATGGAGGGAGCTGGACCACTGCATGCTTTTGTCCTACGTTCCCTATATATCTGATAAAGAGGAGGTAAAATACAATTTAACAGTGATTTGGTGCAGAGGGGTTTTTTTTTGTTTGTTTTGTTTTCTTTTGTGGGGGCGTCAGGAAAGAAATGGAAAAAATGGCACAAAGTTACCTGAAGCTTCTGAACTCTTTTGGAGGCCTCTGGGAGCAGCTGTATGTGAAGGCAACGCTAATTCTTGGCATCGCTGGCCTCAGGCTGGTGATCAGCAGAGCTTACAGCAGCCTAAAAAAGCTGTGAAAAGCTGTGTTTTAGGTTATGCATGGGGTTTTGCTTTTTTTTTTTTTTAATCCTTTTCATAGGCATTAGGACATGTCTTTGCTTTGTTTTAGGGAATAAATGAGTAGGCAACAGTGATTAGTGCTTCACGCTTAGCCACATATTATATAAAGCTCCTAGTTGCCTTATTTTTGTGTAAATGCAAGGTCCAACCTCCCCTCCTAGCCCTGGCCTCCAAGTTTTCTAGGCCTTTGAAAGGTAGCACTATTTCGGGTACAGGTCAGGCTCACTGCCATGCTCCCTCATGGAGAGCATCGTGGTTATTTTGCTCAGCTCATCCATCTTCTCCTCCAGGTGGCTGGGCTTCAGGGAGGTCCTGAGTTTGCACGGCTCTGTGGATCCTCACAACATCGTTAGGCCTGACATGGATTTTGAAGAAAGCAGGCCTCCTTTCAAAGCTTTTTATACTAAAGTTTAGTCAGGACTCCTTGCAACTTGTGCTTTCAAAGCTTTCGGTTCTTACAGGAAGGTTCATGTTTTGTGGAGAAAGCAGGCTGCTGGCCCTGGATGTTTTACGGGACTGCCATCAGAAGAGAAAATACTCATATGTAATCGTTAGTGTCTGATATTGCCTGTTGTTACAAAGGCAATATTATATGTTATTATCCCGCGGTGCCCTGTAGTTGTTACTGAAAGTGCCACTCTTTGGTCCCTGACTCTGGGGGAGGGCTTCAAATAGCTCCTGGTGGTCCTCTTTTTTCCTCCCCCTCACCTTCCCCTGCTTATTGCCCCCATGGCACAGCACTGCCGAGTCCAGCAGCCATCGGCATGGCAGGTCCCCTGACTCCGGAGGGAGGGGATGAAACCCGAGGGCCTGAAACAAGCTGGGCTTTCTCCTCCTTCCGCTGCCCCAAGCCGGCTTTTGGGAGACCTTGGCCTTCATGATGGGTAGATTGCATTGAACGTGCGCTCCTTGCCACTGCCCTTGTGTTCTTAGAGGAGGACATTTGTGCCAGATAAAAATGCCTGGGTTTGGAGGGGTGTGGAGGAGGGACACTAGAGGAAGGGGCTGTTTTTGTATGCGTTTCTGGCTTGGACAAGAAATCTTTTGAGTCTCTCACGTAGGTTTCTAAATTCATTCCCAGCAGGTGTGGGATCCACAGGTGGGGCCCGCGGCATAAACTTTCAGACATGATAAGTGTGACTTTACATTGCCCTCATTTTTTGGGAGGGCTTAAAGAAACTTGGTTGTTTTTTTGTTTTTTTTTTTTTTTTTTTTTTTAATGTGCAGTGCCTTCTGAAAATCACTGACCACTGCTTTTTTTCCTTTTTTCTTTTTTTTTTTTTTTTTACCTTTGAAGTAACATTGAGTGTTACCATTTAATCCTCTGCAGTGCTGATGCTGCCAAAATGCCATCGCCAGTGCGATGCTGTTCCCACGGCTGCACGCAGGGGCAGCGAGGTTTTGGGGGGCAGCCAGATTTTGGAGGGCTGCAGCTTGCTCTCTGGGTTTCCCAGCCTTCCCGCTGTCCTCTTCCTGGGGGACACAGCTTGTCCTTCTGGACTTTACCCTTCCTGCTGTGGAGAGGCCCCTTCAGACTGGAGCCTGTGAAGATGAAGCTGGTGGGAGTTTTGGGGTGCCCTTAAGTGTAGTGGAAGCCCGAAGGGGTGGGTAGTGCCAAGCTGGGATCTGCAGTTCACCCCCAACTACCTGCAAGGTCCCAAGGCCCTGGTGTCCTGCGATGCTCTGGCATTGCCTCCAGTAAGGTTGCTGATAGTGCTGTGCTACCAACACATCTCCCATTACACTCGCAATCACTGCTCCGCCTTGAAAATACCAGACTTCCTCTCCTGACTTGAGCAAATGTCAGCTTTTGATACTAATCAGTGTTTTCTTTTTTTTTTTTCCCCCAACTCTTTCTGTGAGAAGTCCCTGTGCCAGCCTTGAGAAGTGCGCTTGAATTTTCATTTCTGTAAACATGGTACTCCCTTGCCCTGACTTACAAATCCCATTGAAGGTCCTTATGCTGTTACTTGGTTTTGAAATATTTCAGATAGGCTCTCATTGTCTGTGGCAGCCTGCTTACTTATTTACTTATTTATCTGGGGTGCCCTTTGGCCGTCTGAAGAGCTTCGGTCATATTTGGCTGCACTTTGCTAGGTCTTTTAAGTGTGGTTACCAAGCATGGTTAGGCACAGTTTAAAATTCTTACGGCTGAGCAAAATTGCAGCATGCTTCTGCCAGCGTTGTGGTGGGAGCCAACTGGTGTCAGGGCCGTCGGAAAAAACATGCTTTGAGATGAAGGACAGCCGTGGCAGAGATAGGGATGCTCGTCCAAGCTGACCTGTGTTACAGCCTGGGTTGGCCAGAGCCTTCTGCGCCATCGACAGCTGCCAAGAGCTGCCCTGCTTCCCTTCAGGGAGAAGGAGGCTTTGGAGATGATGGAGGTTGATGGAGGAGGGAGCAGGGGGGGCTTCGGCATCGCAGAGCGGAGCGTGATTCACAGTGCCGGGCGCAAGCCAGGGCAAGAATAATCTGTGTTCATCTGTGTCATCGTGCGCTTTCAGTAGGCACTTTCCAGAAGTGTTTTTTATAATAGCAGGTTAACCTTCCTGAGGGAAAAAAAATTGCCAAGCGGTTTAAGAGCAAAAGTCTGGCTATTGTAAAACAAAAATATGTTTGTAGCGCAAATGGATAATTATCTCCCAGAGTGTGGTCTTATCTATTCTCTATTCTCAAAGGATCTGATGATACCATCTCAGTGGCATTTCCTCAGGAAAGTTTGTAGCTCGGTTCCCCGACGCCACCCTGGCCCTGCTGGTAACGCAAGCCCCGCGCCGCTGGGAAGGGGTGGGGGGAGAAGGGAGCATGAAACGGGCATGTTTTCTGAAGGAGACAAAACAGGATCCATTGCCCCCTTCGCCTTCGCCTGGCTCCCAAGTGACCCATTGAGCCTGCTGGGCATCCCTGGGTGTAACAGTGGAGGTTTGGGCACGTGTCCCCCTCGGTGCCTTTGCCTTCCTGCGTATGCAGCGCCCTAATCGCATGCATGTGATGGCCTCTCCTTTCCGGGTCTGGCCTTAAGTTACTTAACAACCAGCAGATTAACCTTAGGGAGATTTTCCTTTGGATTGAGGGGGAAGCCTGTTCTTTCCTCCCTGAACAGGGGACTCCAGCCTTATGTAAGAGAATAAGGGTTTTGACCAGGGTCTTTATGTATGGGGCGCATATGGGCGCTTGTGGTGTTGGGCTTTTTAAAAGCATAAGGCACTTCGAGGGGTTTTGGACTGTTTTTTCCCTTTTCCTCCCAGGCAAGATGTGTCCGCTGCAAACTGTATTAAGGAAATTAGTCATGATGCCTTCCCTTGTCCTCAAATCAATAATTTATGTGTATGTGTTTAGGTATATACATGTGTGTATACGTATGCACACAGATACGAACGCACGGGTATACAATCCACACATATAAAAGTAGAAAGAGTCTCAGGAGGTCATCCAGCCCTTCCCCGTGCCCCAAGGCTGGATGACTTTGGTCAGGCTATTCCTGATGGATATTTTGTGTAGCTGGTGGTCTTGTGGTGCAGCATCCTCGAGCAACCTGTTTTTATGATCCACTAACTCTCACTGTTGAGGGTTTTCCTAGTGCCAAGCCTGAATCTCTCCTGGTCAATCCTTGGTTTTCTGGAGTTCTCCATCACCAGTAAGGAGGTCCTTGTAGCCTTGTAGCAGCAGGCTGCCTGCAGCAGCAGGATTTCCAGCTGATAAATGAAAACCAGCAGGAATTTTTGTCTTACCCTCTGAAAAGGCACTGGTTTTGGTAGGAATGTCACCCTTGTTCACCCCCTCTTTTTGGAAAGCCCTGACCCTGCTTGCTTACTTGCTGATGGCAGGCTCTCAGCCTCCCAGCACAGCAGCACCGGTTTTGCCTTTGAGCGATGGATGTTCATTTTCTTCACCTGCTCCTTGAGACTCCAAAGAAGCGATTTGGAGTTGTCTGAATGGCAGCTTCTACTGCCACTGTGCCTGAGTCTGGGGGCTGGAGGGGAGGGGTAGCCATCAGGCCTCTGCTCCCAGTGGTACCAGATCACCCTTAGATGGGTTTTTTAGCCGTATCCCAAATTCACACCTGCAGACCTCTGCCCAGGTCTCCTCCAAGCGCAGAGTGAACTGCTGCCACACTGGTGGTGGGACGAAACATGGGGATGAGCTGTGACTAGCAGCAGCACAGTTTGCCCAAGGTGGATGGGCTTATTTTGACAGCAAGGGACTCATGAGGTGTTGGTGCAGAGGCATGGACTTTCTGTCCCTGCTGCTTCCACACCCTGCTCTCTACTTACGTTCTCGGGTGCTTTCTTATTCTTGGCTTTTGCCCATTTTTTGCCTGTTCCCTCTTGCTCATGTAGCGGCTTCCCTGCTTTGCCTCCTTTACCTCCAAACAAGGATGGAAACTAACTTCATGCAGCTTGGCTGAAGCTGCAAACAAAGCAACCTTCTCTTAAACACCCACTTCTTCTTGGTGGGTGAGGCCACCAAGTAAACTTCTTTGAAAAGAGCATTTGCACCACTCCTTGCTTTCCTTTCTGGGGATTGATTTTTTGTTGTTGGTGGTGTTTTTTTTTCAAATCTGCTTTTGATAATTACTAAAAGTGATTAAATCACCCATGATTTTTTGCAAGTGATCCTGGACGTTTGGAGAAGTAAATCCTGGCAAACTAGATCTTTTGGTTTTTGTTAATGCATTAAAAAAAGGTGACTTGCTCTGTCCATAAACTGTACCAACCTTTCTATTTCCCCAGCTTTAGCTGAAAGGATGAAGTCAAGCTAGGGAAAATAGTCCTGCGTTCATCTGGCTAAAGCGAGAGAGCCAGCTTTCATAGAGGCATGTTTTGAAAAGGCTTATGTTACTCTTATGTTGTCCTCAAAAAACAGAATTTGTTTTCATAGCTGAGGAGAGAATAAATGGATTTCTTTAAATGACAGTATTTTTAGTAAAAATGTGGGGAGTAGAGTAGTAATAAAATTGTCTGCAGCTGAGATAACATTTTATTTTATTTACTTCTCTATTTTTTTTACTGGTTGAGAGGTAGCATAAGGCATTGTCATTTCATGAGCATAGTAAAGAGGCAAGGTACTAATTGCTGTTCTCCAAGAAAGGGACAAGAGCTGGAGAAGCTCCACTTTGCTGGTGAGCTCCTGGTCTTTATTAGTAGCCTGTGATCTAATCTGCTCGCTTTTCTTGGTGACTGTGGTTTTCTTCCTCCTTACTGTGTTACAAGTTTGGCTGCCCACTTGGATCCATCCATCCATCCATCCTTTTAATCCATAGGTGTGGTAACAAAAGCAACAGTCATGGGACCAGGAGTGTGCCTCAGCCTTTCCAAATTACTTTTCAGCTCCTTGGCACCTCACTGAATACCCCCTGAGACATGCCTGGGGACAGGTAGATATTTTTCTCCTCCTGACAGGATTCATCACAGCTCCAGTCACACAGCACAGTGGTAGTTAATTGTGAAGCCGTGCTGAAAGTGATGTCCTTGGCAGCAGTAAGTTTTTCTTGTTGAACTCCTTGGCATGGAAGTGGCTTTTAGCAACCCAGTACTCATGATCCTACTTCCTTAATTTATAAATATTAAATTAGAAGAATTAAATGTCTTCTGATTTTAGTCTTTAAGCTAATGAAAGTGAAGTACATCATGGTTATGGATGAACTGCTATGTAAACTTGCTGCTGTAAAATACCCTGCCAAGTAGGATGCCATAACAAAGTAAATCCTATAAGCCCAAAGCTTAATTATTGATTTGATTTAGGCATATATACAAATGCTAAAAAAAATACTATAAATTTGGGTTCTAGTGTAAGTTGTAATTCAAGTTGTAAAATAGTTTCCATTATGAGCCTCGGACTGAAGACCCTCAAACTAACTGACTTTTTTTTGTTTTTTTGATCTTCCCTGTTTTAGCTGAAAGCTTGCATCTGGCTTGTTCTCCCTAGAGATTCCTTTGGATGTTTGGGCTCTGTGGTTTTGTTTGGGCCTTGCAAAACAGGAGAGAGATGGGAGGAATTAGTTTCCCCTCATCTGATTAAATTCTGTCATTTCTTTTATAGTGGACTATAGCAAACATTTTAAACTAGAGAAGAAACTGACATTGGGGAGATTTTGACTGCGCTGGAGACGTGGAAATATTCTTGTGTTGATAGAGCAATCCTTCAGTGGAAGAGTGCCCTGTGAAACTGCCTCCAACAGAACCTCACAGTATTTTCCTAAAACCAGGAGCATAAATAGTATCACAAAACCTATTGGTTAGAACTGTGGCAATCCTGACAAAATTACATTTATTGAGAGACATACCTGATAAAGGTGGTCAAAAATTTGGGCATGGAAAACCTCTTTTGCACCTTGAAACAGGAGGAACAAACTTCAAGCTAAATATAAGTTGAACTGTTTCAATATAAGTTTCTGTCTAAGAAGTGAGGGTTTCTTTGGGGTTTGGTGGTTTTCTTGGTGGGAGGGTTGTTTTGGTTTCTTTTTTTCTTTTTAATATGTTTTTAAATTGCATGGTCTCTTTTTGAATCCCACAGCTGCATTTTGACTTCTTTATAGAACTTTTTACAAACCCTTAGCAGCACCCTAGCTTTTTCCCTTCCAGTTTACCAAGCAGCTGGGAACTTGTGGGGCCTGAGCGCGGAACAGAACGCAACCAGGTGAAAGAGCTGAATATGCTGCAACAGTTCTTCAGCCCAGGCCTTTTCCAGGCTGGCATTTCTGCCCTAATGGGGGCAGAATTTAACTCTGGGAGTATTTTTGCTGTCCAGGATAGCTCGGGTGCACATGGTTTTCCTGAATGAGCACATCAGCCCGTAAGCTGTTTGGGCTGAGCGGTTTGCCTGTGTGGGTGGCTGAACAGTATCTAACACAATGCCGCTTTGGTCATGATTTGAGGCCACCGAGTGGTACTGTGCAGCATAAATAAGAAATAAATTGTCGCCGAGCTGCACTCCCACGCTGAGCCCTTGTAAATCCATTCAGTCCCAACAGGCTGTTGTTCCAACTTTAATTAGCGTTCGGCGTGAGCTTCCCCCAGTACCCAGACCACATCGGTGGCTGGTGGAGCGGCAGCAGCCTTATCTCTTCCCACTTTTTTTTTTTTTTTCAGAATTAGCTCTCTGCTTCCCTCATGCTCCTAACTGAAGAGCTCCTGTGGAGTTCCCGTTGTGTTTGGTCCTTCTGTGTTCCCCCTGTGCACTGGTGTATGCCTGTCCAAGCTCTGGGGATGCTGTGAGCTCCTCTCCTCTGCCTGGAGCATGGCTCCTTAGGGAAGGGCTTTGGCTTCCTGTGCCTCACGCTGGGTCAGGTCCTCAGAATGTGGCTGGTGGGGAAGTTGTGTGGGCTGAAGGCTTCCTTCTGCCCCACTGCCTGGATTACACCATCCCTCTCCGGTTTCGGCTGTTTCCTCGTGGGAGCTGGTGACATCACATGTATTTTTGGTGATGCAGGAAGAGTGCCTGGCAAACCCAACCTCATTCTTTTATTCCTATGGATGGCTTGTACCTTAAAAGTAACCTGCAGAACATCTGCATGCAGGGGTGTATTTACTCATGCTATAGACACCAGCTGTGAAGTTTCTCCCATCTGTGCCTCTCCCTAGACAGTTTAATTTAATTCCTGGCTTGCTGCAGCTGAACCTGTGGATGTGGGAGTTGTCAGTTCTACTCATAGACCCAGGGCAGGCTCTTGCTTAACCTCTGCTACTTTTCCTAGTATTTGTTGAGGTTCAGAATTCTCTTTGATCCTCAAATCGCCTAGGAAAGAGTGAACTGTGTAAACCTGAAGGTATTTGGTTGTTTTACTCAACAACAACAAAAAACCCCCCTTATTTTTGCCGTGAGTTTCCCCCTTGCTCTGCTTTAACTGTTGGTGTTTGGACATATTAATATCAAACAGATAACCTGGGGAGTGTAAAATAGTTATTTATAAATACTGCACATGTAACTTCCCTTTTCTCCACAATGTCTTCCCATAAGCTTGGTCTTCTTTTAAAATTCAAGGAACCTAATGGTTAAGCAAAATGGGAAAAAGCAGGTTGTTGGGATCAAACCCAGCTTCGGAAAAGACAGGAGGAGGATTGTGGGGAGGAATTGCATTTGCTTGTGAGGTCAGGTATGCATTTGCGCTGGATGGTGCTTTGGTGACCTTTGTCATTCTGCTGAATGACTAATCAAATAGATAGTTAAATGCCTTCCAGTCCAAGTTGTTAGTCCTCCTTTCTCAACAAAGAAAAGAATAACACAATTTTAGCCCACTGTGCAGCTCCCTACTGTGCTATAGTGTTGGCCCCGCAGAGGGCTTTATTTGAAACTTGGCGTAGGGATAAGATAATTGGGCTGTTGCTCTTTTTTTTTTTTTTTTTTTTTTACTGTTCTGTTAAATTCATGATGCACTTCCCTGCTAACCGATGCTCATTACATGTAATCTTGTAAACTGCCCTGCTAACGGGGCCGGGGCAGTCATACCTTAGTAATATTCTAATGAATCAGAGGCCCACAAAGCACCAGGCGGAGGGTGAGTTTAGGACCTAATTAATGATGTGCTGAATGTCTGCGGATCCTGGAGGAGGTGGGGAGGAAGGTGACAAGTCCTCCGTGTGTTGTGCAGTTTCTTTAAATAGCTGCAACTCTTGCAGCTGAACAGAGAAGGAGGATGAGGACTTCTGCCTACGGAAGGGTCGCGGAAGTGGTTGGCAACACCAAAGTGCTTGGTGGTCCTCCATCACAACATTGAATAAATCACCACCCGGGGATTTGAGGATCTTTTACTTCGGAAGAGTTCTTCAGGATCCCACCTTGTCCTGCAAAAGCTGTCGTTTAAGAGGAGGGTTTAAACCTGTGTCAAATGCCATGTGGGCTGTGGGGTACTGGGGAGGGTCCCTGCAGGCAGAAGGTGCTGCACGGCCCTGGGCTGCTCCTCGTTTCTGGAACCTTCTTCCTTGGATTTGCAGAATTTAAAAAAAAAATTTGGCATAGAGTGAGCCATCAGTTGAGAAGTGTGGGAGGAGTTGGCCTGCGTTAAAGGCAGTCTTTTCTCACCACCCCTGAAACACAGAGCCTTCAGAGGATTTAGTGACTTTTAAATTTGGAAACAAGAGCACCTTAGGTTTGAAAGTACACCAGCAGCTCCAGCTCTGGGACAGACAAGGTGCAGAAGTGACAGTGCTGAAGCAGTGGAGTTTTGTCCTGGAGGACAAAATGTCTCTGCAGAGAACAAATTCAGAAATTTATTTCATTTTACTTTGCTTTCAGGCTTATAGATAAAGATCTGCATTTCCTCTACATCAGCAAATCTTGGATTTACAGTCTCTTGAAGATGTCCAAATAATGCTGTTAATGTTTATTCAACAGATCTTTCTTTAATAAAATAGCTACTTATTCTAGAGACTGTCTTAACCTGCTTAGTCCCTTTGCTGTGCTGAAGAGCAGTGAAAGAATTAACGATAATCCTTCCTGTAACCCCTTTCTGCCTTTCCAGATTTAACATAGAAAGCATTTAATATGTGGAAGCTGAAAGTTATAATGCATATACTCCATGAACAAATCATACCACCTTTTTAGGAACAGGAGATGCTTTTTTTTTTTTTAAATTGGAGTAAGAATGAAAAATTAAAAAAGGTTGAGGATCTCATCTCACTTAAAGAAATAGTAAACAGTGGCCGTATTGAATAGGCACTCCACTCCTTTTTTTTTTCATCCCACCTGCCATGTTAAGGCACTTCCTCAAACCCAAAGGGTTTCCTCCCGCTTCCAAGGACCATTGCCTTCAAAACCTGGGTGCACTCAGCTGGAACCAGTGCCTTCGAGCTGCTGGACCAGGAGGTGGCTGGAGGTGGCATTACACCTTGCAAGCAGTGGGATGGAACCCATGTCCTGCTCTTCTCCCCTCCACTCTCCTTCCCTCTGCTCCTCCTTGCTAAGGAGAAGTATGCTGGAACATCCTTCGTCTGCTGGAACATCCAGCATCTACTCCAAAAGGACACATATCTAATAGGTCTTGTTCTGTTTTCTGCCTGCTCTGGGATGTCCCACAAGGCATCAATCACCCATATTTAGACCACATGAAGTGAGCTGCAGGATGCCAGCAGTCCATGTTCAGCCACTGTCTGGAGGAAGGGGAAGTCTGACTCCGTTTCCTCAGTTTTCCCTCAGCACCCATGATCTTGATACTTTGCTTCTGTGGTGTTGGCCACTCTCCTCTGGATCTGGTGAGGCACCGAATGTGCGTGATGCTTCTGCTGAAAGTGTTGGCAGCTGTTTCCTTGTCTCAGATGGCCACTCCTCAGATGGAGGAACTGCAAGTGCTCGTGTAAGGCACCAGTCCTGGTAATATTTAGCTGTTCCTTAATATGTGATCTATCTGTAGTGTCTTTCACCCAGGAACATTGAAGCACTTTTTGAAATAAATTTTAATGAATTATGCCCGACAACACAACTATAAAGTTAGCTGGTATTTTTATAGATTTAAAAAATAAGCCCAGAGGAAGTTTGAGTTATATGTTCAAAATTGCACAGGAAGTCTATGGCTAGAGTGGAAATGTGTCATCTCCTTCCAGACCTCTCTTGACATGCTTTCTCCCATCTCACATGGTGATAAACATCCTAGGTTTGTGTGTGTTCATGCATCTTTTTCAATGTGCTTCAAGTTGCTCAGGATGTCAATTGCTTTGTCAACTTTTTTTTTCTGAATGGTTTTGAAGCATGGTTTCATGGCAAAGCTGGAAAACTAGATTTGGGGATGGGGGATCAACGTCTGGAGTTTCTCCTGGGAAATCAGCTTGCTTGGATCCTGGCAATGTTCCCATCTCCGCATTGTCTTCCAACCCCAACCCCATTGTCCATGGGAGGACCTTTCTGATGGTTCTATGTTCTTTTGTAAGCAGAGGGTAGAGCTACCTAGTGGGTTTAACAGCAAAAGAGATGGTTGGCATGTTATACATTACAGAGCAAAGACAAATTTTAAGTGCATGCTCTTTTTCTACTGGATTCAAAGGTTGCTTCCTCTGAGGAAGTGGAAGGTGGGACAAGAAAGCCATTGTCTTAATTTCTGTAGTAGCAGACTTTGTAGGATGTGGCTTGAAAAGAGTAGAAAGAAACATTTGCAAACTAAGATTTAGGGAAGTGGTCATAAGGGTAGAAATACAGATGCTGTTTGGGTCAGACTGTCACTGCATGCATGACTTGAAGGAAAAATGGTAGCAAGGCTAACATCTAATTGCATATAGACGTTTCTCCACATGATTTATATGTGCAGAGGTCTTCTGGCACAGCCAGTAGTTTCAGAAGTAGTTTGGCCGAGAGCTTATGGTCTGCTAAAGAGTTTTGCAAAAGCATTTAATAGATATGTTTCTTAAGTATTTGTTATTGTGCCTTTTCATTTCAGGAGCCTTAACTATTACCAGTTTTGTTTTTCAAGTACCTTGCATGTTTTGGATATTGTAGCAGACAAACAATACAAAAATTTCTTTTTTCCCTGTCTTTGGCCCTGTCTGGGCCATTTTTTTGACCACACTGAATTTGAGGTATTGTATTTGAATGTTGACCTTTTAGTCATGGCCAAAGTGGTGGGAAGGACAAGAAGACCCTAGTCCTGTAAGTGACCATGTCTAACTGTGGTGGGAAGAAGTGTTGTTAACTCTCATTAATGACATCATTAAATGGATAAGCCTTCTTTAAATCTCGCTTTGAGGAACCATATTATCTTAATCCTGTATTGTCAATAAGTTACTGACACTGTTGAGGCAACTCTTTTTTTTACATTAGGAATGAAATTTGGCCCTCTGAAGAGAGACTCTGCTTAGTAAAGACCACATAGGCAAGTTGCGGTGGTAGCTGGGATGTTAAATGCTGGAATTCCCTCATCCTTGTAATCTCTTGTGTGCACACTTGTTTGCAGGGCTTGTCTGCTCTAACAGCCTGCCATCACGTGTTGGCTTCCTAGTAGTGTGTCTAGGCAGGCATCCTGTGTGAGGGTTATAATGATACTGGAAAGCAGTCCCTTTCTCTTTGTCTTCCTCCCCTTCTGTTTTTCTATGCTTTCTAACTTTCTGGAACGAGTGTCACTTCTTTATGCATGGTATATCCGTGAGATAGATTCCTTTGTCTGAGTTTGGATGTTTAAAGCAATCAGAGATGTTAGGAAGGAAGCTCTGTTGGTTTCTCCCCTGTCCCCCAGTTGATTTTTGATTGCCTATCATCTTGCCTGGGCAGTAGCAATGTCACATGGGACCCCACTATCAGGTAATCTTGATTGAAGAAAGAAAGGCTTTGCTCATCATTTACAAGGTGATTCTAGCTGCGGGAAATGAAATCCTATCAATACTTGAATTTATTAGGTATTCTTGCTTGAGATCCTGTTTTCTGAGATGAATGGAGTCGTCACTGCTGGGAGCGCTGAAGATCTCTGTTTCTGATGAAAGATAGATAAGGCTGTACCTGCACCTACATGCCATATCTTCAGCTCCCTTGCTGTTGACCCATCCACCAGTAAAAATACTCTTTCTTGTTTGTTTGTGTTTGTTACTTCTTATCTTCCAGGGCTCTGCCAAAGCCCTAGCATGGCATGGTTCCCCAGAGTGACCACGCTAAGCTTGGACTTGCAGGCCTCCATCCTGGTTCCTTGCTGAGGCTTGTCTGTCCTCTCTGCCATGTTTCTGACACACTGTCTCTTAGGTCTCTTCCATAGGGCAGCCTGGAGAAAAGTAGCCTGAAGGCCTCCTGTTTAAGTGAATCTCCTTGAAGAAATCATACTTGATTTAAGCATATCATGTATCTCCTACTTTGCTTGCTGGGAAAGTATCGACACAGTCTCACCTATCCTTTGAATGATTTCTATCTCGAGGCAGAGCTAAAACCTGTCATTAGTAAGTGTACTTATTGTTGAGTATGTGACAAATTCATGGGAGTCAGAAGAGGAAACCAAATTAACTTACGACTGCAATGAACATGAAAATGAAGACTGGAAAGCTGGAGTGATCTACTTGCAATTCACAATAGTGTGTTTTTCTGATCATCTTAAATTACTTTTACTGTAGCTCAGGATGGATCATAAAGATTTTCATGGAGCAGTTAACCAGACTGTTCGCTTTTCTGGCTTTCTGCTTCTTGTGGAACTTCACCCACTGATTTCAATGCTAACTATAAATGCAAGTGGCAAACAGTATAATTAAGTAGATTAAATCTCTCTTAGCTACAGGCTTGTTCACATAATGGAGAAATGTTGGTTTTCTGTTGTTTTTTTTCTTTTTTTTCTTCTTTTGCTTTGGAATAATATCTCCTGAAATTCTTAAACTAATGAGCAGACTAAATGGAAGCTGTGTGTTATCTGTTTTTAAATGTGTACAGAAGATGGCTTGTAAGCTACTGAAGCATTAGTAAAAAATGAAAATAAAAAGCAGAGTCATCAAAATCACTTAAAATAAAATTAAGCATATGCTAATTTTACTAAAATGGAGTACTGGCATTTGCCAGTAAATTGCTTTTGCTTATTTTCTCTGCCCCAGCCATTCAGTTGCGTGTTGAAGAACGCGTGCTCTGTGCTCCCTGCAGAAACTTGGATGTTACAGTTCCTCAGTTTTAATTTTTTGGATCCTCGATGATTTGGCCTCTGATGCTGTTAGCTTTGCCTCTTTCTTGGTTTGTGGCAAAAATCAGAAAAGGAAGCCCCTGTAGCTTTTCACTGGTGGATGGTACGAGCTCCTTCCCTTCTTTCTCAACTACTGGGCATCTTTCATGCTTCCAGCTTTGAATTTGCGTGTTTATTTGAACTCCAGCTCAGCGTAATATCAAATTAAGCTTTTGGGGTTTTCTTGGTATTTTAGATCGAAATTCATTGGAGGCTCTGAGCCTGGGTTTGTTTGTTTATTTTATTTCCAGGCATCTCTGAGATATGCTACTCTTACTCCTCATCCAGCTACAGCACAAAAACCCTGTTCTTTTTACTTGTTTTTGGCTAAATCCTCCCAGGCCCTGATTTAGGTAGCGTAAGACCTTGAGGACAGACCTGTGTGTCTGTGGGGATTGGGTGGCCCTCTGTCAGGCTGTGTGTAGCAGCAGCGGCTGCCCTCGTGGTGCTTTTGGGAGGACTAGAAAGCCATCCGCTTTCCCTTTGAAAGAGGCAGTTGTAGGAGCCTTTGTTCCTGCCATAGAGTCAGGCAGAGGTGAGTGCTGATGGAAAATGTGCTTTGGGATGTGTGTGTGTGTGTGTTTTTCAACTTCAGTGGGGCAACATCTCAGAAGAACTTTGCCAGAGCTGGGGCTGTCAGGATCACCCAGGGATGTGCCTTGGTTGCTTCCCCCAACCTCCCTTCTCTCAATGCTCTGTAGCTTTTGGATTTTTGGTTTCCCTGGATGGAGAAGCACCCTCACCTACTGGGCTGGGGGGTGGGATGGGTTTATGACTTTTCTCAGGGTAGGTGAACACTGGTGGTAGAGTGGTGGTTCGTGCTCAGGTTTAGAGCACCATGCTACAGTGAGCACTTAATTCAGCTGTGCATTTGGGGCTGCCCCACACTTGACATAAATATGCACCAGTACGTGCGGTGCCTTCCAACACGGCCCATAATTGTCAGCACGTTGCGCTAAATCATGTCTTGTATGTGCTTCCCCTGATGGACCATTGGTTCAGTGAAATTGCTTTAAGTGTTAAGTATTACTCTTGCTCATGTTTTGAAAGACAAGCCCTTGGACTTGCTATGAATTCTGTTTTGACAGCAGTTGCAATAGCTGTGCATTGTATAATTGAGCAATCAATTCCAGCATTCTATATTGATGTTTTCAGTGCAGACACATGATTATAATAAACTGTAATGCTCTTTCAGTAATTAGACAAGTGGCTGTAAATTTTAAAAAGGCAAACTTTAAAAGCATTGCAACTTTTGGAAATGCAGTTTTATTACAATTTAAAAAAGAATTACTTTGGTTTAGCACTCCTCAGAGTGCTGTAATTTGGGACAGGCGCAGCGTACGTAGACCCCTCCCCAGCATCTCGGAGATCCAGTCCTGCTGGTGATACAGCATTCAGGCTGGTGGAGAGGATTTTGTTTTCTTTCCCTGATGTGGGGAGAAGGGAGTAGAAGAAGCAGTAGGACAGCACCGCAGCTGATTTAATTTTGTTTTCAGTGCATGACATTTAATTGGGAGATTGCTTAATTCTAGGAACTGCTGTTCTGCACCACGATACCACACAACGTATTTAGGTCATGGCTGTAGTGTTTGGTCAGAGTACCTGATTGTGTTTAACACAACTGCTTTCCAGATTCAGGTAGCGATTTGTTGTAAGTATTAGGTAGCTTTTGGGGCAGCATTGCTCAAACTTTCCTCTGTTGGTAGGTTTGCATATATCCTAGGAAAGTATGACTGAGCAAATACCTTGAAAAAACAAGCGGAAGGCTTCTACTATTTTTTAAAAAAAAATTTGTTTGTTTCGATTCCCTCTCTCCACTCCCTTTAGTAAGGTTGGAAGTGGTAGAAAGGGATGGTAAGAGATTAAATTTGGCTACAGCTTTAGCATTATGTGTGTCTGCATTTGCAGGGTTGCAAATTATTTAGTTTAAATTCCAAGCAGGATTAAGCAGTGTTTTCACCTG
Organism: Scolopax mira; assembly: GCA_004320125.1. Taxonomy (NCBI): domain Eukaryota; kingdom Metazoa; phylum Chordata; class Aves; order Charadriiformes; family Scolopacidae; genus Scolopax; species Scolopax mira. The sequence continues at coordinate 171,865 of BJBW01000285.1, read as the reverse complement.
TGAATCCCTAACCAGAAACTGCTCGCTCTTACTGGAGGTTTCTCTTACTGCGCTTGTTCCCCACCTGTGTCTGTCCCTGAGCCCTGGTGGCAGAGGTGACCAGTTGTTTTGCAAAGACCCCTGCAGCAGGAGGTGGTGTGCTGGCTCCAGCCGTGCTGCAAGCCAGATGTGGCTGGGTGCATCCCTCACAGTCAGCTCTGTCTGCTCATGGAGATGCCAGAATATGGGTGGATATGTGGGATCTTTCACAACTTTGGAAAACACCCAGCCAAGGATGGAAACTTTGGGTGTGTAGGGTGCTCCTGAATTAGGGCTGAAGGATTGCTGGTGCAGTTTTTTTGGTTTGCAAGGGGCTGAGACTTCAATCTGAACTGTTTACAAGCTCCCATTTCCATATCTATATTTAGGGGAGATGAGCCAGTGAGCCAGGAGATGGTCACCCTGCTGTTGTCCTCAGGAGGGATCTCCTGTTGCCTGCTTCCTTCATGTTGTGCATCTGCCCTCAGTGAGATGGGACCATGTCCAAGCTCACACTGAGTCCCTGCTGCATCTCCCCCAGACCTGAGCGTGGCTCCTGGGATTCTTGCAGGGCCAGAGGGATGGCCTTGATGCCTCTGTGGTGGCTTGTGCCTCGTTCTGGAGGACTGTTTGGGGTTGAGGTGCCCACCACCCCTTCCTCCCTTCCTTCCTTCCTTTCCTTTCGCCGCCTGGGAAGTGGTGCAGTGTTAGAGAGTTTGGATGCATGGTGATGCTGGAGTAAGCTGCTTGTCTTTAAGCGATTACAAAATGTATTAGTCGTCCTTGGCAGGTGAATTTTTGTCCTTGCTCCTATTTTTTCACTTATGTTGTCCTATTTCTACCAGTTTACTGAATGATCTACAACCAAAAGCTTGACATTTCTGACTAACAATTTTTATATTACATCTAATGAAGAGTTGTGCTCCAGAGTAGTGACTTGTGGTCTGCAGGAATGGCTGGTGTTGGATCGTGAGCTGAATAAGACTTCTCTGTAGTGTTGTCAGAAATGAGGTTTTGGGGTTTTTTTTCCTCCAAGTGCAATGGTTATTAGAAGTACTAAGAAAAAAAAGTCTGCAGTTGTTAATCCTACCTACACTTACAGAAAGCATATGTGCTGGGGACTAAAATCTCACAAATCCTTTTGCACTGAAATAACTTTTGTTTAATCCATGTTATATTTGTACCCTGAGCACCCAGCAGGGTGGGTGGGGACTGGCTGCAATGGCAGCAGCACAAATCCTCCCAAGGAATTTCTTTCTCTTTTTCTTTGCCACAACTTGGTCTGCGAAGGCCCATAGTGTGTTATTTAAGAGCAGTGAACATGTTTTGACTAGTTTTTGTGAGGCACTTGGTGTGTTCCCGAGTACTCGGTAAAAAGTAATAGTCGGAGAATGCGCAGGCTCCGTTTCCTTAATAAATGCCATTCTTTTCCATGGATTAACCTGCGAGCCGAGTATGTTGCATAATGGCTTTTCTGTCATCGTGGCCCTTTCAAATAGTAAACATGGTGGCCACAGTCTTTGGGAATGCCACTTCACTACTACCCAGGTAGCAACCAGAGGAAATTGTGTTCATTTTGGTCTTTGTTTTGCTAAATAAATAAAGAAAGGGCCCGGTGACCCCTGAAGTTGGGCTTTCGTTGCTGGCAAGTCTGGTACAGAAAGGGTTGTTAGTACAGGCTTGGATTTCTGAGTCAGGCTCCCGTGCTGACAAAGCAGAAATAGTTTGAGGTCTGAAAATACTGCCCGAGTATTTGAAAATAGTTCGTGTGGACACAAAGCTGTTTACAGATCACTCGCTGGCCACGTGCCAGTTCCTCAAGGACAAGGTGTTTTTTTTCTCTCTTTTTTTTTTTCTTTTTTTTTTTTTTTTCTTTAGAAGCACAGATGTACTTGGCAAGGTATCAGAAGATAAAAATGCTGGAAAGAGTGCTCTGGTGTGAGTCCCTGTTTAATTAAAATATACATATAACTTTAGGCTAAATGTATGTTTTGCATCTTGCAAACAAGCTGGGAAAATATTTCTTAATTTGCTCTTCCGTACAGGGTCACAGTATATAAAACACGGTCCCTGTTCCTCTGGCTGTTGTGCTGGCTGCTGTGATACTTTTTAAGAACGCCTCCTCTTGTACTCCCCCAGCATATCTAGAAGATGCATTTTGGTTTCAGTTGTTGCTGCCTAGCAAATTATGGCTTCCTCGCCCATAGTGTCTAGGAGATGTGACTAACTGCACGTTGTCCCTGCCTGCCAGATGCGACCCGGTGAGGGATACTGTGCCCTCACTGCCCGGGTGGTGGTCCCTTTCTCAGTTGCTGTTGGTTATGGAGCCGCATGTAGCTCTGCAGCACTTGCTGATGCTTTTTTTGGCAGCAGACTAAAAGCAACAAGGCTGGTGGGGTGTGCGTGGTTTTCCTTTGTGGCTTATGACCTCTGACAATGTCCCCCAGGAGAGAGCAGGGTGCATGGTGGCGCAGGGACGCAGGGACTAACTATGGTTTTATCTTCTCCCCCCCTCCCCCAAAGAATAGTGTATCTTTTGTGGCATTTAGAATCATAGAATGTGTTGGGTTGGAAGGGACCTTTAAAGTTCATCTAGTCTAACCCCCCTGCAGTAAGCAGGCACATCTTTGACTAGATCAGATTGCTCAGAGCCTCATCAAGCCTTGAATGTCTCCAGGGATGGGGCCTCCACCATCTCTCTGGGCAACGTGTTCCAGTGCTCCACCACCCTCCTTTTAAAGAATTTCTTCCTAATGTCTAAATCTAAACCCTGCTCTAGTTTAAAAATGTTGGTCCTCATCCTATTGCTACATGCCATTGCAAAGAGTCCCTCCCCAGCTTTTTCTAGGTACCTAATGTTTAAATACATTTCTATAAACCTAATGTTTAACTACTTAAATGTGTTGGGGCATCTTGCCTCGCATTTCAGAAAGCATGTGCCCAGCACTAAGGTGGTTTCTCAGCAGCTTCTTGGCGGTGAGCAGAGTGAAATGGGCCCAGGCTTCCAGAGGGCCTTGGTCACAAGGTGTAAATTGCTCCACTTGGTTGGAAAGCTCAGATGTGCATGTCCAGGGGTGGTGAGTGAAATGCCGATATGAATTCATTTAAAAAGCAAACAAAAAGAAGCAGCCCTGGGCTTTTTTCATCCGGGCTTATTTCGAAGTCAGTCTGGAGAAGTGATGGGGGGAGACTGCCCTTTATCTGCCATCTATCTCACCTGAGGAGACACCCATGTTCTTTCAAAGTCGCTGTCTGCCCATGCGGGGACTTTGGTGGGTCAGTTTGGGCTGCCCTTGGTCTGAGGTACAAGCAGTACATGGTGTACCATGTCTCTCTGAAGTGGCACCTGGTGGTTGTGACAGTGTGACCTGATGAACACAGGGCTTGCTCTGGTGACCTGTGGTGGTCCCCTTCAACCTGATCAATGCTAGCCCTGTTGCAAGGAACTGCTATGGCCATGCCACCAAAAGAGGCCTGTCTCTCCTTCCGTTAGTGACTGAGATCCAACAGAGTGTGTTTGGTGAGGAAAGGGGCTGCTGAGGTGTAAGATAAGAAATCATCTTATCTGTAGTCCATGTCATTTTGTATCTACAAGCACATGTTTTGTCATTTTGGTCTTTATTCTTCTTTTCATGTTCTCTATCTGGCTTGTTTTTAATTATTGTTGCCAGAAAGAAATTGTTCTACGTAAAAGAGACCATTGCAAGAGGTCCAAAGAGACAAATCAGTATTAGGAGGGGTGGATTTAGTGACTGGTAAAGCCGTTAAGGTAGGGGGAAGAACTGATTTGAATGAGAGCCGGACACAGATATTTCCAGAGGAAGCCAAATGTGCTCTGAGCCAACCATGTCTGTGTGGGAGGTATGCCTCTACTCTGGTTTCATTGTTTTGGTTTAGTTTAAGGGGGGGTGGGGTGTTTTTTGGTGTGTCTTTCAGTAGTGTCCCAACTAAATGACCTAGGCATGTTTAAAACCAGAAAAAAAGTACAGGCAATAATAGGGCGTCCTGGTTTGGGGTGGGGCCGAGACAACTTTCTGTTCAGTGAGAGAGGCTCTTGCATATCCTTGTTGCTGTGGCAATCGATCAGCTGAGCTGGTTGGTTACACCATGGAGGGCTTGAACTGTGGAGAGGAGTGGATAGGTCGGGTGACCCAAGCTGACCAGTAGAGTTTTCCATCCCATCTGCCATGGTCAGTGTAAAAGCTGAGGGGTCAAAGGGGTCAGGTTGGCTCCTCTTCTTTGGGTTCTTCTTCAATGACTGATTTCTGAGGAGGACCCTGTCAGTTCATCTACCTTTGATCCCCATCAGTGAGTTCTGGAATTCAGTTCCTGTTTGTCACTGAGTCCAATCTGGAACTTCCCCAGTGCCTGGTAGTGACATCTTCCTGATAACTTGATATGGTTTTATATATATATTGGTATATACTGTATCTATTTCATCATCTCCTTTTTATTTTAATATTTCATTAAAGTTTAGTTTTTTTAAACTCATAAAACTCTTTATCTTTCTTCTTCCTCTCCGTGGAGTGAGAGGTAGGGGAGAGAATCTGTCATCTTGTCATTGGCCAACCTGTGCTAAACCATGACATTTTATAGGCACCGTTTCTCTTTTTGGAGAGGGCTGATAATGGGGACTCCATTATAAAAGAAAATGGGTGATGGTGTGTTTAGTGAAGGTGACTAAATCAGGGCATAGCGTGGGGGTGGCTGGAAGTATGGGATGATGACTTTGAGGATGACTATTGAAGAGGGTATTTTCCAGGCTGGGGAAGCTGGAAAGCTTACTGGAAAGACAGTAAGCTCAAGAGTCCCTGCAGAATAATCATTGAATCTCAGGAAGGAAGTCCTGGTTGGCCACCTGTAGAGCAGCAAAGCTTGATCCAGCCACCAGCTGATGGCTGCAGTGTCTACTGGTGGGGCAGTCTTTCAAAATCTTTCAAAAAGATTATCTTTCAAAAACTTATCAGTGGCCTGAAGTTTGAGGTCTTACGGAAAAATGCATTGCAGCCTTGCTGCCTGTGTTGCCAGTGGACCCTATTTCATTGACCTTTCCTGCTCAATATTTGGGAGGAAGGAAGAAGATGAAAATCTGTAAGCTCCACATGATAAGGGGATAAGGGATGGGGATCCCATCTGGCTGAATGGACTAGGATTCGCATGACTAGATAATGGAGGGCCAGCCATAGTCTTAAACTGCACCACTGCTAGGCTTTTTACCCTCCCCTCCCCTACAACATCCCCATCTTTTGACAGCTTTTTATCATCTGTTGCCCAGTCACATGTCTCAGTATGAGACATTATGAAATGGTCATAATCTTCAGGCCTCTCTTAGACAAATCTGCCAAAGATCCCATGGGGCAATTGGTAGATCCTGCTGGCTGGTGGGGTGAGGTGGAATACTGGGCAGGGTGCTGGGAGTTGGCAGAGACGCCTCCTAACTCTGAGCTCTGCTGTTGATCTGTTGCAGTCCTGAGAAAGTTCGATTGTGGCTTTCTGCCATAGTTTTCCCACCATCCTTTTTTTTCGGTTTGTTTTCTTTTCTTTTCTTTTCTTTTTCCTATTTAGGCAATGAGCTGTTTGGGAGAAGGAAATGCCTCTGGTAATGTATATCTAGCATCTTGCAGAGTGGGAAAGCTACCACAAAACTAACAATTGAAGTAAAAAATCAGCGCATAGGACTTTCCTTTTCCTTACTAGCGGATAATATCTTTTCTCTCTATCCCTGGAAGTACTGGACTGATAATAACCGTGCATCTTTCATATTTCACAGAATGCAGTACTATGTATGAGTAAATTGTCATTATTATTTCTTCAATAGGCAGCTAGTGAGCCTGTAGATATCTAAAGTAGGATAGAGACTATGTTGTTTTCTGTTTTGCTTTCCAGGCATTTGATGTCAAAGAGTTAGACAGAGGGAAAACACAGAAACTTGTCCTGTCTTTGACTTAAACAGTAGGAGTCTTTAACAGCTCTTGGTTGGTTTGGGTTTAGAAGTTGTCTAACAGAAAGAAAGAACATTGATATTGGCCCTTTTCCTTCGTGTGTGTTTCTGTGGTGATGTGCCAGGCTTTTGTACTGAGGTTGTGTGATGATTTTTATTCTAGAAGGAGCTTCCATATAAGATAAATACTATCCCCTTTTTACAAATTTATCACTATTGCTGGAGCCTATGATTTTTAGATTATTTAGCTGATACAGAACACTGTATTTTGACTACAAATGCAACTGGTTAGACCTTTTAGACTCATAGAATCATTTAGGTTGAAAAAGACATTTAAGGTTATCAAGTCTCAACTGTAAACCTAACCACTGCAAATTCCCACTAAACCGTGTCTTTAAATGCCACGCCTACCCATCTTTTAAATATGTTCAGGAATGGTGACTCAATTGCTTCCCTCGGCAGCCTGTTCCAATGACAACCCTTTTGGTGAAGGAATTTTGCCTAATATCCAATGCAAATCTCCCCTTGCACAACTTCAGGTCATTTCTTGTTGTCCTATTGTCTGTTACTTGGGAGAAGAGACTGACCCCCACCTTCCTGCAGTCTCCTTTCAGGTAGTTGTAGAGAGTGATAAGGCCTATCCTCAGCCTCCTTTTTTCCAGGCTAGATAACCCCAGTTCCCTCAGCCTCTCCTCTTAAGGCTTGTGCTCCAGACCCCTCACCAGCTTCATTGCCCTTCTCTGTACCCGCTCCAGCAGCTCAATGTCTTTCTTGTGGTAGGGGGCCCAAAACTGGACACAGCACTCGAGTTGGGGTCTCACCAGTGCTGAGTACAGGGGGACGATCACCTCTCAGGTCCTACTCACCACACTGTTCCTGATAGAGGCCAGGATGCTGTTGGCCTTCTTGTCCACCTGGGCACACTGCTGGCTCATGTTCAGCCGACAGTCGACCAACACCCCCAGGTCCTTTTCCACCAGGCAGCTCTCCAGCCATTCTTCCCCCAGCATGTTGTGCTCCATGGATTTGTTGTGACCCAAGTGTAGGACCTGGCAGTTTGCCTTATTGAACTTTATACCACTGGCCTTGGCCCATCGGTCCAGCCTGTCCAGATCCTTCTGTAGAGCCTTCCTACCCTCCAGCAGATCAACACTCTCACCCAACTTTTTGCTTAAGAACATTTTCTATTTTATTATTTATTTTTAACTGGGGAGATTGCTTTCACTTTGTGTCATTCTGGTTTTTGCCTGTCAAAAATGCATATTTTGTTTCCTCCACAAGCATTACTCCTGCCACTTTTCACAGGGTAGACTTAGTCTTTCCAGGCAGTGGAAAGAAACATCTTGTAGAGTCCAAGTATTCATAATGCAAAGTTGGTTGGTCTGCAAATTTCTGTGTTGGCAAGTGACAAAAATTGCTGATGGTTAACATGGATTCGAATAATAAGGTACCATTTATTGTGCTGGTGTGTGCAACCTAATAGCAGATTATTGCTCCATGGCCTATTGCCTCAGACTGGTAGGAGTTTAGAGTGAACTAAATGAGAAGCAAATTGAAAAGTTAATTTTGGCATGGGGACGTTGTACAGCACTACTGAGAGCTGGTACCGTGGTGAATTTTCACTTGATAGCATGTTTAAATGTAGGCTACTGCTTCTCTGTATGTTGAGCAACCAAAATGTGAAGTAGTAGATTTTTCTTTTTTAACTTAGTTACTCTTCTTTCCACAACTGGTAATGCAGAGAGGTTAGAGAGATTTTCCAAAGACTCAATGGTGTGCGGTGCACAGTACAATCTGAACTTGTAAGTCATGAGTCACATGTGCTGCCTTCCTTCCTTAATGGGGGCTGTTGCCTCATATTCTACTTCCATGCCATTTAGCTGAGAAGGAAGTTTCCGGGAACAGTCCCCCAAAAGTCACGTTGATACACAGGCCAGAAACTGTGTTAGTATGAGAATTACATTACTCTGGAATACATATCTTGGATAACTGGGGGGGAGGTGAGGGTAAATGAGTTGATAGGATTTCTTTTGCATTTAATTTGCATAGTTCTTTGATAACATTAAGGCATCCTAGGGGAAAAAAAAGCACTAAAAAACCAGCACATAACACCACTTTCCTTTGAACCTTTCCCAAACAAAATTTTTACGGTAATAATGTGGGCAGAGGAAGAAAGAGGCAAGAAGTAGGTGTATTAAGTGACTTGGAGAGTGTGGGTAGGCTTGAAATGTATGATGTTCTGCAGATCTTGGCGGTCTACCAAGGATTCCCCTTGTCCCCTCTGTTTTTCAATATGCAGAAAGCCTACTGAGATGAGAAATAAACAGTATATTGCTATCAGAAATGACTGGGAACGTGCTTAAGTAGTGGATTCAGTTTAAGATTGAGTTAAATGCTACAGTGTTGCTATGTTGATGAGAAGAGCTGTATTTTAAAACTCTCCATATGTAAATGAACTTTCCACGTGAGAAGAAACAGAGCAAGACTTGGAGTCACCAGGCTCAACTCCACTGACCTGCTCGTCCCAACAGGCCTTTAAAAAATAGAATGGTGCCGTAGTGGTCTTAAAATATTCTTACATGTCTTCCTTGTGAGGATAAACAAGTGCTCGAATATGAATAGATTCATGAAAAGAGGGAAAGAAACGAGGGGAGGATGATTAAGAAATGACAAGAAGTTTCGGAATTTTGGTCAATAAAATCTTAACATAGTCACAGTGAAGGGAATGTGTTGGTGTGCTCTTCTCCATGGGGGTGGGAACCAAACTCAGCTGACAGGACCAATGGCTTTTTGTGGCCCCTACCTCAATACCTGGTAAGGGGCAAACTCTTGCTGGTGGGGTGATGTCTCCTCCGCTACCTGTTGCTGCTACACCAGGCAACCTCTGCAGCCTCCTCCATCCTTTAGCTCTAGAGATGGTCATCTTATGCTTAACAAGATGCATCTAGGTTGCTGTCATCTTCATTGCACATTTCATATCTGCATTTAACTTTCTAGCTGGAGGACAGTTACCCTGTGATCTCCAGCCCCTGACATTTGGTATCTAGCAATATTTTAAGAAACCGCTGTTTTCAGTTAGCGTAGGTTGTGTTTTGCAATCTTGTGACGTTTTTCAGATACTCAGATGGTAATTGCTGGCAATTTGCTGGGAGAAACAAAGCTGCAAGAACCTCTGGAGCCCTGGGGATGGGGGAGCTAGGGATGCCCCAAGGGGCCATGGCTCCAGACAGCACTAAAAAAGGGGCCTCTTTGTGCAAGAAAAATGCTGTCCTGCCAGACTCTTAACTGGTGGTGTTGCCGAGATGGTGTCTGCATGGGGCCTTAATGGCTACCGCATTTATGAAGTGCCCTGGGAGTTCTATATGAATAAATTTAAATCCCAGGAGATTTGAGTTCAGAGCATTTCTCCCATCTATGACTTCTGCAGTTCTTTTGTTGCATTCAACGACTTTGTGATTGTATTATTATTTTTGATGCGGTCAATTTTTTCCAAAGCCAGCTATGAAAATCTGAAGATCAGTTTCCGAAACAGGAATGCTTAGCCATTTCATGTTGCAAACAAAATTATACCACCATGCTAATAATTTGACAAGTCTGTTCTTGAGCAGAGCTGTTAAGCAGATAAACAAACAAACAAAAACTCTGCTTACGCTTATATGTTGTGCTTGTGATGTTTGCCTTTTCCCTCCCTCTAAAAATGTTTTTAATGAAAAGAATGTGACTTTAAAATGTCCTTTTAGTTGTCTCACATAAATCAGCATCCTGCAACCCCCCTCATATATGTTGTAGATGCTTAGAATATGAATGCTCCATACATTATAAAAAGGATATTTGGAGTAATTTTAAACAATATTCTGAAATGACCAGGGTTTAAATTTGGCCTGGGATATCGAGCAGCCCACACTTCCCACAGTCTGCAGTTCCCTTGCTTTCCAGTCCCTTAGGAGGGTTATGGAGAAGCTTTTCCCATCCCTTGCTGCAGAAACAGCAGAGCAAACCACGAGTAATCTCTGCACTCAGCTGTAGCCTTTGGGGTCCAGGTTTTGATTGGGATAAGTGGAGGCACCAGCAGGATCCTGTAAAGCTGCAAAGGAGGGATGGCTGTGCTGGTGCACGTTAGTCATCCCAGTGGGCCAGTCTCACAGGGAGGAACATCATCATCTTGAGAAAAGCTGTGAAACAGCCCTGGGAAGTTTCAGGCTTCTGGTGGGCTTGCTATTTCCAGAGCGTAGTTCATTAAAAAGACAAAATAGAGGAAACTTTCCATAAAATATGTGGCTTCCCATGACGCCACAGCAAGAGAGATGTCTTGCTACTTCGCTCTTCTGTGTGCTGCTTTTTCTGCTTGGAGTATGTTCTGCCACCATTTTAGCACCTCCATTTTGCTGCAGCATGAATCATGAACCATATTTCACTGTTTTTTTTAAAAGGTTTCTTCTTTCTCAGTCCTCCTTAGTGTTTTCAGATTTTTTCTTCTGAGATGCCCTTTGTTTTCCTCTCTTATCTTTAGCATATTCTTTTTGTACTTCAAACTGTGCTTCCCCACATCCTTGGGCCTTTTAGTTCCTTCCATGGAACCAGGGAAAATAGAGGCAGAGCTGAGAGGACGCATTTTTCCACCTCAGTGTAGAACATTTTCCCCTCCTCCTTTGGTGGTATGGTAAGTCTTGAGGAGAAGACCACAGGCTTTTGTCATTAGGCAGAAGTCCAGGGTGGGAAATGGGAGTTCCATCTCTCCAGGGCCTGCTGAAAGGCTTTGGATCAAGAGGTAGTAAGGTCAAGGTGAGGTCAGTCTTGGCTACTGCACACATGTTACAACCCTAACTTTGTTTCAAAATCCAAACCAGCTTGCAACCAAGCTATAAAAAGAAATGCATGTAATAAAGAGAGTTTACAGAGCTGTCAGAAGCCTGAGCACAGTAATTTATTTATAGAAAGCATGTGGATTGGTTAATAGGGGGAGTGCGCAGGACAATGCAAGTTGTAAAAGAAAGTAGAGGCCGTGAATTCTGCAGCATTTCATCAGAGTCCTTTGCAATGCACCAGCAGTACCTGGCCATTACTTCTATGGAGGGCATCCTAAAGTGTGAAGGGGTCAAGATTTCTCTAAAGAGATTACTGTCTTGGGGTGCTTCAGTTGTGGAGTGCCAGTCTTGAAGGAATCTGTAAAGAGATTAAGTGTTTAGTCCAGGAAAAAAACCACATATTGATGTCCATCAGTGATAGTGAATGCTATATATAGGTTTCTGTGTGGGAAACTTAGAAATTGGTGAGGAGCAAGGTAAAGGAACTGTGACTTTAGTGAATTTTTTTTTTTTTTTTTTTTATCATTAATTGGAGGGTGAAGAAGAGGTTTCAGAAGTGTAGTGGGCATACCCCTATGAACCAGTCAAACTGGTTCAGAGAAGAGCCTTTGAGGGTAATGTTTGGGAAGGGCGTAGGGAGACCAGGCTGTTTGACTGGAAGTCTTGGGGCAGAATGCTGGGTATTAAGGGGAGAGCTGGAAAACACTTAATACTAGAACCCTTTCTTGAGTGCCTGTTTAGGAAAAAAACAAACCAAACCCAACAACAACAAATAATAAACCAACAACAAAAACCCACAGAACTACTAATTGGTATGGCCCCACCTACTGTAAAAATGATAAAAAAAAGGGGTTTTGTCAGAAGTCAGCTGAGGCGAGTTACAGCCCACCAGGGCTGGAGGCTGGTTGGGCTGCCTCCCTCCCCAGCCCTGCGATCCGGCTGTGCTCTGGCAGCAGAGCAGACCACTCTTCATTTCCTGATCCGCAGTCCCCCACCCCACCCTGCAGTTTGCTTTTCCCCTGTTAAGTTTCTGCCATTTTCGTGATCTCAATCAGCTTATCATATGATCCAATGAGTGCCAGAACGAGCGCAGTGCTCCTGGGAGAAATATGTGACAGGAGGCTGGAGGGAGGCAGGGGAAGAAAGGGTAGGAGCTCCCCGCCGCAGGAGCTGGGATCTATTAATTCAGCTCCAGCTGTACTGAGAAACTGTACCCTTATGGTGGCGTAGCTGAAGGGAGACGATGTCTTGTTCTTGCCTAGCTATCGTGAGACAGGCAGAGAGAGCTGTTGCAGGTCTGGTGCATCGCTTGAAACCTCACTTTTTAACAAGTGAAGATCAAAACAAAGAGAAATAGCCTTTTGCAACCCCCCTAAGTATTTACCTAGTAGAATATCACCCAGGTACCAGACACTGGTGCCTAGAAATAAAATATGCAATATGTGCATAACTACTCTGGCATGTTAATAAACTGTCATTACTGACTATGAACTTTGCTAAAGTAAACAGAAGGGAAGCTGTGAATGTAATCTGTCTGTGCTCAATCTTGATAATCATCCTTTTTAATGCAGAGAAAAACACGTGGGTTCTAAGATTTGTGTAAGAATATTTTAAAAAGAAGCATTTCTTTTTCACCACCTAAAGTATTTGTTGGTTTTCATATTGTCCTTCTTAGAAGAGAAGGGTCCAGCACAGTTGGGTAAAGCCCAGTGTCTGGAGCTCTTGTCCATATGTTTTGCTTTGTGTATGCTGAAGCGATGGGTGAGATGCTGGTGCTGACGGTTCTCTCTCTTCTTCAGGGTCGGCATGTCAAAACGGGTCAGCTGGCAGCCATCAAAGTCATGGACGTTACCGAGGTGAGTAGAGGAACATTCTGCTTTATTAGAAACATGGGCAAAATTTAATAATGAAAGATGACACATGGCTTAGCTCATATTTATGTTGAAGGGCATGGATGCTCTTTGCATGTGAACGTTGGCTTTCTGTTTGCAGGACCTGACCTCTCAAGCACATGTGCCCTTTACAAGGTTTCTGTGTGCTTGTGTACAGGGGTCTCTGGCCTTCACAAATTGCTTTGGCTGGTCCCAGGATATATGGGTAGAAATTTATCAGGAGAGGGGAAAAAAGCCAAATTCCCTGCTTCACACTTTCTTCTCTTAAGCGTAGCATCTTGCTTTTGCCAAAAACAAAGACAAGGTGGCTGCTTGACATAGAGGACACTAGTTTCCCTGGTACATTTGCAGCCTAAAAAGGGTATGCATTTGTTCAAAGGAAATGGGTCCAATAAAGTTCCCAGAAGCTCGAAAGCAGAAACATCTGCAAGAACGATGAGCAGATTGCTGGCAGAATTCATCAGTGTAAAGTAGTAGTTGTAACTGACCCAGGGGGATTTACTGTGGAGCTTTAAATGGGAAAGATGCGAAATTAACCCAGCCAAAGAAATAAAAAATATATGCCCATATTTGAATCCTTAGATGTCTTGCAGTTTATGCTGTTCAAAAAGCAATCGGTTTAAATTAAGTCTTCAAAACAGATTGGGAAAAGCATGGATTTTTCTCTGTTGATGCCGTTCGTGTTTATTATAGAGTTACATCCGCAAATTAACACAACAGGTTCAGATTTAAAATTAAATGAGATCCTTGAGCAGTATTGCACTTGTGAAGAGAGGTTGTGCCTCTTCAAACCAAACATCTTATTTTTCTGAACTTCTCAATCTTATGTAGGTATTAGGGGGGGAAATGATGTTAACGCGTGTGCATTGTACAAAGCAGGGGGGCTTTGTCAAACTGGTTCTATTGAGAAAAACTCCTACAAGGGTGTTGCTGCAAAACGTTTTATATTTTGGTGTGTATATAGGTGCCAACAAGTCAAAATGGCCTTGGACACAAGCTCCTAAGTGAGTGGCTGGGGTGTGATGGGCAACTAGGCAAGAGAGGGAGGAAGGCAAAACGGCGTGATTAGGTCAACTGATAGGACTTCAGTCGTATCTCTAAATCTCCTTGTGACTGATGGGCAGTGTGACTGCCGCTCTCTAACTTAAGCTGTTGTGTCTGCCAAGAGCTAGACATTCTTGCTTTGGAAGATGGCCTGATAAAAATCAATTTTCAGCTGGGGATTTTCAAAGGCTGCCTTCATGAGGAGGCAGTGCTATTTTGCTGCAGTTAACAAGCAGACAAACCAGAGAAGAACAAAGGTGCGTTGACACACAGTGCATGTTCTTTGCACAGCAAACGTTTCCATTTGTGCATCGGTTTTGCACAGGGCAGCTTGCTGGCCTGTGTGCATGACAAAGGCTTCTTCCTAACATTAAGATTGGCCATACCACACACTCCCTCTGTTTTTAATAGCATATGTTAATCACAAACAGTTGTAATAGAGAGGTTGCACAGCAAAAGCAAAACAATTGAAAACTGCTGTCTGTAGTATGGCTGAGCTCATGTTGTGGGAGATGGCTTACATTTTCAAACTTTCTGTAATTTTTGGCTGGTTTCAAAAGGATAGTTGTATATTGGCACTGTCTATCTTTTATCTCACAAGCTCATGCTTTTTATGGGTGAAGGGCAGTCAGAGGGAGGAGTTTGGAGATGTTAGCCCCATGCAGCTTTAGAAGTGTTGTCGTTCCTACCAGTGGAGCTCATGTGTTTTTGCTTCAAAGTAATGAGCCTGTGGAGACTAAAAATGTGGTGCAAATTCTTCCAAGTCGTGCTAAGTCAGCTCTACTTTTTAACAGCACGCATGGCTGATACTGTTGCTAACACCAAGCATGGGTGATAGATACCATTGCATCTACCATTTTCTCAGTGGCAGATACGGCTGTAGGGTATTCCCGTCCACTTTTGTTTGCTGATCCCTCACCTATCTCCCAACACTCGTGCCGGCACAACTGCCCTGGGGCTAGATGGTGACCTGGATCAGCGAACAGGACCCCATTCCAGGGTAAAAATACCCTCACTCTTCTCTTTCCCCTAGTTATTTATAACCTGGATTGGTTCGTTGATCTAGTTTAGCACGTGCCATTACAAACAGTTGTGCTGTTGCTATGAAGAAGGTGGCTTGAGATTGGAAAAGAGCTGCTCATGGCCATGGGGGAGAAGGGGCAGTAGCTCAAATTGGCACTGCTGCCAGAGATGGCCATATCATCAAGTGATGGCTTCAGTTTCTCAAGGGATGGTTTCATGAACACCTCCTTTTGATGATGGGCCATGCAGCTCCATCTTGGTTTTACCTCACTGCGGTTTATGGATTCAGTGGGAGGAGAGACTGTGGGGACAGAGGGGGCTGTGACTGCTGCCCTCAGCTCTGTCCCGAAAGAAATGCTGAAGGAATCACAGCTTCAAATTTAGCTTCAAGACCTACAGTTAGATGAAATGCTATTGTAGGTTAATGGTTACTACCTGTGTCCATGCCTGTGAGGAAAGAGACTTGAGTGGAAACTTCTACAAAACTGCAATTGTGATTTTTTTGGTGAGTGACTACTGAAGCTCAAGGTGATCGGTGCCTCTGTGCATGTTTTACTGGCAGTGTTATGCCTCTCTGCCTAAATGCAACTGGTACTGTGGAGGATATCTGATTATTTTGCCTAACCTGCCTTAAGAACAGACATAAGAAACTGGGAGAGGAGTGGCTGGAGACCAGCCCTGCAGAAAGGGATCTGAAGGTGTTGGTTGTGAGCAGGCTCAACAGGAGTCGGGAGTGTGCCCTGGCAGCCAAGAGGTCAAACCACATCCTGGGGCACATCAAACCCAGCATAACCAGCTGCTTGAAAGAGGTGATTATCCCTCTGTTTTCAGCGTTGGTGTGGCCTCACCTTGAGTGCTGTGTGCTGTTCTGGGCCCCATGATTTAAGAAGGATGTTAAAGGTCCTTGAATGTGTCCAGAGGAGGTCAAATAAGCTGGTGAAGGGTCTGGAAAGCAAGTCATGTGAGGAGTAGCTACGGTCTTTGGATTTGTCTAGTTTGGAGAAAAGGAGGCAGAGGGGCAACCTCATTGCTCTCTACAGCTTCCTGAGGAGGGGATATGGAGAGGATGTGAGCTCTTCTCCCTGGTACCCAGTGACAGGATGTGTGGGAATGGTTCACAGGTGTGCCAGGGCAGGTTTAGACTGGACATTTGGAAGCATTTCTTTACCCGAGAGGGTGGTCAGACACTGGAACAGGTTTCCTAGAGAGGTGGTAAATGCCCCAAGCCTCTCAGTGTTTAAGAGGCATTTGAACAATATCGTTAATAACATGCTTTACCTTTTGTTCAGCCCTGAAGTGATCTGGCAGTTGGGCTAGATGATCATTGTAGGTCCCTTCCAAGTGTAATGTTATATTCCTATTCAATTCCTATTCCTATTTATATTCAATTTGCTTTCTTTCTTCTGAGATACCTCTGATCTAGTGCTTGCTTTGCCAAATGCTTAACAAATTAGAAAGCCTATAGGGTTGGCACACGCTGTGGGCACGCCCCAAATTTTCAGTTTTCAAGGCCTTGATTCTGCTTTTCACACATTTCTCAGGACTGGTGAGGTTACATCAGTTCTAAGCTGTAAAGCTTTGATCACCTGAATGGGAGTGAAGGCTTTCCTTAAAAAGTTTTGGTTGGCACGAAGAAAACAAGGTAGCATAACCTCTGACTAGGGATGTTGGAAGAAACGTTACAGCTCTGTAACGTACACGGTGCTGTGGAAGTGCTCTTTATCCTTCTCAGCTTTTCTTGTGGTTTTCTCTTCAGATTTTAATTTTGAAAAGAATGGTGGTAAGGATGAGAAAAGAGGAGGTGGGCTGAAGATATCAGCTTGATCTCTGAATATATTATGACTAGTTAGTACTTCTGCCTGAAATGTTGGGGGTGTGTTGATGTGAATAAAACTTTCCTGTCTCTTCCATTTTCCTCCTCTCTAAACAAATAAGGAAAAGATCTAGAAGATTGTGTGGATCTTTATAGATCTTTAGATGTACAGCACTAAAGTGAGCACTTAAAGGATCTGTAGGATCTAATAATTCTGTGAGTCATCCCACAGAATGGTGTGTATGTAGGTCCTATTTTCACTTTCTGAGGGAAAAACTAGAGAGCGTGTAGGGTGAAGAAATTTCACTGGCGTGTAGAACAAACAAAAACAAAGAAACCCCACCAGTCCTCATCAATTGAAAGCTATTTTGTGGTTGGAGTGAGCCCAATGACCGTAAAAGGGGAAGAATATGAACCATCAGCCTATACATGCTTTAAAAGTCATTTTCCACAATGTACATGTGTAGGATGAATCTCGTGCTGCGCGCGTGATGTGGGGGGAGGCGTTACTTGAGAGATTCCTGCCTTGAATCTTTCTACTGCGGGTCCTCTGTTCCTTTTGGGGCATTGTTTTGGAGAAGGCGGCGTTCAGCCTGCCTTGACCCCCTTCCACTCACTGACCCTGCTGGTAGGTTTCCACGGGCTCCTTGCTGCACAGCACCCTACCCAGTGAGCCGTGACTGATGTTATCAGCTGCAACACTGGAAGCTTTGGTGGTCGCTGTTTAGTTAGAAGAATCCCATTTTCTTGTGAAGCAAATAACATTTAAAACCCTAGCGAAGCTTACTTGGCAAATCTGCCTGCATCTAAGCTGTTAACTTGCATTACACCCTAAACAGGCGGCTTGACTCTGCTTAACTCTTTTGGAGGCTTTCTTTGCAGCTGCACGCTTGTTTCCAGTGTCACTCCTGTGTTCCCCTTCCAGCCGTGCTTTTTTCTCTTTGAAAGATCCAGTAACTGATTTTGAGGGAAAAACACAATCGCTTCTTTACTGTTTGTTATAACCCCTGACGCTGCTGCTTCTTCCTCCTACCTCTTCCCACACACACTCTTGGCATCCCTTGGGAAAGTTTTCCACATGCCTTTTTAATAGCAGCATTTCTCAGCTCCTGTGCCCAGTGTTTCATGACTTGTCCAGTCTAGTCTGTGTAAAATTATGCTAAGTAAACAACTGGATACTGTATCCTGCTGATTTATGAAAGAAGCTGGATTGCTTTTAGTGCTTGCCTGTCTTGCCCTTTCTGTACGTGCTCTGCAGAAAAATTAACCACCTCATACCAAAACCTCCCAGCCTGCAGAGAAACATGGCACATCTCCTGTACCTAGACAGGAAAGGTTACCCGAATTATTCATTGCCATCTTCCCAACTCTGCTGACTTGTTTTTTCTCTTAGAGTAAGCAAGTCACTTGGATTCTTGTGAGTCTATACCTTATGGCCTACTTGGTGTTATAAACTGTGATGATGTGAATGATGTATCGTCCGTAAGACATCCCAAAAGCAGTCAGCAGAAGGACCGCAGATAAATAACAATATGTGTGTGTGTGTGTTCCCACACAATGCAGGCGGACAAAATAAGGAGAAAACAAAAATAATAAACACCAAAAGTTTGCCCTAATTTTTATATGTGGGTTTTTTTTTTCATGAAAGACCTATGAACGTCTGTGGATTTTGATCTTTTTATGGTGGAGGGGAAGTTGATGCCTCACTCTAGGAGACTGGAAAATACAGATCCTCAGAGCACTGTTCTACAGAACTGGGTAAAGCCAGTCTGGAGAAGCTAAGCATGGGCTGGTTTTTCAGTTTGGAGACATGAATGCACTGCTTTACCTGGCTTAGTGCAGCTGCCTGATAAAGTAATTATATTCCAGTACGTGTCTGTCCTTACTGAGAAGTTAGCCAAAGCAAACCTGAAGCCAGTAGTAACTAAAAGCCTTTCCCACCTCTGTTCCTCTTGATTGGGGAAAATGGATCAGGGACCTAAAAATCCAGATTGTTCTCATGGGAGTACTGGCACTCTGCTTGCTTGTCGCTCAACTAGTAGTTGCTTGCTACTAGCCTGTACAAAATTTTGTAGTCTCTAATTAAACAGTTACCTGGCAAAACAAAGAATCGTTCTGTGAAAAAGGAATAAATAGGAAAGGTATTTACAGTGTGGACAGCCCTGCTGTCCAGTCTCTCCTGAAGCTGAGTAACCTCTGATCTCTCCCAGGGAGTAGGTCAAAAAAAAAAAAAAAAGGCTGAGGGAACTTTCTGTTAAATTTTAGAGGAAACTAGAGCTGTACCAGAGCAGTCTCTTGAGCTGTGAAGTGTGGTTTAGGAGGGGGTCGAAAAGAGCTAGGGTAGTCTGGCAGCCAGTGGGGCAGCCTTTTTTCTTTTGAGATGCAGACTATTTGTATAATTGATGGTTTCCCTCCTTAATTTGAGATCCCACACCTACCTCTGCTGCATGCCCTCCCTTGGCAGCTTGGCACACTTCTTCCCCTGATGCCAGAGGGCTCAGCCCTGTGGTACTGGCTGAGGTCTGCATGGGACTGGGCTCTGCTGCAGCCCCCCATCAACTCCGTGCTGCCCATTTCTCTGCGGGACCCCCGCTTGGGTCGGGCAGAGGTGGTCCTGTCCATCTTCATGGTGTCAGACACATCACAACACCCCTGGGCCTGGGTGGGGGAGCAGTGCTTAGCCTTCCAGCTTGTAGTTCCTAACGCAGCAGAGCGACATTTAACTCTGGAGAGCCTCTTGTCCTTACTGTCCTACAGGGAGCAGTGACTGTATCTCCCAGCAAGGCAAATACATCTGACACCCGGCTCGAGTCAGAGCTGCAATTTTTTTTGGATGTGATCCAAAAAACTTTCGGGGAGCAGTGCTGGCCGGTTTGTATAAAGGGTAAACTTTCTCATTCTCTTCATCTGAGTGCTAGCGGGGCGAGGGGAATGTTAGCAAGACTGTTGGGCTGGAGAAGCTTGTTGGGGAAGGAGAGGATGTCAGGTTTGATGTGGCTGCAAGGAGGACGTTGAATAGGGAGCTCCACAAGCAGTTTGAGGTTGGGGCACAAAGCTGTGGCTGTTATCAAGCAGCTTGGGAAATTATGAGGAATGTGGATTGACTGTAGAAAGAGCTGGTGTCAAACACCAGGGCTCTGTGTCCCGGCAAAGCGCAACTTCACACTAATCCTGTGTAGTTGAAGGGAAAAATGGCAATGGGAAGAGAAAAAAAAGAGATGTAAAACTTTCATATGTGCTTGTTGCTCGATCTGCTTTTTTTCAGTGTATGCTTTCTTCACAGAGCAAGATTTCCACCCAAGTGGAGCTGTTTGCATGCACAGCGTATTGTCAGTTGTCCTTGTGGGTATCCCCCTCTCTGTATTTTAACATGCTTGTTTTGGAACCTGACTGTTTCAAGGCTGGAAGAAACAGATGTTTTGCTTTTGCCATGAAGATCCTTGAGGGCACCTTTGCTGCCTCGCCAGCATCTATTATCTATCAACAGCAAAAGAGCTTTGACTGTGAAGGCTTCATGATGCTTGTTTAGTACTGTTCCTGTTGCCTGGCTTTTCAGCTGAGGCCAGGAGATGGCTTCATGCTCAAGGTTGATTGTGGATCACTGTGTCAAGAAATTGCAAGGAAAGCTGTGTTGCCTCTGCCTTATCCTCATATGTGTGCTCATTCCAGGTCTGATGTGCAAGGTTTTTGTCCCATCTAGCAGAAGATGTTTTGCCAGTGCTCTGTAAACTGTAATGTAGTTTAGATTACATAAACAGAATTTATGGCCACATAAAGGGAGCTTTGCTGCAGTTTGGAGTGCAGAAGAATCTCCTTGTTTTAGGGATGCAGCTTTAAAATTTTGCCTACCTGGCTGAAGGAGAGCCAGGTAACACTGCTGTAGCTCAGCAGATGATGCTCAGGATGCTGTGGCTCTGAGATCTGTTACTGATCAGATCTGTTCCTGATCAGTATGTGAGAGCACATGTTTAGTACTGAAGCACAATGGAAACTAGAAGGCTGTGTAAGCTACAGCTGACTGATATTGGCAGGGGGGCAGGATTGCATATTAAGAAGATTTCTCTGCAAGTCTTGAGCTCTTTTGACAAGTCTGGACTTTTTTCTTAATTTTTTTTTTCCTTTGGTCTCATGGTGCAAGAACACACTCAGAAGGAAAGGATAAGTCATCTAGGTGAGCTACTGACGTCTGTTACTGTTGTTGTAATGAGTAGAGACAAGTGCTTGAATTCCAACTTTTGGGTGCTGTTTATCCTAGTGCCCAATACTTGTGTGTTTAGCTGTAATCCTATGCCTATTTTTCTTTAGTCCTTAGGCTTGGTACCTGCAGTCCTCTGGAGACCTGCTGTTAGCATTGATGAGGAAGTCACTAGTGGCAATGTGATTTCTTAGGTATATAAATGATTGCTAGCACCCGTGTTAGGGAAATCTGCACCCTCACACTGGCAGTGGTGAAGGCTCAGTGTGGGTAGCGTGCGGATGCTTTCACAATCATGATGTCGGTCATACCTGCAGTAACGTTAGTTTGAGCAATAATAGCCTGTGAAGCTCTAGTGGTGGAGCATTTTTTCCGAGCCCAGGGGAGTGTTTGTGGAGGTGGCCTTGATGCAGGTGTTTCACCGCTGCTTTCCCGAGCGCTGGGCTCTGTTTGTTCAAGCTGTCTGAGGAGATTGGAGTTCTGATGGGAAACAGAAATGTTTTGTGTGCAGATAATAGCAAAAAGCACAGGGCTGCATTTTGTATCATTTCTGTCAGACATGTAACACAGCTCAATTTACCCCCAGTGAATCAGACATATTGTCTGCTCAAGGGAAACAAGGCAACCCTGTCAATACAGTGCTAGAGCGTGTGTGCTCTTGCCAGTTTGGGCAGAGTAACACCAACGAGGATTGTGACAGAGCATCATGCTTTTGTTTTAGCAAGTAACTAGGCTGAAGCCGAGTGTGTGGTGTAGTCCTCCTGCCTGAATAGACAAACAAGACATCCCAGGTCCAGTATGAGCTGCTGTCTTTTGGAGGTGCACTTTAAGGTCTGGCTTAGGCATTAGGATCAAAGACAGGAGAATTAATTTGCTGTTTATGTTGAAGTGGATATATCTGCTTGAAATGTAATCTTCCTTGGCTGTGTTTAATTGTAGTTTCATAAACCGCACCTGCCTGTGGGCTCCTCCTGTTTTTACTGTGACATTCCATGGTTTTATCTTGACTTCCTAAGGAAATGAGGCTTCTTGGCAATAGTGCGCGTGTCCTTGCCTTCTTTTCCACCAAATACCATTTGGATCCACTGGCCAACTTCAGACAAGGTTAATGAGGAGGAGAAATTCCAAAGATACAAAGTCCTGAAAAGTTATGTGAAAACTGGCAGGCTGTGCGGAGAAGAGAGAGGCTGAAATTTATAGCCTCTGCTTTGGGAATGGTAGGCAGACCTTAGCCACTGTCCATTATCAGCCAGCTGGCCACTGTTTTGCAGTAAATCAGGAGGAGGAGGTAGATTATGTTGGTTCTTTTTTTAAAAAGAAAAAGTTCTGCTGCTTGGCTTGCAAGTGAGTGTGCTACAGCCACAGGAATGTGTGCAGGGTAGCCCATGCAAGCTACTTTTAAGCATTTTAAAGTCTCCCTCTGGTTCTTTCTTTAGTTTACAGGTCCACAAATGGTATTGTACAATTGAGATTATCCTGCACATGATCTCTCCCCTCTCTTTCTTAAAATGTGTATGTATATATATAGATATAAAATAGCAATTATTCTTCAGCATTTAACAAGACAAAAATGTTTCCTCTAAGTCCCTCAACAGTGCTCCTTTTGCAAGACACAGTGATCGTGTTGGGAGTTGTTGGCTAAAATACAGTCTTAAAGCCCAGCTGATAAAACTAGAGATTATGGCAACAATTGCTAATGCTCAAGGACTTGGGAATTCATTGTACTCTAAACTGACTTGTAACCATGATGAACGCTCTTTCTCCCCCTATGCCCAGTCTCTTAAGTGGGAGGTACACGGCTGAGCTAAGTGTTAAAAGAGCCTTGAAGATGCAAACTTGTTCAGTTGATCAGTTCAGGAGAAGATGCTGTTTGTCTCCTGAGCCTAGAAACATCTCAAGTCCTTTCCAACAATGAGCGTGTGTACATTCCTCTAGCTAGGTTTAATCCAAAGGGGATTAAAGCCCACTGAGTGTGCTTGATGTAGTCTCTCTGGAAGACAACATTTTCTGTTGCTAAATAAAAGTGCCAAAATGTTGTCATTAAATTGCAAAGATTGGTGCTTCATAATAAGCACATGGTTTAGTTTTTGCTCTCCTGTCCTTGCCATCTCTCTTAGTAAGACCCTGCTTCAAGCACGACTAGACCGATGGGAGTGTAGCCAAGGAGGCATCTTTTTGTTCTGATGATTCCCTGATGAGTTTTTTTCTCAAATGTTTTGATATGAAAGAGGTGTCTGTGAGAAATGAGCTAGTTACTGCAGAAGCAGCTGCTGTGCCTTGGTGGAGGGCACATTGCTGTTTTGTTTTGTCCCATGTTCACCAGGTAAAATTCTTTACCCAGCACATCACTGGGGCAACAGTGTGGGAAGACCTCAACAGCCTATTCTCTTTTGCACCTAGTTCTTGCAGGATGATGGGGAGCCTTTGCTAGATGTCCCCTTTTTTGCCTAGTGGAGAGGTCAGTTCTAGAAATGAACTTCCAGGATTTTTGCAGGTTGGTTGATGTATGAGGTGTTTCTGCAGTGTTTCAGTAGACATGGGACATTTTCCGCTGTAGCTCCTTCCTCCTGAACTGAGTTTTAGCATTTGCTTCTAGAGTTGGTAGAAAAGCAAGTGGAAATCCTAGTGTAAATGCAGCAGCCCACAGACTTTCAGATAACTGTTACCGGCCTGGCAAAGCACCTTGGCTCTGTGTGTGACAGCAAGAAAGGAGAGTGTCCGTGATTCCTGAAAATTGGTTTGTTATGTGGAATATTTTACCGAATGGAAATGTAATTGGTCAGGGAGACCACAGGCAGCAGGGAGAGCGAGCATCCCAGTGGCTGCTGGCTGCTTGGGCTCCCCCTGTGCTAACCTGTCCTCCCGGATGGGCAGCCCTGAGTCACTGCTGTGGAAAGAGTGACGCAAAGGCAGCACCATTAAGGAGGGTTTTATTTGTCTCTTGCATATTTTACTGCAGCGGCCTTTTCTTTTAACACTTATTGGCGTTTCCTCTCTGTGGGCCTATGAGACAAACCCTTTTTTTTTTTTATATGAATGAGTTAGTTGTTTTTCACTCTGAATTTTTCTTTTTGCTTCTTTTGCTGCACCCCTTAGCAACAATTTATTAAAACGTAGAGCCTTAAGTCAATTATAAATTATAGAGTTGCACTGATTTATAGATTAGAGGGGGCTGCATCACCAAACAAGTCTCCACTCAAATCCGAGTCCCTGAGGGTGATGTTAGTTCCAAGCTCAGAGTTGTTGCTGCTTCTCAATTCTGGTTAAAAGAGTTTGGGAAATGTACCTTGCCTAGTCTTGATTTGCAGCACAAATTGTTAGTTTGCACTATTCTTGGAGAAATGTATGGATCAGCATATAAATGCTCTTTCCGATACCTACAAATGTAAATAAACATACACCCCTGTAAATTCAGGAAAAGATTTCTCCCATGGCAGGAAAGAAAGGAGGAACAGTTGCATTTTCTGTTTGTAAGTGTTCAGATGGCATCGTGTTGTGATAGCAGTGCTTTCTCCTGACATAGGTGTCTAGGGGTTTTCCCTGTTTTCTATTTACTTCTCTCTTGGGATAAGGTTTTTACAATACAGCAAAACCAATTTGATGTCTGGCTGCTACTGCAGGAGAGAGCCCTGCTTCTCTTCCCCTGCTTTCCCAGCTCCCCTCATACAGGATCTATCCAGTCCCATCCTTCAAAGAGCTCCACTGACGAAGACATGCTCTTTTAAACACAGATTAGCCTTCTACTGGTTTTACCCTAGCGAAAGCAGGCTGGGGGGGTGGGTGAGAGAGGCTAGGCAGGGCAGGGAGAAGGAGAGGCTTTGGCTGGGAGCTGACCCTCATCGTCATCCTCATCTTCAGCATCTCCTCAGGGTTACAGCCATGAGGCCTCCCAGGGAACCACATACCCACAGCCATCCCTTTGCAGCAGGGAGGGACTGTTTGTAGTGCTCCACACCTGCAAATTTAGGAATAAAGAACAGAGTGTAAAGGTCTTTCGCAGGGATTCCCCCACCCTCTGATTCTTTCCACTGCAAAGCAGGCTATTTTTAGTCTGCTTGCTTGCCTCAGAAATTACTTCACTTTCTGCTTTGGATGATTTCCATAACATTTATTGTGATTCTGTATTCCAGCATTCAGGATAATGTCAGAGCAAAGAATTGCTGGGTGGTGAGTTCGGTTCCAGTGGTGGAACCAAAAAACTTGTGTTTGAGGATGTGTGATGCTGGCTGACAGCTGCCTCTGATCTGCTGACTTGAGAGAGTCTGGCTTAGGTGAACCACATTTTGGACTGTGACCCATATTTGCTGCAAAGAACCTTATTAATCCCGAGTTTAATGGTGAATTGGTCAGTGAATGGCAAAAGAAAACAACTCTTTAGTGGTCTAATCCAGGTAGCCAAAGCAGATCTACCTCTGAAAGACCATCTGTTTGCTTTAAGCAAAGGCCAAAACAAAAACCCAGTCTGCCCTTGCTGTGTATGCTTGTGTGGAACAATTGTTAATTAATTGAAATGAGTTTTCTTTTTTTAAAAAAATATGCTTCTTCTACTGGTGTTCTCTGCAGCTTGATAATGCATGGGATGAATATAGTTGTGGAAACTCAAGAACATTCAGGAGCTGTATATTCAGTGGACAGCAGAGATTGTGCCTATTGTTAAGGCACAATGAGATGGGGGGGAAGGAAGATATTTAGTATCAAGGCTACATCCTTGTGAATTTTCCACATTTTTTATCTCTGGGTATTAATTAAGAACCTGTCATGATGGATTGATGCCCATTTTGGATTAGGGATCCATGATTGTTCACAAAATACCCATATTCACCAGCCTTTGGAGGATGAATAGCTACTTAAAAGTGTGTATAAATAATCACAAATGCTTTTATGTGCTCCTCAGACATGGCCATCTTGACCTGGTGTGGCTGATAAGCAGTGATCTCTTGCCCAAGGGTTTGTCTTTATTTTTCCTCCTGGTTGTACCCAAAGTGAGTACTCATGTGATTGCTGTGCTTTTGGCCATCACTAGAGGGCTTCAGAGTGAGACATCTGTTTGCCTTCCACATGATGTCAAGAGCCAGAAGTTTGTTCTGAAGCCTGCTGCACAGCAACGCAACAGAGACCTTTGAATTACAGTAGTTAGTCCTTACTGGTGTTCAGTTGTTATGCATCTTCCATTCAGAGAACTTGTTTCATCATTTCCCCCTCCCCCCCCCTTTTTTTTAGCCTTGTCTTTTAATCATCTTTACAAGATGAATGGTAAAACAGGGCATTACCCAGCCCTCCAGGTATGAGGTAAGTAGGCCTGGTGGGCAGCTAACAGGAGATACTATAGGGGTTTTGGAGTGTCCTGTGCTTCCCAGAAGAGAAGAGGATGGGTTGTGCAGGTTCTTGGTGTGTGTGGGCACTCTCCAGGCCAGCAACGCATTGTCGGTGTTGGAGAGAGGTGGCCAAAACTGGGCTGTGACTGCTGCAGGGCTGTGCGTGCTATGGCTCCTGGGGAAAAACGTCTACTCACGAACCAAAGACGGGAGGGAATAAGGGCTGTATTGTATGAAAGACAACCTTAGCCGGGTGTCTTGCTTTGAAGGGGTTTGCCAGTGAGTTGGAGAGCTGCCTTCAGCCAAGCCTGCTTTCAGTGGGGAAGTTTTATAGGGCCGCTTTATGAAAAGCGGCAATGTCCTCCTTTTTTTTTTTTTTTTTTTTTTTCCCACCGTGCTTTGCCTTTATAAGCGGCAGTGCACATGCAGTGCCGTCATCCCTTGTGCTTTGGGTCGGCGGCTCGGCATCAGCCCAGGGGGAATTGTGAGTGCCTCCGATTTCTCTCCGTGGTGTGGGAACGCTGGAGCACATAATGGCTGTGATTCAAAGACAAATGCTAGCTCTTTGCTACTGGTCGCTTTGTCAGAACCCCCCAGATGCCCGGAGACTACAGATGGAGCTGATTTGGGGGACAATTGTAAAAAAAAAAAAAGGGGGGGGAAAAAAAGGCATCCACAACCTTAGAACTTACTTTTTCATTTAATTATGTTTTGCTATCTTTATAATAGCCCGCCTGTTCTTCCTTTTCCTATTCTGTACCCACCGCCCCTCGCTTTTCAATTCATGCCAGCCAGAGCCCAGCTAAAGGCTTTTCCGAGCGGAGTGTCATTTGTTAGCAAACCAGCAAAGACAAGCTTAACCAATTTAACCAACATTTTCTGTGAGGCTTTCTTTTTTGACCAGGCTTTTGGGATTTCTCCATGTGCCTGTTGGAGGGACAAGGCTGCAGGAAACCGCAGGAGAGGAGCCTCCAGCCGTGACAGGCTTTGTTCAGATGCCTGTAGTCTGGCAGAAGCTGACCTCCATGACACATGGTCTTTCACTTAGCTGCTTCTCTCCAGCTCTTGGAGAAGTCTGGTTTGCTGTGTGTGGGATTTCTGCTGCTTCCATGGCTGCTTGGTAGTGTTTCCACACCGACCCACAGATCTGATCCTTGCCTCAATAGTGGAGCTGGAGCTGGCAGGATTGCTGCCGCAGCCTGTCCCTTTGTGCTTGGCTTCTTTGTCACACAGCTCTGCTCTAAGCAAATCTGCTGCCTTAAAGTACATACTCCAAAATTCTGACACTCTCCAAACAATCGGCATTTCCTCCTTTGGATGTAAATGCCCCTCCACCCCCGCCTCCGCCCCCCACGCTTTGGCTGGGCTAATTGCTCTTTCTTTGTTTTCAAATCAGTGTGATTAGGGGGAGATTTTTTCAGACTGTCACTTCATCATGTTACAGGACTAGCATAGTAAAAAGTTGTAATATCTGTTGGGGTTGAGTACCCTGAGCACAGAATTGCAGGCCTTTTCACGCTCATGAATCGTCTTCCCCTGAGACACTGTAGTGGTAGCTTTACTTTTGTTTTAAGGGAAAAGTCCCTGAGAAGGAAACTATTTATGCAGACAAGAAAGGCTGTTGGTTTTTTATTTTTATTTTTTAACATTTAACTTAGAATTAAATTTATCCTTAGGGAATCATAGAATGGTTTGCGTTGGAAGGTACCTTAAAGATCATCCCAACCCCCCTGCCATGGGCAGGGACACCTCCCACTACAGCAGGTTGCTCAAAGCCCCATCCAGCCTGGCCTTGAACACCTCCAGGGATGGGGCACCCACAACTTCTCTGGGCAAACTGTCCTGGCAAACACTATCCTCACAGTAAAGAATTTCTTCCTAAGATCTAACTTAAATATCTTGTCTTTTAGTTTGAAACCATTATCCCTCATCCTCTCACTAGGTTCCCTGATAAAAAGTCCCTCCCCATCTTTCTTATAGGCCCCCTTTCAGTACTGGAAGGCTGCTATAAGGTCTCCCTGGAGCTTTGTGTTCTCCAGGCTAAACAACAACCCCAACTCCCTCAACTTCCCTTCACAGGAGAGGTGCTCCAACCCTTTCTTCCTAAGGAAGGCGCTGCTCTGGGCATTGGAGGTAGCCAAGTGGGCTGGGGCCACGTTTGGTGCAGAAGATGTGGTGGCTACCGGAGGCTGGGGAAACCAAAATGATAGTCTTGTCTGAGGGAGAGCAGTTTATTCCTGTCTAGGAGGATTTCAGTAAAACACGTTAGACGTATGTTTATTTTATACAGTTAAGTTGCTGAGTGTTGCCTTTTGACAGTGGCTTGGGGTGGCCTGGCCGCTCAGGTTTCTTTATTTTGTGGTTGAAATAGGGTGGGCCTGTCAAGGAAGAATTTTGGACCAAGTAAACCTAATTTTCTTCTTATCAGCACCTGAGTGTTAGTGCTGGCTCCCTTGTTTCTGTGTTCAGACTGCTTTTTGCATGCTGTGCCATGCAACAGTTTTAAGAAGCTCTCTGAAGATGTGTCCTTTCTGTGCCTGTAAGCCCCGCAAGTCCCTCTGCTCAGCCAAAGGCAAGGGACAGCAGGGCAAAGAGCAGCCAAGCCTCACAAGGAGCCAGTCTTGGCAGGGGGAAGCAGAATCCTGTCCCCAAAATCCTGACAGGGCTCTCAAGCTTTCAGCTCAAGAGTGAGAGACTTGTGCTGGGATCTGAGCTGCTTGTTTTTAAACTGGAGAGCGAGATGCCCTGGCAGCTCTGATTTTTGGGGTGAAATACCGTTTAATAAATGCAAGCTTGTTCACAGCCCAGCAGCAAAACCAAGGCTTTTGCTGTATTATTAGGACCATTTATACTTTCTCAATTCCTATTTTCTCGGCTGTTAATCGTGGCCTCTTTGTCTCCTGCCCAGCTGAGACATTTCTGCAAGCATTTGTTGCTTTTATCTATCCTGATGGAGGCAGAAGGGCTTTTCTTCTTGGGCAGGTAAATAATTAGCTGGTTATCAGCAGCTTCCTTGCTCAGAGAGGGGGAGGAAGGGAGACGGGAGGTGTGTGTGTGACACCCCGTCTGATAGATGGACACGAGCATCTTGTGGCTCTGTTCATTGTTAATTCACTCCTGCAGCAATGCTCAGCTGTGAGGTTTCCAGGCGTGCTTGGCAGCGCCGGCAACAAAAACATCTGGTCCAAGAATATAGTTCCCTTCTGCTGGCAGCTGCGTGAAAATGATTTTGTACATAGTGGCATCACGCCAAATGCACTTACTTGTATACTAAAGTGCACAGCCTTTATAGAGCTTTGGCAGCACAGGGTGATTTTAAATGCTGTGCATAAGTCAGCAGTAATTTACCAAAGAAAATCAGAACCTCAGCGACCAATTTTATGAAGAACTCACTTATCGCGCGTGGCCAGACGTGGCCATACCTTTGTACCTATTCTAACAGCTGTTCCTGTCTGAATACAAAGGAAAAAACTTTTGGTCGCAGCCCTGGTTGTCATCTGTCCTCTGGAAGGGTTTGGCACAAACATGAAGAGAAATTTGCCCCTCACAGACATCCCTGAATTCCTCTCGTCAGCAGCCGCATCTATCTGTTACTGATAGAAGTTGTCTTGTCTCCTCTCTTGTTTTAGGAAGGGACCTAGTGTGTGCTGAAGAAAACGTTAGCTGTGAATCAAGTAGTTTGTGTGTCTGCTGGTAAATTGTAATTTGAGTGATTGGACCTGATAATTACAGAGTCATCATCATCATCTTGTCAGTCAGTTGTAAATCATTCTATAATGGATTTCCTTTTTTAAAAAAGAGTTGTATTTCTGAGCGTAAGTGTATTTTGGAGGTAAAATATAATATCCATATTCCTTCCTGCTTTGAAAACCCTTAGGGTTAGAAGCGTGGATCTCATTCTTACAAGAACAAGCAAATTGAAGAGCGGTCTTTGCTCCAGCAAAGCTGCTCTCAGGCCATGTATTTCTAGTTATTTCCTTTCTGTTTATTCCCATAGAGTAGCTGAGCTTGGGGGTGCTTTTCCACTGCCAAAGCTTCTGTTGGGTTGTAGGCTTCAGGAATGCTGCAGAAGAGTGTGGAGGAGCGGAAATCCCAGGTCTGGTCTGGCATTGGTCATGGTCCTAGGTTTGCCCTTTGCATAAGGAGCCCGGTCCTCCCCAGGAAGAAGCAAGCGGCTTGAGGGCTTGGATGGGGTATTTGTAGGGCTGATGTTAGCAACCTGATGATAAACCTCCACTGTGTCCTTGATGAGAGGAGCAGTTCTCACCAAATGAGAGAGAGAAGGAAGAGAAGGTGGAGATGGTGACAAAGGGAGGAGGAGCAAGCTTCCTTCAGACAGCTTCCGAAGTAGTCTTTGCTTGTATTGCTGGTGATAGAAATCAAAGTTATTTTCTGGGGTATTTTTAAAATTGAAAATGGAATTTGACAGGCCTGTAGGGCTTGGTGAGGTCTCCTCCTTCTCACCTCAGGCACCCGTGATCTGTGTGGACAATGCATTTTCAGCCCCTTCACAATCACATGACCGTGGGCTGGTGTTGTGGCTTTATTTGTGATCCCTTCTGCCCCTTCTCTGGTGAGAGGAACGGGCCCTTGAACCTCTTGGGTCTTCCCTGTCTACCCTGGGCCTTTTTGTATTTGCAGCACTTTGCATAAGGCAGGGGAGAAGGTTGAGGATTACTGACAGAGGTTGAGCAGTGACTAATATTGGACCAGAGGAGCTAAAGTGTTCAACCTTTAGGCAAAGATTACCTGAAATTAAAACTTGTAGGGACTTGTGCCCTCACACTGTGTCATTCAGTCGTGTTTGTAAGACACATGTACAGATCGGGCGATTCCTTTTATTCCTGCGCAATTTACATATTTTGGCGGCTTCACAAAAGAAACCTTGTGTTGAATAAGTCAGATCATGATCTCACACTAGACCTTGCTTACAAGGAGTTTTTTGGAAGCTGTAGCATAGCCCAAAATGTGAAGTTTTCCTTTTGTGGGTGTAAAACAGAGCATAGGTTACTGGCAGCACATACGACGGGCATTAAACATGGGTATTAGCTCCTAAGCCAGCGTACTACTTTTGATGTTTGGGGATGTGAGGGCTTTCTCTTAGGTGTCGTTTCATCTGGCAGGTGTAGGGGTACACCACTTTAGAAAGCAAACATTAAATCTATTTATTCTGTAGTAACAAGCTCAGGGAAGTATGTCACTTCATAGAAGTGGATTGGTGGGCTGCAAAGAAAATGTAGTAATTTTGTTTTCAGGGCTTTTCTTAGTACTCATTTTCTGGCAAAATGCAGGGCTTTGTTAGTGTTGCAGACTGAGTTTTAGATATTTGGAAGGAAAAATTGCATCACTCGCAATATTTTAATGAGGAGGATTTGCTTAATTAAAGCCTAGAAGATTCAGGGAATGTGGACAGCTGAGGGATTAGCAATGTGTTACAAAGTTGTTCTTCCACCTACCAACTGATTTGGGTTCAAAAGACAAATTTGCTAATAAAACTTGTAGTCTTCCTTTGGCTGTTTGCTGGCCTGAACTGTTGATCCTACAATCACCAAAGCCTGGATTAAATTCTGTCAAATTTTAAGCATGTAGTGGTTGTGCTGAGGCCTGGAGCATAGCTGCCCTGGGTGCCTGCAATTTAGCATGGGGAGAAAGGTGCCCGTAAGGGGACAGGTCTGTCCACGTGAGGTGGGACTCGTCCTGTAGAGGGGTGAAGGTCGGCAATGGGACTATGTCTCCTGGAAGTTTGAGGTACGTGCTTCATGCTGCTAGTTGCTCACTGATGACAATTGTGGTGGTACTCGTTCATGCTTCCCCATTTATATTTATTATTAGTTTTACTTTTTAACATATGGTTGATTTGTTGATTTTTGGAGTGCCATTGCCAATCTGCTCTCTCTGCTTCACTGTGTTTGATTTTGGCCTGAAGAATGTTGAATACCAAAAAGTGCTGAGTCCTCCATTGCTGTCAGTCAGAGAAGTGGCAGCATGTGATGGAACTTCTGAGTTTCTTCTATCAGCTACTTCTCCAGCCCCATCTCTTTTTTAATAAAGAATCCTATGTAAAACAGACAAAATGGGATTACTTTTCCTCTCCTTTGCTTTGTTCCTGTGAGCATGGTAACAGCTTTTGGGTTTGTGATTGTGAACTTTTGGTGGGTTTTTTGTTTGTTGTTTAGCATTTGGGTTTCATTCAATGTACAAAATGAAAGAGAGGTCATAAGTAACTTCTTTTTCCCCTTCATCTGTAGGCCTTGTTGGTCATTGTGGGTGTATATTAGATGAATCTGTCCTGTAAGGGAATCAATGTCTTCATGTAATTATAGGTTTTCATGATTTATGTACTAGAAGAACATTTGTGTGATGCCAGAACTGCCATTTTTAATGTATTTAACTTCCCAGCTTAAATTTGTGGTAATAAAGCTTCTGTGTGGGATTTAGAATCACAGAATCGGCTAAGTTGGAAGGGACCTTTAAGATCATCCAGTCCAACCATCAACCATATGGTACATTGGAAATCCGCTTTCAGTCATTTCAGCCTTTAGTTTTCTCTCTTGTCTCAGGTGTTTGTCTTCTGCCACACTCCCCTCAAACTAGAACTGTAGTTTCTCCTTGAATCTCTCCAGTGTCATCTCATCAAACCTTCAGGCCTTTTCCATCTCCCAGGTCCAAACTGTGGCCCAGCAGTGTCTGGACTGCACACACAAGGAGGCACCCATGTTTAGGTCCCCTTTGGGAAGGAGATTTGCCCTCCAGGTGGGAGTGGTAGAGCTTCACACTGCCTGGGGTGGAACAGAGGCCAAGCAGTGGGCAAACACCTCCTCTGACACTGTTGACCCCAGAGAGGCTGCTTTCCTTGGTGCCAAATGCCCACTGAGACTGAAATTAGAAAAGCTGTGCAATTTTTTGGCTTTCTGCATAACCCTGTTTTCTCTCCAGCATTTATGTCTCCTCTTATTGTCTGAGCCTGGAGTTTTGTGTAAAGGAAATTGTTTTAATTTATTTCCTTCACACACAGACTTACTTTTCATATCTGCTAGCAAGAGTTTGTTCTGATCACCAAAAAAAAAAAACCCAAAAAAGTTTGGGTGTAGAATTTGTATAGCAACAGGCATTTTTGTTGTAAATAACAGTAATGGAAGTAGGGTACTAAACCTTTCCTCTTTTATGGGAGCTCTGAGGATGTCAGCACAAGGCTAGCTTATTGCATAACTTGTAAATAATTTTGGCTTGATGAGGATGGACAGTTGAATTGTATGGCTGGGGTAAACATGCAATCTGAGCAGAAGACTCTTTTAAGTAATCGTGACCGCGTTTGAGGGAGTAGCCTTGGAAGAGGTGGAAGGGATTTGCCCTTGGGAGGTTTCTCTCTTGGTTGTCTTCGGAAAAAGCCGAGGGCATCCTGGGGCTTGGCTGGGGGAGGTCAGCAGCAGTGCAGTCTCTGTGCCTTCAGCACAGCTCATTCAAGTCACCGGCGAAGGCACTGGGGGCACATCAAGGAAGAAAGAAAATATTGTCGTCGGAATGACTGGCAGAGGAGGTGATTTGGCGGGGGGGAGAGACAACAGACAAGTATTGTCTTCATGTGATTTTTTGGCTCCTTCCTGCTTGCGCGTGATTCCATCTCCTGTGCCTGCACAATGCTGCCACACAAGGCTCTTCGGGCAGTCCTGGGACCCTACTTAAGAGCTGGCCCTCCCTCCTGCTTTTTTTGTCCAGTTGACTTAAGTGTTGCTTTATGGCTGCAGTGTCAGCGATGGCACTGTTGCGAACAATTTGGCTCGTTTTCTCTCTTGTTTCAGAGAGAGGGTGCTGCAGCAGAGGGTGCTGTGCCAAGGGGGGAGGCACACACAAAGCAGCCTCTGTTCTGCATGTGTTCGGAAGTGTGTTTCTAACATGCTTGATGAAATCTTGCCTCTGAAGGTAACCAAACGTGGTCATAAGGACAGTCCTGTTCTCCCAGCTAGTTCTCACGAAACTAAGATTTTTTATTTATTTATTTATTTTTTTCCCTGCCCTTGAAAAAAGCATCACAACCACCTCCTTCTGCGCTCGCTCTGCCCTGCTGCTTCTGGCAGCACAGCTCTGTGCTCACAGCTGAGCGGCTCGAGGCTGGTGGGCAGCTCTTGGTGACAAAGATGGGCTTCAGAAAGCTTGCCCATGAAGGGCTTTCTCTGCACGAGCTGCACACATGGACAAGGGACAAAGTCTGAGAGGCACCCTCACAGCCATGGTGAGGTGATGCTCAGACCCACGCTGCTGCTTGCTGGGTGTCCAGTGCTCCTTCAGTGTCACAGAACGCCTGGCGTGATGGACATGTTTTCTCAAGGGTGAGCAGTCTGGAGGCCTTTGAACAACTGCGTGTTTGGGAAGGACTTGAAGGATGTTACAGAGAAATTGAACATGCTGATGGCAAGGTGGGAAGAGTCTGTGGATGGGCAAGGGGTTTGTGAAAGGGAGACCTTGGACGTGAAATGGGACAGGCACCCTGAGTGCTGAGACTGAGAAGGTAACAGAGGGGAGAGGCAGAAGGGAAGTAAATTTGCTTGAGGTCTTTAGCTTGAGGGTTACAAAGCTCAAAGGCTCTGTAAAAGACTCTCAAGAAAGACAGGATGTAATAAGAAACTTGGAGGCTCTTGTATGTTAAGATTTAGGGGGGAGTGTATATGGACTTGTTAAATGTTTACTGCACGTCCTGATTAAAGTCTTTTCTTTTAAACAGTTTAGGCTTTCCCTCCCAAGAAGCCTGCGTTTGGTATTTTCTTTTAAGAACTATGTTATACCACATTCCCAATTCTGACACTGTTGTGGCGTTGGAGAGGATTGCGTTTCTTCACATTGCATGTTTCTTTGCACTGCGAGCTGCTCTGCTTCATACAAACCTCCTACCATGGCAGGCACTGGCAAGGACTTGCCCAGTTCTTGGGATCTCATTGCTCTTGTGGTTGGGTTTCTCCCAAAACGGCAGTCTCTTTCACGACTTGGAGGCAGCACCACCGCTCCAGGTTCAAATACCACGCTGGCTCTTCTTGCCAAAACATCTCCCTTGTGTGTGAGAACTTTATTAACGAGCGTGTGTATTATGGATTCCAGCACCAGAAAAGGTCACCTATTGTGCTAGGCACTATTCAGACTTTCCCTCTCCTGGATGGGTTGAACGCTGAATGGATGCTGGCCAGGTCTGAGGTGCGGGGAGGAGGGAGGATGTGACACACAAGCAGAACTGTGGTTTGTAAAAATTGGTGTTGTGATTTATCCTGGAAGTCTTTAGTTTGTGATTGGTGCCTTTTAGGACTTTTTTAAAAAACTTTTTGTGTGGGTGGAGGGCTGAAATGAAAAGTGAGAGGAAGTAGAAAGGAAAATAAACTGGGTTTCTTGTGGGCTGCTTCTGTTTTTCTTCACTTTGCCTGCTGGGGGAGATGGTGAAGGAAAGGCCAAGCTGCTGTTGTTCTGATGGCTCTGGAGGCAAACCAGCTTCCTCTCTACCACTCTGAGCATTGTAGCTGGGCACTTCCTTTCCCCTCACAGCACCAGGCCAAGGCTGCTGCCTGCAACCCCCCCCAGAGATCCCAACTCTCCCATCTTTTAAAGATTCCCAAATCCCACAAGCTGGAGCTTGTGATCCCCAGCAGCTCAGCTTACTCTGAAACCCCAGGTACAACGTCTACAGACGCCGTTCTCCAGGCTCTGCAGCTCCCTGGGTACTGGCAGGCACAGCTCCATGGGCAGCATTGGGAAAGCAAAGGAAAGGAGCCTCGGAGCCTTGGCTTTACTCATCCTCTTTCGCTTGTGTGTATGGCTTTCCACTGGTAGGGAGTGGTGTTAATTCTTGAAACTCTTGGTTGTAGCCTAAAACTGGATGCTGTTTGCGCAGGGAGAGCTGAGATTTGTCACTGTCTCATTTCTTAAATCATAAAGGAAAGTTCCTGAAAGGACCGGTTTGTATTCCTCTGCAAACAGATTTAGGGCAGCATATAAATCGTCTGGCAGGCTAGATAAACTTGCTCTTACCTTCATCACAGAACGTTGTTCTGTTGTCTCCTTGCTTGGTTGTGTTTCCTCATTGACATTTCCCTTCATCGTACTACTAGGCTAAATAGAATCTCTGAAGTTGTCCTGAGTTTCTCCTCCCTGACCTGTGCCATCCCTTAAGAGGGCAGAGTCAACAGGTAGCAAAGAGTTGCAGTGCTGGGGCAGGTTGGGACTGTTCTGCTTGGTCTCCTGAGGCACGTAGACAATGATGTTTAGGGAAGTATATAAAAATGGGGCAGACACGGAGTGATTTTTCTTTTTCTTTGGTTATGTCCTCCCTGCTTCTGGCACTTTTAGAGCTGTAGTTCCCATCTTCTCCCTCCTTACTGTGATGTCCAGCAAAGTGTTTTCTGAATTCCTCATCTATTAAGAATTTGTATAAATAAGCAGGATTTTCTTGCAATAATGATAAAGAGGGGGGGAGCGTGCCTTTGGAAAATACGCTGACATTGCATAATTGAGCTGTCCAGATTAATATTCCTTACATGGATCTGCTCTAGTACCTTTTATTTGACCGGTAGTTACTCCAGTGCAACCATGGTCAGATACTTAAATCGTCACATTTTTGTAAATGGTCATGTAATGAAAATAACAAGTCAGTGATTTGCTGTCTACGTGCAAAGAAAAAATAATCTGATACTTAGCATGCAATGATAAATGGAAGAGCAAGCAGTATGAAGATCTTGTGCTACAGCTGCAAGCAAGCTGATCGGGCATCGCTAGGTGGCATGCTGAGAGGTAGCATGCCTGCTTTTATTTTTAAATGTGCTAATTCAAATGGTTAGAAATTATCTAACATAGGTGGATTTCTGTGCGGGCGTCGTATGCAGTTTTTAATCTTACAGGCAAAGTCATTTTGATAAAACAGCATTGCGGTTAGAAATCCCTAGAGATGCTGACATGTCCATTTAATCTCTGAAGGGAAACGCATGGAAAAGGAGAGGAAAGCCGCTCCAAGCTTGATTTAACCACGTGAGTCTTGCAAAAATATAGCTTACTGCAAAAATTATTGGTAATCAGACATGCTGTCACAAACAGACAGAGAATGTATAAGTATAAAACACTTAAACCAGCCCCATCACAGGCCAGACAAAGAAGGTTTCAATGGGAGTTTGTATCCATAGATAATGGCTTAAAGTGGTAATTGATGCCAGCTGCATAAAATCACTAGGAAGGGCTCACCAGCTGCCTCTCTCCTCCAAGAAAAAAGGATGTACTTTTGTATTCCTTCATGAGAATGACAGTCTCTCGCCTCAGTCGGTTTTAATTTTCCCCTTTTGTGATCCTGGCGCCTCTGCAAATGGTGGGACTGTTAGTGGTGATGCTGCAGCACATGTGTTGTCAGGAGGAGATGAGGGACCTTCTGTCCAGATCCCGGGACGGCCACCGAAACACCTCCCTTTGCACGGGAGGATGCCTGCTGCAGGCTCCCCTCCCCGCCTTGCATGTGCCTGTACGGAGACCTGTGCGGAAACGGTCTTATCCGGTGAGATTTTTGGGTGGGATTCATCTCGCCCTGATGCGAGACATCTGCAAGATTGGTGTCTGGATCTTGGCTAATGACCTCATCCTCCTTTTGTAGTTGGTGGGGAGAAGTAAACACCGGTAGGGCGCACATTGTTTGGCCTCTTTCGGATGTCCACATTGTGATGAAATCAGCTTTACCTAGGAAAAGAAAAAAAAAAGTGTTCCTGAATCTGGAACAATTTTGATTTGGCCACATTTTTTGTTAATTTTTTTTTTTTTTTAAATTATCACCATTATTATCTTACACCAACTGCTGTACCACAGTGGTACTGCAGCCATCTCCAGACTGATTAATCCTCATGACAGTTCCTGTCGCCACAAAGTCTTCAGGACTCAGTGCCAGGCAGTTATCGATCCACACTAAGTAAGTGGGGTCCTCCACAGGCTGGCAAGAATTACTGAATCCATTTATTTTGGTAGGCTGGAATTTGGACTGGATAGAACTGTAGGTGGGATGCTATTTGTGGTGTGGACAAATGCTCAGTGGTGGCTGAAATAGGACTTTAGGACCATTCATTATTAGCCTTAGTTAAGGGAGATGCTTGGGGTTGCTGCAGGCCCTTGAGCAGGTGCTTTGACACAGCCAGAAGAAAGAACTAATTAGCAGTAGCTACCTGCAGCCTGCTGGGTCTGTGGGCACCTTTTTTTTGTTGTTGTTTTTTTTTTGTTGTTGTTGTTGTTTGGGGTTTTTTTTGTGTGGTGGATTATTTTATTTATTTTATTTTTCAGAAATAGATCCTGTCTAAGCATTGTCATGTTGGCCGTTGTTACAATAGATAAACATGAACAGCCTTTAGGACATCCTGCCCATTGTATTGTAAAAGCTATTGTGCTCGTGTGCTGAGGGTAGGAAATAATTTTTGTATAAAAAGTCAGTACAAAATAGCTGACCAATCCAATTAGATATACTAACCTATCAGTGATTAAGTCCCAAACCATTATGTTTAACAAAGCTTCTAAGTTGCTTAAATTCAAAGTTCAATGTGGTAGTTTCTAGTATAAGCATGGGTTTGGGTTTTTTTGTTTTGGTTTGGGTTTTTTTGCATATGGTCTAAAAAAAATCACTCAACAGCAAGGACAACCAAAGCAGCTGAGGAAGCACTGACTTAGCTTTTGGCTCATAAAGCTGTTCCGATAACACTTTCTCCCAAGGCTGCTCCCAAGGCTCCCCCGGCACCTCGCTCAGGCTGGGGGAACTTTGATTTACAATATTATTTTACCATTTATTTCGGTGTTCCAGAAATACAGAGTATTTTACTTTAAAGGTGCGTCATGAGAAGATTTAAGAATAGTTTATCCCTGGTGCATTTTGGGAATTCTCTCAGAATGATTTCCGAATAAGCACTGCATCGCACTGTTGGTGCATTTGAAATAATTGTTTGCTTTGTAGCATAGGGTGGTTTCTTTTGCTAAAAGCATGCCTGCCCTGCCTGTAAATAGTTAACATGTACTTGGTGTTAACATCTGCATATGTCGCGGATAGAATATTTGATTGCTAGCGTGGTACAAATTGCAAGGAAGTTTTAAGGCTTAAAATTTTCTCATGTAATCAGCCTTAACATTGCAGAATAATCAAAATACGTGCTACTGTTGCCGTCAGCCAGCCACCCTAGGGAACAGGGCTCGGTTTCTTCCTGGAGTCAATTTAAGGTAGACAATTTCCCCCCAGATATCTGAAGGTAGAAAATTGCGGAGCGAATAAAGATTGTGCCTAAAGGGCTAAACCAGCCGCTTTTTTCATTTGTTGCCTTGAGAGGTGCTAGATGAGGGCTCCCACTCCTGGGGTACGGTAAGAGGGAGCTGGGGTTGGGATGGTGCCTGCTCCTCCTTCTTCTGTATCTGCTGGCTGCCTGCTCAGATGCCACCTCAAAGCGTGCGTGGATCCTGTGGTGCGTCGCATCCCACCGTCACATCAAAAGCAAATGGTGGGCGGTTTTAAGGAGCTGTCGCATAGCATCAGCCATTTCAGCTCTTCGAAGGGGTGACCTCCCTTCACCTGAGCTGCTCTCTGCTTGGCACCTCGCTCAGGCCGGGGGAAATCCTTCCTCTGCCTTTTGTGTCCCGGCATCCTGTTTACTGCCTGGGCTCCCGGCCCTCTCTTCCTGATGCACTTGCTCTTCCTCCACGGAGGCAAATGGAGGAGGAGGAGGAGGAAACTTGTGCACGAGGCGAACGCCTTGTCCGTGCAGCGGAGGGGAATTCCTGGTCTCCACCTCTGTTTTCCTGCACCAGCCCCGTGGTGGGACTGTGTGTTCCTCACTGTGGTGGGACCCACCTCGGAGGGCCTGCTTCAGCAGTCACCTGTGCCAAACCGCTGCCTGGTGTTGAAATAGACCTGGTTACAATTTTCAAAACCAAAGGAAAAAAATAACAAAGAAGGTGGAAATAATACTGCATTGTAAATTCACAGATTTTTCCAGTTTTCTAGTTCTCTGGGTTAGGTAGAGATATAGCTAGCCATGTATTTGCTTGAGGTATTACAAACACAGGGTTTTTAAACAGATCCTGTCCTGCTCCATCACTGGATGAAGTCCAGCTATCCTCCATTTGCTTTTTTGCACTATTGAAAACTTGGGAAAGTAAGGATCTGGTTTAGACAATCTCAGTAAACAGGATTTTGATGGCATGAACGTAGGATGTCATTACTGAACGTGATGCTGGTATAAATCAAACTTTTAAAAAAATCTACTTGTGTGAAAGAGGAGAGGAAATAAATAATGCACATGGTATATTAAACATATGGTTTTTGTTTTTTCTCAAAGGACGAAGAAGAAGAAATCAAACTGGAGATTAATATGCTAAAGAAATATTCTCATCATAGAAATATTGCAACTTATTATGGTGCTTTCATTAAGAAAAGTCCTCCAGGACATGACGACCAACTGTGGGTAAGCAGATATTTCTCAAACGTGTTCATAAGTCTTTCCTTTTTAGATACAGTTTGAGGATGACAGAAATATCATATTATGTAAAGACAAACTAATAGAATTTGGTGCTTGCCTGAATAGATAGATAAGTGAATCACATGGGCTCATTGTGCATCCTTAAGAGGATGGCTGAACCAAGATTTGCTGTTAGCAGTGGATTTGCTCTTTAAGTAACTTTTTTCCCCCCATTTCCCAGATGGATAGTAATATGTTTCATGGGAACAAGGCAGATGAGCTGAGCAGTAAGAATGTGTGGCTGAAAAAAGAAAGCTGCACTTGAGAATTGTACCCATTACATTTCTCATCCCACCTCATCTACACCCTCTAGAGGATTGAAGTTTGGATTTGAAATGGCAGGGTACAGACATCAGTGCATGTTCTTCCATAAATAAATGGGAGTTAAAAGAATAAAACTCGTTGCAATGATGTGATCAATTTGATTTCTTCAGCATTGGATGTGCTCTTACTCCTGTTGCTGCTAATGCATTTTGCATAGCTGAGCAAATCCAGATTCCCAGCATTAAATTACAGTGATTAAATCAGTCCTTGAAAATGTGGTAACTAATGTGAGACATATTCCATATATGTCTGACACACATTGGAGACATTTGGTTTGAATCCATTTTCCAGGCAGAGATGTAAAAGAAATTATATTCTCTGCTTCACGAGGGTTTCCCAAATCAATGCTGCAACCTGATTATTTTGCTTCGCTAGACAGCTGGGAACTGTGTTTAATGTTGGCTGTATGCTGATATCTGTTTTTCAGCTTGTTATGGAGTTTTGTGGAGCAGGCTCTATCACAGACCTTGTGAAGAACACAAAAGG
Organism: Scolopax mira; assembly: GCA_004320125.1. Taxonomy (NCBI): domain Eukaryota; kingdom Metazoa; phylum Chordata; class Aves; order Charadriiformes; family Scolopacidae; genus Scolopax; species Scolopax mira. The sequence goes on along the minus strand of BJBW01000285.1, from coordinate 130,511 downwards.
GAATACTCTGAAAGAAGACTGGATAGCATATATCTCCAGAGAGATTCTACGGGTAAGGAAAATAGTCCGCTCCACATGTAAACACAGAAATGGTCTCATAGAGCTGTAGCTTAGCTTGAGGTTCTGCAAGAAGCTGTTTCTGATCAATCCCGTTAGCCATGTCATCACTTGGAGAGCGCGTAGGAGCAGATAGTTGTCTGCTTCACATCATTGAACTCAGTGTGAGTTGTAATGTATTGTACCAGCAGCCTTGCAGAAAACAGCAATTTTTAGTCATGAGAAGCCAGCAGAAGAGCCAGTGACCTTATCCATTGTGGAAGCTGTGAAACGGGGTCCCTAAGACACTGTTTGTGCAAACCCTGTGGCTCTAACAGTGTCATAACACAATAGGGTGTGGAATGGGCTTTTCCGAATGCGCTTGCAGCCGTCTTTCCCTGCTCCTCATCAAGTCTGTGGAGGAAGGGAGCTGTTGGCTCAGGCCAGCAGTCAGGACTCCTGTGCTGCAATGTCCTTGCATACTGTATGTTCCTGCAGCCCATCTAGAGCAAGCAGCTACGTCCTATGTGGCTGTGTGCTGTGGGGTGCGAGCAGATGGGGCCCCAAAAGTTTCGCAGGAAGAAGGATGCCGCTTACCAGTTTTTTTGTAAAACTGAAGCTTTAACTAATTACTCTTCAGATTTAATTTCCAGTTGGTACAGTTTAAGCGCTTTTTGAATTGGCATTTGTCTGCTGCGCTGCGTAAATCTGGTATGGTTTTTTCCTTGTGCTTCTTTGTAAAACAAATTGCCTCCTACCCATACCACTACACAGTTCGTTTGTTCAATTGCCTCATCATAAATGAAGTTCTGAAGGGCTTTATGTTAAAGGAAACCACCACTGACTCTTGCATAAATCAATGCTGCTGTTGTCTGTGTTACAATTTGCTCTTTGGTGATTTTTAAGATGGTGAGGGGGGGAGACGTAGGATTCTGATCTCTTGCTTTAATTCCAAATGCTAGGAGAGAGTCTGGCTGCTGGCATTTGGGTTGGCGCATTTTAAGTTGTTTACAAGGGAGGAAAAAAAAATTGAATACCTGCTGATGGCTTTATTTCAAACCAAATGGAGAGCATGCTTCAATATGAGGGAAGTTAACTTCTGCAGGACTGATCTTACACTTGATTTGAGAACTGTATGACCTTGGAGGTATTTCATGCTATGTTGCATTCATCCTAGGTTCTCCTTAGGTAAAGCAGTCATGCTTGCTGAGAAGAGGGAAAAGTCCTCAGAAAAGAGTTAGGTGAAAGCTATTTTCTCATTCCTGTGAGAGATTTGCAAAAGCAGCTTTAATTGCTCACTAGCAGGAACTAGAATATCTGGAATAAAGGAATGCTAAACTCACATTGGTATGAAATATTGCAAAACCTGATTCGACACCAAGTTTGTCAGAGATGGAGGAGAGGGGTTGTGTAACAGAAAGTTAAAATGAGCTGAAGTGCCAAAGATTGGTGCAGGTGGAGACAGAGGCGAGGGTTGGCCTAGAGAATCCCTGTGTGGCTGGAGTGGTCTGGGGACTGCAGGAGAATGGAGAAGGGTCCCTCTTGTCTCCTCCCAGCCCTTCGCAAACCCTAATGTGTTTTTTCAGTAAGGTTAGATAGTTCTCTGGAGAGAACAGACGATTATCTCTCTGGCTGCTTCGGCATAGCAGAAGGCTTTAAAAAGTATCCTGTGTGAAGTTGTGGAAAAGCCTTCATTCCTGTGAAAAATAAGACCACGCTTAGCGTGAGCAGCCAGCGAAGGGTCTCGGGGACATCAGCCGCTCACTTGCTTTGCTTGTGACATGTGTGGGGAGGAGCTGGGGATGCTGGGTTTTTTGTCACGCTCGTTAACTGTTTTAAAAAAAGAAAATGGCCCAATGGTTATGTAGGCAAACTGGTAAATGATCATTTAATGAAGAACATGTGTTAGGAAATATTTCTCTACAGCAACCACTACTCTCTTAACCTCTTGCAGCTGTAAAGGTTCTATTTCTTTATTTTTCATAAAACATTAAAAGCCTATGAGGGCAACACGAACAGGCAAGGCGATCCCACCAGAGACTACAATTTTCCGAGCAGAGAGCTGAGGAGAAACCAAAATACAGGCAGTTGCTAAGAGGGTTGCCTGTTGTTCTCCCAATTACATTAGAGAGTAAAATGCAACATATGTCTTCCTCAGCCCTCCCTCCACATGGCTAATGCTTTGGGGCATGCATCCAGGTGCTGTCTCAACAAAAAGCACCGTATGCCAGGAGGTTTTGTTTCCTTTGGAAAGTATAATGCTCATGTTTTGTTTTTTTTAAAGTTCTTTTGCATGGGTTATTTTTTTCTTTTTTTTTTTTTTTTCCTGAGGAACAATTATCTGGCTTCATATTTACGGAGGCTAGAGAAGAGAACTGCAGTTTTGCAGCAGAGCTTTTGTCTGTCATCAGTTGTCCCTCGCCCTCAAATATAGCTGCCAGTCCATCACCCTCCCACCCACTTCTCGGGGGTGCATATATACATGCTGGTGCTGCCTCCTTTCTCTCTTCACTCCTCTTCCCTGGACTAAATTCTGGGTGACCGTGTGTGTGTGTCGGGTGTCAGTGACATGCACTGACACTGGTGTCATTTACAGTGTCATTGCACGTAGACTGTCTGGGAGCTGAACTTCCTTCACGCGACAGCTGAGAGGTGTTTGCACAGTGCAGATGTTGGGCTGTATTTAGCTGCATGACCAGGGGCCCATGTCCCTGCTCAGTTCCCAAAAGCTGTGCAGGGGGTGCAATGCTACAAGGTGCCTGCGGGTGATGGGACCAAGAGCTCAAGACCCAGTACTATGGGCTTTCCAGGGATCCTGGATTTGGGTAGTCCGTTGCTAAGCCAAGAATCTAACTCTGAATGTGTTCTCCTTCCTTTCCTTAACACAGGGGTTGGCACATCTTCATGCCCATCATGTGATTCACAGGGATATCAAAGGGCAAAACGTGTTGTTAACAGAGAATGCAGAAGTGAAACTCGGTAAGTAGGCGTGCATGTCCACTTCCTCATTCATTCAGCCTTTGTTTTCTGGTGTTCCCAAACTGATTTTTATCCTCTAAGAGATGTGTTCTGGAGCATGTGCGCTCTGTCACTGCTCCTGTGTGAATCAAGGCCCTGCATGTATTTCCTCTTGCATTGGGAGGATGGCATGCATTCCATTAGAAGATGTTGGCTTTCATGCTGGAATCAGTGAGGGGACCGCTTTGTGCCCCCCACTGAGCCATGCATGACTTGGGTTCTTTCTGATTCCCTTTATTCTGGGGAATAAGGGGAAGTCACAGGAGTCACTTCTTTATTTGGCTTTAATTAAAATAGCACCTGCTGTGCAGGTTCTGGACACAAAAATACAGTCTAGATGGCACACTCAAGGGAGCTGTGGCATCAAGTTCAAAACACACTGGCATGCCTGCTGAAAACTGTGCTCATCCGTGGCCTCCTCTTTCACTTCCAAGTAGACAAAGTCTTTTTCCTTCTCTCTAATCTGTCTCTTCCAGTTACTGCACACTTCAACCTTCTGTGTTTGTATCATGCTACATTCGCCACCTTTTTTTTGATTAAATATAGAGCCATACTGAAGGCCTCCCACCCAGCCCACATCCCTTCTGTTTTGCATTACACCTTCTTGCAGCATGAGGCATTGAAGATGTCTCGGGAGAGCTTTCCTCCTTTTTGTCCAAAGTGGAGCACGGTAGCTCCCAAACCATTGCTCCCACCGAGCTCGTCTACACCAGTTTGTCAGTGTTGCTCTGATGATGGATGTGGTGAAGCTGTCACAGCCCTCCTAGAGCAGATGCCGTGGTTGGTATGGAAAGGCATAAATCACTGTTGTTGTGAGTGGGAGAACTGCAGGGAGGACAACACCCCTGTAATGTAATTGCCCTGTGATGAAACGGGCATCTCTTTTGCAACCGGTGTGCGTATGTGCTCAAAGCTGGCACCTCTGGAAGAATCCACATCTTTTGCTCTTTATCAATGCATCTGCTCAGTGTATTAGAGCAGAGAGCAATTCACTGAGCATCAGATGAATTTTACTGTCCCGTTTTAGAGCAGGAAAGGTGGAGAGCTGAGAAGGAGACATGTTCAAGCATGTGGTTTTCCCCGTAGCATGAGAGGGACTGTTGGGGAGCAGCTCCCTCTCTGTAGGCAAAGGTGCTTGGCTTCACCAGTTGGGAAGGGAATATCTCTTCCTCAGCCTCACACACAGCATTTTTGTAGCTGTATGCTCCCTTCTGTCCAGGCAGGCCAGTGAGAGGTGCAGGAGAGGTGGTCGTATGTGGTTGTGTCACAAGCACTGTGTCACACACTTGTGGCCCAGGCACATTGCATGTGAACCACAAGGGCACGGCTGCCTCAGTATTAATCATCGTATTTCTCCTCAGTGTGGTTCTCCCACATGAAACATCCACAGGGTTTTATTTCCAAATCACCTTGCAGAAGTAATCACGGCATTATTTTTCTGCTCTTATTTTATTTTACTTTTTTCCCCACCCGCAGTTGATTTTGGTGTGAGCGCTCAGCTGGACAGGACAGTTGGCAGGAGAAACACTTTTATTGGAACTCCGTACTGGATGGCTCCAGAAGTTATTGCTTGTGATGAAAATCCAGATGCTACATATGATTACAGAGTAAGAGAGTCCTGTTCACAGAAAAAAAAGCCCACCCCAACGTACAAAAACCCTACACTTGCAGTATGAATGTCTGTGAATGATGGCTGGTTTTGAGACTTCTTATGCTTTGTAGGAGTAATATTATTTTGTATAGGTATATTCTTATTACAGGAGTACAACGTATGGGTCACTGCCAAATTGCAACCTTTAACAGTTGCCATAACTCATATTATTGTAGCTTCGAGATGTAAAGAGTAGGACTTCAGTGTGCTGAAGATGCTCAGAGAAGGTGAAAAGAGTTTAACTGGAAACACTCGTGTTCTCAATTTGTATAATGATTGTACTTTAAATTGTGTTAGACTATGTCCCAGTTATTTTAGTAACCCAGAACAATGCATTTTAGGTGTTGCCTTAAATAGAACCACCGTCTGGAGAGCCAGTGAAGTACAGAACGAGCTCTTTAAATTGTTCCTATTCCTGATTTCATATATATGTTGATAAAAATTTTTCCATTGCAACATTTCTCAACAAAGATCACTTGTTACATAGTTTGCTGCAAGCCAAAGATTTAATTATTGCAAAACTGTAATTGGCTTGATGATATTTGCACTACCCTTAAGAATATGATATATGCATATTTAAAGTTAAATTCCTCGATTGAAAGCATCCTGTAATCTTAAAAGTCCTTCTCAGATTGCTTTAATGAAAGCACAAGGAAAGAACAATATGTGAAAATACACTTTAAAAAAATCTTCACTAGACTAATGCAGTTTTTCTAACTTTTAACCAAGAAGGGCAACAAAGATATCAGAAAGCCTGTGATTAAAGCCTTACAACGAATTTTAGAGATGAATATCAACTGTATTGGTTTACTGAGATTGATGGTGGTGTTTGTGTATGTCTAATTCTATGTAAAAAAACCCACATTATTTGAATTGGTGGTTTTGTACCTTTTGACTAAGTAAGATGGATCAGATTGATCCTGTTTCTCTTGATTCAATCACTTTTTACATCTTGGTAGTCACTTTTAACATACATCTCATTGTATCAAAGACAAAGCTTTATATCTTTGCAGATGGAGTTATTAGGATGGAAGGTGGCTATTAAATGATCTAATAAAGGAGAAAACTCTCTGCAATATCTGCTAATGCAGTAGCGATGTGAAAAATAACTCTTTCCAGCTCTGAAAACACTTGTTTATTGTTCCTGGTGGGGTCTGTAGGGTGTTCTCCCGCCAAAATTAATAAGTGAAATATTTTCTAAGATCACGAGGCTGTGCAGTTTAGCTTAAATGGCTGGATTTTGCCCCTTAAGCTGCAGCAGTCTTTGAAGTTGGTTCCTCGCCAGGACTTTTCCAGCTCTTGCCTGTGTCTGACCCTCCTGGCTCTCGCCCAGGCTCTCCCTGGTCAGGGGCGCTGGCCAGAGGTGGCACCTCAGAAGGCTTCCCCTGAAGGACTCTTGTTCTGTAACGTTTCAAGCAAAGCTGAGATGATAGGGAAGGAACATTTGCTTTGGCTTCAACCAACGTGTCCAAAAGAGGCTTTTTGCAAGTTCAGCAGTGATGGCTATTCCCCTAGATAAAATTATTAGTTGACTATTGCAAATAGAAAAAAGTTCAGGACTGGGTGTATTCCACTTATCTGTATTTGTTTGCTTTCTAGTTTAGCCACTGAAAAAGACCTACCAGGTTTTTGTTTTTTTTTTTACCCTGCAGCCTTCAGATCTCTGTCTTTTGTTTAGGCAAATGTGTACAGTGCTGTCTGTGAATCTACTATAGGGAAATGTTTAGACCTTTGTAAACAAGGATTAAAAATTCTGTTGTTTCATGGACTTAGCTTTGAGACCAACGTATTTTTCATTGTCCTAATGTGAGTATATTTTTATGTGTTATTAGGAAGGGTTGTTTGCATGCTCTGTATGAATACCTGTGTGCATCTGTGTATATATACATGTCTTACATGACAAGTAGGATTTTACGATACTGTTAACCAAAAAAAAAAGCAGCTTATATTATTTAAATAGCCTTGGTATTTGGTTTCGGTCTCACCTACAGGGCCTCTGTAAATAGTACTGTCTTACTGTCTGAATGGGTAAATCCACCTCCTAACATATGGTCTCTCTCTTTTTATGCAGAGTGACCTTTGGTCATGCGGCATTACAGCCATAGAGATGGCAGAAGGAGCTCCCCGTAAGTGATACGTGTGCTTCTCCAGTGGGCTGATTGAGACTGAAATGTATACTTGGGAGATGCTGGTTGTAATCCAAGCCTAGTTTTGAGGTTTCTGAAAGTATCCTCATGTTATTTCTGTTCTCTTTGGTTTTGCCTGCCCTATAAATATAAAATCCCATAAATAGCAATGCTTTTGATAAAGATAGGATGGTGTTTAAGGGCTACAGTGCAGACTGCAGTAATTTAATTTCTATAGCAGGAATATTTGGAAGCTAATTGAGTGTCAGACTTCCTTCCTATGGGTTGTATATTGTGTTTCGGAGTTGTGTCCCAATTTGTGTATTGCCTGGCCTGGGATGCTGAAACCTCAGCTGGGGAGAGGGACAGTGGGGCCTCAAGAAAACTGACCTTAATGGAAAAAGCATCTGTAGCAATTGTTTCTGTGTTGGCTTTTGATCTGCCTCGGTAATGCTAACATTGCTTTTCCTTTTGTTTCCACTCATCAATGGGTGGCGTTGATCTTCCTTAGCAGTGAGGTGACCTAAACTGTAAATCCATCTTCAACACAAAGTATATTGAACTTAATGTTCCCTGTTTGAGATTACTTATCAGTTGACATGGTTATTTTTGAGAAATCTGGAAACCAAAACCACACAACTTTTTATAGCTTATTTTCCCCTTACATAGTTATTCTTTCTGAATATCAGAGCAGATGTGTGTGAGGAGAACGGAAGGATTTAAAAAAAAAAGAAATTAGGCATGTTGTTTTGGCATTTAATGGTAATTTTCATGAAAGTCCATATTAAACTAGCAAAGATGCTTAGTCTCACCCCCAACAGGCTGCATTTAAAAAATAACAGCCTAAGGTACCTAAGAGTGAGTTAATTAAATTTTTTAAACATATAAACAACTCCCACACCACAGCCCAGCTTGAAACCTCTGGTTTTGAAATGATCATGTTGAAATAAAGTATTGATATTTTCCTAGCTAAAATATGGTCATTTCATTATAGCCACTGCCTGATTTGTATTTGTTGTTGTTGTTAATGTAAAATTTATAAATCAAATCAAGACGTTCTTGTTTTGATTCATGTTTTGGGAGGTCTGATGGTTTGGTTGCTTTTTTGTTTTGTTTTTTTTTTCCTTCTTAATTGCGCATTTGCATGCATGCCCACGTGACAGCTGCTCCCAGGACACCTCAACCAACGCTGTATTAACTGCGTTTGAGCTGCCACTTGACCTCCTTTTTGCCATACCTTTTTGTTCAGTGCATTGAGTTGCCTGGATGGCTTTCAATTAAAAGACACGTCTGTGTGTTTTGTAAGCCTGCAATTGGGCAATAATATTATTTCATTTCCAAACTGAAGCAGAACTTGGCCTCTCTTTGGCCAGGATGGGCACTTGAGAAGTAAGCAAAGATCCAATGTAAATGCTGAACAGCTCTTGCCTTGGTCTGTCCTCTGGCATGTGGGTTCTGCCTCCATTTGCAGCTGAAGAGTCCATCTCTGAGCTTGGTATTCTGGTGGGATCCAAGTGGCTTCTCTGCCGAAATAATGGCCCCTTATTTCTGAATCCAGAATCTTCTTCACATCAGTCTGTTTCTCCTGATTTTCTGCTGTCTGGAAAACGTTACTTCTTCCTGCAGTGACCATTTAGGCTGAGTCTGGTTGTAAAAGAAGAACATGGTAAAAAGAGAGGGTTTACTTCTAGTAACCTTTCTTGGGCAGCCTTTCTCCCTGCTCCATTGTTTCCCTGCATTGGCTCTGCTGTGGTGTGGAACAACAGGAAAGACTGTCCAGCAGAGATCCTGGCCTCCCACTAAGTGTCCATTGAAACCAGTGGGACTTTTTTTGACAGGAGTCTTGGGTTTGCATTTCAGTTCTGCAAGGGATCCTTTTTTTGATACAGACCTGCTTCAAAGCTGTCAGGCCTTGGAATAGAGAAAATCTCCATGTCTCTCACAAAATGGGAGAGAAGGGCAGGTAGAAGGATGCTTGTATGAAACAGTAACTGTGTCATTCTTCCCTTCTGCCATCATCATCTCCCAATATTTTACTGACTGGAACATACGTTAGATGATTTGAGGTTGGAAGAGGGCCATGCACAGATGTTCCCATCATGGTTAATTCTGAAGGTTAATCTATGCCTAGATCTCTTTCCTTTTTTGGGGTCACCCTTGGCACATTGAGATGTGGAATTGTTGTCATTTCAGGCTAATGCCATTTAGCTGTGTTGCTGTCTGCATCTGCTGCATGTGGGGTCGGGATGGTGGGAATAGTTGTGGAAGCTGAAGCCATGGTATTGCCAAAGAGCAATGAAGCCATCTTTTGTATATTTCTGTTCCGTTTTGTTTTCTTTCCTTCAGCGCTTTGTGACATGCATCCCATGAGGGCACTCTTTCTGATACCCAGGAACCCACCCCCACGGTTAAAATCCAAGAAATGGTATGTATTAGTTATGTATTATTTATATCTTGTTTGTAGTCCTTCTATAGTAGCGTGATGTTTTCTTGTGTCGCATTGCGTGCTGTTTTGTTATCACTTCCACAGAACTGGAAGGCAATTTAAGTTAGCAAAAATTACTCAATTGTTACCTTCTGTGCCACTGAATCAAAGCATGAAATAAAAAGTGCACATTGTTTATTTAGTTCTGTTTGTCCCAGAGAAATTTTATCTCGAATTGTATGAAAATAAAGACCAAACTTCTTTTCTTGACAGAGCAGCATCTGTACTAAGGTGACAAATGGATCCATATTTTAAAAAATTAACTCCCGCAGCACTGCTAATATGCAGTATGTTTTCTCAAATGTATCGTAACACAGAAACAGAACAGTGCTATAGTGTTCTGGTTGCTAAGTTGAAAGGAGCTATTAAAACTAATGAAGGCTTTTACTATAATTATTGTAAACGATTGGAATTGAGTGTGAGCTTCTTGCCAGCTGAGAAGAATCCATTAGTATCGGAGGATTTCCTCCCAGTTACTGGTTACAACTGGCACACATGAAACAAAAATACTCCCTAGGAAGAGGTTTCATATAGATTGAATGTGATCATAGGATGCTGTGATCCTGTCAAAATAATGAAGTGATTTGACTGCCTATTCAGTATCAACACAATATAAACTTGGCTTGCTTGCTGGGCTTTATCTTTGCCTGGATTGACTTATTTATACACCTGTACTGTCAAGACATCCCTCTCCCTCTCTCATACTTGCTTTCTGTATAAGTTGAAGGAATAGAGATGCATATACAGTATTTGCATAAGCCTTTCATGAACCTTTTTATTTAGAATAATAACACTGAGGGTGTGAGGAATAGAAAAATAGCCAGCAAAGTTATCTTGAATTCAGCCTCTTAGATTACAATAGGAAAGTGAAGCGATGGATGGAAACCGATGTTTTTACTCTTAGCCACGTAGTGGAGGTATTTGCTGCCCAAGCACAGGGGCAGGTTGAGAACACCTAGCAACCAAAAAGTGACTCTGGCCAAAGGCAGTGCTGCTGTGACTCAACTGTTTGGATGGTGCGCTCAGTGGCAGGTTATGAGAAAATAAGCCAAATGATGAAAAACACAGTTTTAAATATTTCCATTATTGACATTTTGCAAGTCACCAATTTTCCTTGGTGACTTCCACCTGGAGAGGTCGTCTTTCAAGAGTTCAAATGAAGTGCAAATCTAGGAAGGTGGTGCTCCAGCTTAGCTGACTTCCATACCCAGTCACTTTATGCGATGTGTAGGAGGAGCTCAGTTCAGTTCATGGCCTTAAATTGCATTGGTGAGAATCTGCCCCCAAGTGCCTGTGTTGAACAGACAACACTGTTCAGCTCCACCTGTATGAGGATTTTTGCGTGTGTGTGCGTGTCTCTTCAGGTAAAAAATAAAATAGTCTTAAATTCTATTTAAGACCTCTCTCAGTGAGCCCAGGTGCGTACAAAAGCAGCGCAGTGCTGCTCATGTCAGGGGAATGTTGGCCACAGTTCTTGCGGCTTTTGGTACGGCTCTTCTGAAGCAGACGTGCCCTTAGATAGCATGGGCAGGTGGAGACACACCAGAGCTGCCCTACCTGTGCTCCAAGCAAGCTGGATGCTACCCAGCTCTGGTCCAGAAGTAGCAGAGCTGGGTTTGCGTGATTAGCCTTCACTAATAGATCCTGCCTTTCAGGGCAATTAATGCCTGTGAAAGAGGGCACATTAACTGTGAGTCTGTGTCTGAGCACTGCAGGTATGCTGGTATCGCCCTGAGTCCCTCCAGCCCAGTGATCAGCTGAAGCCCACTCAACTCTGTTAGGAGGCACACTTGTAGACAACACTTGTATCATCCTCAGGGATGTGATGCTCTTTGAGGAAAGGAATTAGGCTTTGAGGAAGCACAGAAAAAACATTTGAGCCAAGTTTTACCTGTAATCTTGCATTGTTTGGGTTTTTTCCCCTTCTTGCTTTCTCAGGTCAAAAAAGTTTTTCAGCTTTATAGAAGGCTGTCTAGTGAAGAATTACATGCAGCGACCTTCTACAGAGCAACTCTTGAAACATCCCTTTATACGTGACCAACCAAATGAAAGGCAAGTCCGAATCCAGCTTAAGGACCATATAGACAGGACCAGGAAGAAGAGAGGAGAGAAAGGTATGCAGCTTCTAAAAATCAAGTATCACAGCTTGTTAAAAATACACTTTTTTGTCCTGCTTTGAATTCTAAATCCCTATGCTTAGGAAAGCTCTAAACAATCCAAACTCTTGAAAGGTTCTTTTTGAATTCATATTTTGACTATCACCAGGCTTTTAGGTCTTGTTCTGTCCTCTACAGAGAAAGTATCAATTAAGTGTCTTATTTTCAGATAAGTTTACTCACTTCTGGGCCACTGCCTGTTCCATACGAGCATTAAACAGTATTTAGGAGGATATTGGCATATATGCCTTTCCCTTTTTTGGTCTGTGGTATGTTCATTTCTGGAATGGTGCCATAAATCAGACTTGCAGGAAGCTACCCATCACAAGAGCTATAAAGCAAATGTCTTGGGCAGCCTCTTCTCTTTATTCAGGTGGTGCCAAGGTTCTCCAGGTGTCTTGTCTTACATATAAAACCTGGTGGTATTCAGGGAATTTGCTGAACGTCTGCTGCAAAGCACTGTAACACTTTACAAATGTGGGAAGGTGGACTTGTATATGTGGAGTGACTTCTAGCATCTGTGATAGATCTTCTTACTGAAAGGGATAGGAACCGGTTCACTGAGATCCTATTGCAACTCCCCACTGTCCTAAAATTAATGATAGGCACCATCTAAGCATTTGTTTCTTTCCTGTTAGATGAGACAGAGTATGAATATAGTGGAAGTGAGGAAGAAGAGGAGGAAGTGCCTGAACAAGAAGGAGAGCCAAGGTAATTGCTTTTGTGAGGGCTCTGGGAAGTCCATGCCAAACAGGCATGCAGCCTATTGAAGGCCTGTAACTATAAATCAGGAGCAGGCTAAATTTCTGTCTCTTATTAAGTGCATGCACAAACCACCCAAAAGGTTTGAATACCTATTCTGTGACTGCTAAAGGTTCTAAAGCTCCCCCTCATATGGCTTAAAGCCAGCGAGCTCTGGATGGAGGGAGATTTATGGCAAATAAGATTGGTCAGGGTTCCACAATGCCAGAGTTGGTCCTTATTTTGCTTGGCCTCATTTCACGCCTTCCACTAAGAGCGTGTATTTGACATGCATCCAGTGTCTTTGCTGTGGAAGAAATAAGATTAAAATTTAACATTATGCTATATTTTATTAATGTTGCCCTGCTTTGGAAAAGGTATTTAATGGCCCATCAGTCTTTATTGTGCGGGAGGCTTTAACTTCCTCTTGTTGCAGTTCCATTGTCAATGTGCCTGGAGAATCAACCCTCCGACGTGATTTCCTGAGACTGCAGCAGGAAAACAAGGAACGTTCCGAGGCCCTTCGGAGGCAGCAGCTGCTGCAGGAGCAGCAGCTCCGGGAGCAGGAGGAGTACAAGAGGCAGCTGCTGGCAGAGAGGCAGAAGCGCATTGAGCAGCAGAAGGAGCAAAGGAGGCGGCTAGAAGAGGTAGAGACAGGAGGCTGGAGCTCGGGGTGCAAAAAAAAACCCTTTTCCACTTGTGTTTCGCATTCCCGCGCCCATTTCAAAAGAGTTCCCTTTAGCCCCAGCATATCTGAGGAGAGGAAACAGCATGTTCAAGTCCACTGGCAAACACAGAGCAAAGCACTTAAATCCACGTCTGGCTACTTATGAGCCGTCTTCCAAAGCATTTGAATACCCATCAGCTCCTATGGAGCCAACAGGAACCAAAGCTGGGTTGTTTGAAGGTATCAGGGGAGGCTGTGTCTTGGTCTCTGTTCCAAAGAAGAGGCAACGCGTCTAGACTTTAGATAGCTGTAGAGATGGGGAGACATTAATTATTCCCAGATGGATATTTTTTTTTTGATGTGGGCAGTGCCTCAAGATTACTTTTTTGGGGCCCATGACATGCTTCAGATTTCCCTTCAAAGCTTTCTGAAACATCTGTGTTTGGCATTCACTCATGACAGGTAGAAGCCTATTTTTTTATTTATTACTCTGTCATGCATAGTAGCATGACTAAAAGCCACCTAGATTTATAAATATGCTTTATAAATCAGTGTTAAAATTATAATTCTGCAAAAATTACAAATATGTAAATTGTACCTTTGTGAAATGGTAAGTATGCAATTTGCATACACTACCTGGAGATAAAAGACAATGAATGTATATGAACGATATTGTTCTGCCATACTTTTCACCTCCTTAAGAGCTCGTGTGCGTTTATATATATGTAGATGGATATGCAGTGTGAGCTTCAGAGGTGGGAGGATTTCAAAACAGTTCTTCGGGCCAGAGCTGGGTATGACACAGAGCTGAAGTGAAACCAATTCTCTGACTCCTCAGGAAGTGCAGGGTCAAATTCCAGTTGTCCTTAAATGACCTCTTGCTTGAGTCGCTGTTTCAACTGCTCACTTAGCAATGATGGAAAAACTACACCCCGTCTGGTTTTCCAAATCCTGGTAATGTTTAACGAGGACGCAACCAGGACCAAATGCTAATTTGCATCCCGTGACGTGTTTACATAACAAATAATACAAAATTTCAAATAGCTTTCCAGGTCACATTATGCTCCTTATCCCTCTTTTTCAATGTGTGAGTGAGATTAGTGCTGCCACAAGGAGGGATTGGTAGCAAAGACTCAGCCGCACAGGAGGAGGGACAAGGGGGAGGCATATAAACTCCATTTCTCTTCTATTTCTTCCCCACCCTTCTAGAATCGCCAAGATAAACATAGCTTTTTCAAGGCTCTGGCTGTGTAGCGATTTTTCGGGGGGGGGGGGGGGCAGATAATAAAAAGAGGCTAGGAAAAAAAGAGCATGGGACAGTAGGAAAATAGAATATTTTATTGATAATGTCAAAGGTGGGAAAAAGTTGAGTTACTGCTCAGCCTTTAAAATTTTGCTTAGTATGGGAATCAATTAGTTCTTTTAAATGCCTCTTTAATCTCCAAGGTTCTGCAGGCAGTACTTTTTTGGCAAGGAAGGGGGTTACAATTAAATTATCTAGGTCATTTAACTTTAGTAATCAGTGCAGCCCTTTAAATCTGGAATTTCTTTTTAAAATAAAGGAGATGCTGCTACTTGTAGTGGAAACAAAGCAGCTCACCTCTGCTGCACAGAGTTGAACCTTCTGGGGACATTGCAGAAATCACAATTTAATGAGCAATTAAAAAGAAAAGACATTTACCTGAAAGTTAAGTTTAATCAGTCCTGCTTTTTAAAATAAAAAACAGAACTAACAACTTCAGCAACCACAAGACAGCATGTAATGTAAGTTGCTGTATTACTGAGTAAGGTTACTCAGTAAACTCAGTTTATAAGAGAAAAGCCTTTAACTTTTATTGAGTCTATAACCTTAGCCTAGTTCCCTTAGAGACATAAATGAGAATGGTGAGCTATAAAGTCTTCCTTTTGCAGGTGATGGGGCAGGCATATTGTTCTCAAAGTGAATTAAAAAAAAAGACTCACATTGAGCTTTCAGAAAAATCCACTTAGTTCGTTGGATCTTGTGGTGGAAAAATGTATGATCCCAAGTGATTTTTAACAAAACAACAGCCAAAACAAGCTCTTTAAGATGGGGAAAGGGCAGTAGACACATATTTAGATAAACATCAGTGTTGTGACACAATTGAATGCCAAAATATTGAAATGTTGTCACTTTGTCCTTAACTCACCCCCCTGTTTTGATGAAGCCAGTAAACAATGAAGAGCTTAGTAATAGGAGTTAAGATTAGACTCGGGCATTGAAACTCTGGGCTTCTATCACTTTGTTGATGTTTTTACCAAGGCTTGCTTTCTTGTAAGTTTTGCTGGTGTAGGGTAATCTTGTGCTTGGATATACCTGTTTAACTTTGGGAAAAATTTTATGCATTAGATAATCTCCTTGGACAAGTTGCTTATACTTCCCCCTGCTTCTCCCCACCCCACCCCCCCTCCAGCTTCCTAAATTAAAATTGAGGTCTTGTTCTTACAATGCTGGCACAAAGCCTAGACAGTTTTGACCAAGACTGCAACAGGAATGGTGTTTAGGACATCTGCCAAAAACTGTAATTGTCAGCAGCATTAGAAAAAAATACTACTTTTTAAAAGGCATATAGGTGACTTCTAAAACTCATTGTTGCAGGAACCTTATAATCTGTGCAGCAGGAACAACATAATCTGTGCGTTTCTTAGGAGGTGGAAACGATGTGTGGTCAGAGTGCAGAAAAATGCCTGAAATGTTTCGGGAAGGGGATTGCTTGTCCTTCCCTTCACCCCCTCCCTTTAAAAAATCATTTAAAGATTAATTGCATAAATATCAGCTGTATATCATATAAATTTTTGGATGGTTAAAACAAGAAGTCTGAACTTTTCCAGGCTATTCTAACATGGGTCTATGTTTCTGTTCAGCAACGTGGAGACACCAGTGCTCAGTGTGACGGGTATGGAAAGGCATTTGAATTGGTACTTTGCAAAACAGAGTCTGGTTTGGGAAATTCAGAATTAGCCATGGTGGAATCCCATTCTGTGTGGACCTCCACAGTTCACATTAAATGATGTCTCTGTCTCTGATAGGAGTACCTAAGATGGATGTTTTTGAAGTGGTAGGTTATAGCTCCATTAGCAAGTAGTACAGTCCAGTAGAAGCAGATTTGTGGAGCACAGTAATTAAAGTGCAGAGGACCCAAAGACTTCATTCCATGTGTTTGAAGACAGGAGGAGTTCCTTTGGATTAGCTGAGGTCTAGACTGCATGCCTGCCTGTGGTTGGAGTGCATCTGCCTTTTTAATTTTATCCAAAAGGAGTGGCTGGCACTCCAAGACATCTTCAAAATATGAAACAAAACCTGGTAAGTGGAGACGATTGGATGATTCACTTCAAAAGAGCACTCCTGATCTGAAAGAAGATGCTAATGTACGTGTACCTGCAGGCAATTTTTGCCAGGGCTTTGTTTCTTTTGCAGAGGGGGAGATTATTCATATCTACTTAATTTGAATTGCTTGCAGTTTGGATTGCTACTGAGTAAGAAGTTCTACTTCTGCTTTATCTCTAGTGCGGGCAAAGCAGAAGTCTGTTTATTAATCTTTCCAGTCCTCTTCCTAGGCTGATACCAGGCTACCTAATTCTTGGTGAAATAAATCATTAATACATGTGTTTGTCAACCTTCATCTGAACATAAGACTGAGTAATAATATTTTATGAATATAAAATTAGAGGGTCTGTATTTATCTTCACTGTATGAAAGAGGTCCTGAATTTGTTGGTGTACACCAACTGCATGTGTAGTTGTAATGCCCCCTCCTGGTAAATAATGCTCTACTGCATGGTCTTCCAATTTGGAGGTGTCAGGTACCATTACGAGATCATCATTATTGCACCCTAAACCTGGATAAGGATCCAAAGTAATAACACTGTATTTTCTATATTTTTTTTCTTTACTGTTGGCATAGTAAATGTTGGTTTTGTGAAGTGCAGTAATTTGAGGCTCCACGGGTTATGTGAAAATTATGTTTTGGCATCTCTGAAATGTCTTCAAAGAGTTCCTGCCCTTACCTTCTGGTGAACAGTTAGCTCCCTGAAAATAAGCTTTTCATCTCACATGTACAAGAAAGTTGGTAATATTGGTAATACCATATCCAACTAAAGAAGATCTGGATATGCAACCGTAATTTCAGTGAATCTAGCTGCTAGATATATAGCTGCTCTCTATTGGGCAACAGTGTTTTACCTCAAGTATTTTTTGTACTGCATGATAAGAATTATAATACCTAGCAATCACCCTTACTGGATTCAGAAGCCCAAGTTTTATAAACAGAACTGACACTGGTTTTAATTAATGGTTTTCCCTGTCCCTCTCCCCTCCTTTGGGCAAGCCTGGACAACTTGGTGACCAGGGTGTTGGTGTGTCCTCATGGAAGAGGTCAGTCAGGAAGGTGACCTTATGCCAGTAGATAGATGGTAGGAAGTCAACTAAAGGCTGCTTCTGAAGCCAGCTTGGGTCAGCAACAGCTTGCCACCAGCCAGCTTTGCTATAGCTTTGACAAGATGTAGACCAGAACCCGGGAGATGCTTGTCACTGTAGGTTTCCTTTCCCTGGGCTTGTTAAAAGTAAACTCCACTTCGTTAGCAGCCAGTAGTTCGATGCTCAGGTTTCAGAGGCCACGTGCAGAGGAGGTGAAACTTTCTTTTACTGCCAGGGTTGGGAATAAGCGGATCATGCCAGGTGCTTGTGTGAGCTCCAGCAGCGCCGGGTGTCTCCCTTCCCACCCGGCTGGAGAGGGTTGAGGCGGTGTCTGAGGGAAAGGCGGAAGCGATGCCGAGAAACCCCATCTCTCTGTGTACTTTGGCACGTAGACAATAGCACGCTTGTGCTTTGGAGACTTGACTTAAACCCAAACTGGTGGCAGAGAATCCTTCTTTTTCTTTTGCTGGGTAATAAATACCTGCTGCCCATCCTGAGATAGCAAACTGGCTCAAGATTGGCTTAAAAATCTCAACTTTTAACAGCTGATGTTGTTTATTTCGTGAAATTAGCACTGCTAGTCAATTTGTAACTTATTTTTCTCATATTAAGTTCAGTTATTTATAAATGTTGCTGAATACTTCTCCATTGATTTAAGAAGCAATGAATTTGTTTCGTCCAAAAGGCCCAAGCTCTGCGCATGTTCCTGGTAGTGAGAATAATGCCACACCAAGATCTGCAGTATATCCACTTAACAATGTCAGCACAATATCGTTAGACAGACGGGCTTCATATGTTTAAGAACTGTTTGTGTTGATAAATGTGCATATTAAACAGTCAGCAGTGTGCTGTCTTTCTCATCCTCAGGGCAACAGAATTATTGTACTTCACATCTTAAACAAAGAGCCTGTCAGACTTGATTAGCCAAGAGGCACCTGAATATATTGACTTAAATATAGAAATTGTTTGACACAGATGCGTATACTCAGAAATAAAAGTGCCTACTTAATCCTTTTACAGTGCTTAAAAAATGAAGGAGGGGAAGCAGTGAAACCTATGAAATGCTACTGCGTGCTGTAGCTGCCTTGCAGCACTTTTGCTATTTTTATATCTACATTCATTGAAGAGAGCTTGCTTAAGCAACAGAGAAAAGGCTGGTAGATGCATTTAGTTAGGAGAGGAGATGCAAGAGTAAGGAAGCTGTGTTTCTGAAAAGATACAGAAAATGTGTGGGGGGGAAAGAGCTTATGTCTTGTGGCACAGCAAGGTGGTAGTGAACCCAGGATGATGCTATGGGCAAGGAAGGAAGGCATCGTAGTTACAACTAATAGAGTATTTGAACTGTGATCTTCAAGAAAGTTGCATCTTTCCCAAACCTGCAGTTAGTTAAAGAGAATCAGAAAGCAACCAGTTTCATTTAAGTACTGCTGATTCTTAACCATCTTTTTTTCTCCTAGTGCTTCTTCTCCACTGTCATGTCAGTATTGATTCCAGGAGGTGGAAGAGGCTTTCAATTACTTCGTAGTCATGCAGGGTAATGAGTGGGCAGAGGAAGCTCAACCCATGAAGTAACACAGGGAGCACAGCTTGGCCTTTGCTCGACTATGAAATGCACACCTGTAACTGGATTTGTGAGCCCAAATAAAAGCTTAGTCTGAGTGTTCTTGCAAGACTACTTGGAGTGCCTTAAGGCTGACAAATCTGTGGCAGCATTGCTTCAACAGAAATAGTGGTAGCATTAAACTTAACCTAAATGTGAAAAGGAATAACATATGTAGGGTTTTATTGTGTTCTTGGGATTAAACTTGAGTGTGCTTTTTTGGTTTAAATTTCTTCTATATACTTTTTTAGCCTATTATAGAAATCTATAATGGAAATAAATGTTGTAGAGATGTTCCCAGTTGATGGTTGAACAGGAGACAGCTGGGTCTTTTGACACTTAGGCAGTTGTGGGAGGCTGTCTGGGATTTCAAGGTAGGTGGAGTAACTGGATGCTTCTGTAGAAGTGCAGGAAGAGTTGGTCACGACTGTATGGGCATTTAAAATGCCTCCTCTGAAGTCATGCATGGTGCTCTGTAGACATAAATGAGTCAGTTCGTGCTTTCTAGAGCTGTTTTCCAGGTTCTTTTCAGACTTGAGCAGACTTAGCAGCACCCAGTTTGTACTTGGGTCTTGTGTGAAAGCTTATCTGTGTAGGAGTAAAAGCTTAGCTCAGCTGTTTTCCTCTTTTACATACAGGTGCTTTTGATGTTCTGGGAAGGGCTGAGGTGCTGTTGGTCAGCCTTCCTTCTCAGTCAAAGTTTTGGGCAGTGCATTAAATCAAGCTTGGTTGTTGGGACAACACCACCAAATTCTTAGCAGATCATGAACTGTGTTAAGAGAGAGGCTGCTTACCAAAAGCTCAGATACTTGTCATTTGAGTTTTAGCTGATTCACTGTGGCTGATAATTCCCTTTTGGCAACATTTAGATAATGCTTTGAAGTCAAGAAAATTTGTCACTCTGATTAAGATTTGAGTTCAACAGTTGTTCAAAGATTGAGATTTCTGTGTGATGCTCTCTTGAGGAGCAGCAGTGAGCTTCCACACCTCAGTTGCCAGGAATAGGGTATGTCACTGTGTGTGTGCACATGAAGAAACCAGAGAGAGTAAGCAAGACTGCTTTTAGGGATATTTGTGTGCTGGGGATGAGCTAGTTTCCTGGTGGAACACTTGCATAAAATGTTTTGTCACTCAGTTGCAGAGCTTGCCAGTCCTGGTAAATCCCTCTCTTCACGGTAGAAAACAACTCCACCTCTTTCTTTGATAACAACAAAAGTAAAACTTTGTGGTTTCTTTTCCCTTTTTGTAGCAACAAAGAAGAGAACGGGAAGCTCGAAGGCAACAAGAGCGTGAGCAAAGGCGGAGAGAACAGGAAGAAAAGAGACGTCTGGAAGAAATGGAGAGGAGGCGTAAGGAAGAGGAAGAGAGAAGAAGAGCAGAGGAGGAAAAGAGGAGAGTAGAAAGGGAGCAGGTGAGTCCATGATACAGATATATGCACAATAGGTTTGTTTCTTCTAAATTCTAATTTATTTTTTTAAAAATTAGTAAGCCCAAAGCGGGTTAGAGGCAATCTAACACTGCTCCTTTCATCTTTGTTGTCTCTGACAGCAAATGCACTAACATAGATTGTAGGCCTTTATGGAAAATTCTGGCAGCCTCAATATTCCCTCAAAAAAAGAAGTCTTATTGCATCATAAATTCAGCTTGTCCCCCTGGGCTTGACTAAAAACCATCAGAATTGGTGAAATCATCACTGGGGTGAACATAATTTCTAGGCTTGTCTTGCTGTATCAGCGGCTGTTGCAGGACATGCCCCTGTTCAGAAGGCCTCCCAGAGAGGGGCAGCTCTGTTGTGTATCAGCTTCTGGCACCCAGAATTGGTCATAGGCTCATCGTAAACTTTGAATATTCTGAATTTGAGATGGAATCTTTGAGCTGTGGAGAGTTTTCCTTCCTAAAACTTAAATAAGCAATCTCTCTCTCTTACTCTTGTCTATTTAAAATCGGCTCTAATAGTGTATGCCAGTTCGGGCAGCAAGCATATCTTAAGTTGTGTCAGTGTGCACTTAATACATTGAAAGTACAGGTGAGAAACCTTTTAGACCGTGAAATTCAGCTGCTGTATTTATGCATGAAATCTGCATGTTTTAAAATCCTTAAAATCAGGGTGATAATCAGGGTAATAATTACCGTGCATGTACTGCAAAATAGTGATTCCCAAATAAAAGGCCAAAACTACTGTCCTAGAGGCTGATTGTAAATTACCCATTAACTTCAGGAACGCTGGTTTTGGCCTGATATACCTTGATTTGTCCTTATGTAAAGTCACTGTATTTGAGATCATTGCTGATTGTGTTACTGGGCAATTTTTTTATGTTTGTCTATATTTTTGAGTCAAAAGGAGAGAAGACTAACCAATGGGAGTAAATATATGGAAAATCTCTAATTATAGCACAGCAATTTGCTTTTGGGCAGACACCGGGTATTCCCCCAGCTGCTTTTAAAACTGTTGAAATGCTAATTACGCACAGTGCCAATAATGACAAATGGTTAATTGATGTGGCCAAGCTGAACCACTCTGAATTTTTTTTTCTTTTTTGAAGAAAAGACATGCTCCCTCTTAGAATTTTTATTAACCCAAACTACGGCTCAGCCAATGTGCGTAACAACAGCGTAGTGTATCTCATCAGTCTGTCACAAGACTTTCTATACCTCCCATCACTGTATCACTGATCCATTAATTTCTTTATGCATACACTGTAAATGTGTGCGTGTGCTTGTGTGTGTGCGCATGCACATGTTACATACTTCCATTAATTGCATGGTAGGATGTTACCAGCTGGGGTTTGGTGCTTCACAGTTGGAGTTCTATCCAGGGGGTCAGGTGAAGAAGCGGGTAAATGTCTCGACCTGTTGAGGCTGCAGGTGAAGAAGATGGCTAGATCGCAAGAGCAAGCGAGTTTGGTCTAATATCTGTTTCCTGGTGGATGTTTGTTTGTGTCATAACCATCGCATAATTCAGCAAGGCTGGCAGCGTCTGCTCAGGAGAAGCTTCTGGTGAGGGCAGCAGGGGAGATGGCAGGGCAGGTCCCAACTGGGCTTGGCAGAGCCCCTCTGGGGGAGCTTGCTCCAGGTCTGCCTACACTACGCCTGGCTCTAGCTGTTGCTAACAGTTCATCGCACCAGTGCAACAAACTAATGTTTAATACAACTTGCATGTGACTTTGTGTTGGCTGTGTTGAGTCAGACTTGCTGTGTTTTAACTTTCCAAAACCTTCAAGTGCATTTTGCTGCTTCTTGAAACCACTTCCCAAATACATAAACGAGCTCTGGCCCGTGCTGGCAACATTTGCAGGAGTCCAAATTCCAGAATGGAAGGGGCCAAAATCGGATGCTCAGGAGGCAGGGCTTCCTAAATTGTTCTGCAGGCACTAATCCATCCTGAAGTGCGTTTCTCGTTAAAGCTGAACTGGGGAAGTAGCGTGTGGTGTTCCACCCAGGGGGTTCTGATGCATTCCTTTTGAATAAATTTATTGCTGGGTAATTTCTATGTGACAGGAGTATATCAGGCGACAGCTAGAAGAGGAGCAGCGGCACTTGGAAATTCTACAGCAGCAGCTGCTCCAGGAGCAGGCCATGTTACTGGTAAAGCACTGTATCTGTTTTGTTCAGTAGCTATAGGATTCATTTATCCGGCCAGTCCTAGGCTTCCCTCAGTCGGGCACAGCTGCACTGACAGTATGACAACAAAGGAGCTTGATTAAAAGGCCATTTATGCTAGCGTTGTGGGCTGACAGGCACATATGAGAAGTGCTGTATGGTCACACTGCTTTCTGGGCGGTAAGAGGAGGCTTTATGTTAAAGTGGAACAGTTCTGGTGCGGTGGTCGAGTTTCTGAACAGACCTTGGCATTCAGTGAAGAACTAGAGTGCTTATGTTGCAGATCAAAAGCACACATGATATGTAAATCCACCCCGGGATACAATGGCCTAGTGTTGGTCTAAATCATTGTTTTATGAACTTTACACTGGATTTAGTATAAATAACTCTTTTTTTTCCTTTAATAAAAATCAATTTTGACATAACTCTCCAATCATATCGAGCTTAGCAGTACACTCTCAACTTGCCCAACACGAGACACATGCCATACTGGTCTAACTTAGCTCTTGCCTACACTTTAACAGTGAAATAAATACAAAGCCATTAAAAGAGCAACAACAACCAGAAAGGTGCATTTTTAACGGGATGGAAGGGGACACATCCACCATGCAGTCAATGTCATGTCTTGAATTACTCACGTTCTCTCAAAGGAATACAGATGGCGAGAGATGGAGGAACACCGACAGGCGGAGCGACTCCAGCGCCAGTTGCAGCAGGAGCAAGCCTACCTCCTGTCGCTGCAGCACGATCACAGGCGGCAGCAGCAGCAGCAGCAGCAACAGCAGCAGCAGCAGCAACAGCAGCAGCAAGAAAGAAATAAACAAAGCTATCATACCCCTGAGCCAAAACCCCACTATGAGCCTGCTGAAAGAGCGCGTGAGGTAAGTCCTGCTTGTGGGCAGGAGTCTGCTACCTGCTCCTCTGTCCCTGCATGTTGGCATCGTGGTCACTGTGGTTCTGCTGTAGTACAGTCAGAGGCCAAAGCATCGCTTATAAGGGGCAGGACTACTTCTTAGTACTTCTGCTGCAGTCTCTGGAGCTCAGAGTTTTGAGGTATAAAAAGTAGAAAGAAATTCTGGAAGGCTGCACACTGAGGACCTGGTTTTGAAGGCCTTATGTCAGGAAGTTAATCTCACCTGCACTTCATCAGATGTGTTTTCATGGGAAGCGCTGGTGCAGTTGGTGGTGTGTGTCGCTGGCAGGTACAGGTTACCAGAAATTGGAAGGCAATTGGAAGGCACGAACCTATGAGGGATGCTTGCACACAGCACCTGTTTACACATTTGGTGCCTTAGCCTATGGTCTTGGAAATTTCCTTCTCATGAACACAAACCTGAGTTTCATTAGTTTCATTTTTGAAGTGTTAAAAATTCTCTTCTGAGATCACATCCTGCTCTTCTGAAACTCTGTGGTGCTGCCTTCTTGGACTTCGGGCAGGCACAAGTCAATCTGAAATCATCAGAGTGCTGTTTGTTTCAGTGAGCGGTCCCCTGTCTTCACTGGTCCACAGGTAACACTGCTAATCAAGTAATTGCTTCTTTGATGCATACTTGGCTCTCTTTCAGCAGTCTTATTCTTATGTTTCCCTTGAGCACCATACTGCCCACAAACCACTAGACTGGGCAATACTGGTCAAAGCTCTTAATAACATTCATCACCGGCATGTGGGAGCTAGGTAAATACATTTTGGAACAAGAACAAAAAATCCTTGGGGCTGTTGAACATGATAAAATAGGTTTCAGTCCACCCTTGCCCGGTAGTGCTTCATTGTCTTTGAAGTATTGCTGTTTGGGCTTGGTGAGCACAAACTCATTTTCTTGTAGGTGCTGTTGTCCGAGTTCTTCATAAACTATATTAATGCTATCTCATCCATTCCTCCTGCTGGCTTAAGTATCTGATATGTCTCTCTTTTCTGGAAGAAGTTCAGACTTGTCTGGTATGTGGTGGTGCAGGCATGGAGCCAGCCCTGCTGTCCTTGCTCCTGGCCTGCCTTGGTGAAAGCACAGTGCCAGTCCAGCACTCCTGTCCAACCTAAAGTCTAGCTTTGGAGGTATAGAATCATAGAATGGTTTGGGTTGGAAGGGACCTTTAAAGGTCATCTTGTCCAAACCCCCTACAATAAGCAGGGACATCTTCAACTAGATCAGGCTGTTCAGAGCTCTGTCCAACCTGACTTTGACTATTTCCAGGGATAGACATCTACCACCTCTC
Source organism: Scolopax mira (assembly GCA_004320125.1). NCBI lineage: Eukaryota > Metazoa > Chordata > Aves > Charadriiformes > Scolopacidae > Scolopax > Scolopax mira. Next base: position 105,786 of record BJBW01000285.1, on the reverse strand, counting down.
TGAGAAACCTGCTCCAGGGTTTCACCACCCTTACCATAAAAAATTTCTTCTTTTTATCTATTTGAAATCTACTCTCTTTCCATTTATTTAATTTCCATATTTTATTTCCATAAATTTAAAACCATTACACTTTGTCCTATCACAACAGACCCTGCTAAAATGTGTGTCCCCATCTTTCTTTTAAGTCCCCTTCTTTCTTGTAAGTCCCTTGAGAGACCACTATAAGGTATCCCTGGAACTTTCTCTTCTCCAGGCTGAACAACCCAAAATCTCTAAGCTTGTCTTCATAGCAGTGGTGTTCCAGCCCTCTGATCATTTTTGTGGCCCTCCTGTGGATTCGAGGTCCATGGCTTTCCTGTGTTGAGGACTCCAGAGCTGGATGCAGTGCTCTAGGTGGGGTTTCAGGAGAGCAGAGTTAAAGGGGCAGAATCACCTCCCTCGACCTGCTAGCAAAGTTTCATTTGATGCAGCCCAGGATACAGTTAGCTTTCTGGGCTCTGAGCACCCATTATCAGCTGATGTCCAGCTTTTCACACACCAGTACCCCCAACTCTTTCTCATTGGGGCTGCTCTCAATTCCTTCATCCCTCAGCCTGTATTAATACCAGTGGTTGCATGCAGAACCATCTCTGTCCCTCATCTCCCAGTTTCCTTTCAGAGTTAAAAAGCAGAGAAACTCCTGAAGATTCAACGTGTTACATCCTTTAGCAGAACCACTGACTCAGTTATTTTTATGTTGTGGTCTTTTTCTTTTGTAATTACTCTATCTTGAAAGAGTAAAGTTGAAGGCATAGAAAAATTGTGTCAGTAATCAGATCTTCCCAGAGATTGCTGTGTGCGTATGGTAGAAGTACAGCCATGATATCTTGGAGCGTGGCAGTAAGAGCAACATCAGTTAATCCTAAAAGCTGGCATGAGCTCTAAGACACGTTCTTGATCTTGGAGTTGGAGCACACATTCTGTGCCTCATACTTTCAGGTATACTGCTCTCAAAAGTCTCCATCTATGGAGATGCTGACCATCAGGATGATAAGCCTAAGTGGGCTAACTTTCCTGTTCTGGCAAAGTCTAATGGGGATTAGAGTGGTTTGTTTTCTTTTTTCCCCATTCCAGTGGCAATGGGTGATATGAGGAAAATGACTTCTAGGATTGGCTCTGGGAAACAGGGGGTGGGGATTGGAGCATGAAATGAGGCTTAATACTGCTTTCTCATTCAGAGAGTTGATTGGCTGGGCCTGTTCTTATCCAGGGATGCCCTGTTCTTCTCTGTCCCACCTGTTGCCTACTTTTAAGGACTAAGGGCTTGTGCAGTTTGTGTGCTTTGTGGGTGCAGTTTGTGTGCTTTGTGGAGGAAATGTCCTATCATCATCTACAGCTAGAGACATGAAATCCCTTTCTTTCAGACAGAAAGACTTGGGGCTTTCCCTTGTTCTTTTCATAACAATGAGCCTGGCCTTTTTTTAAACTTTAAAGGGATAGGTCTGAGGTTGAACATGGTGGTGAAAATGATTGTATGGTGAAGATGCTTGCCTCCATTGCCTCCATTATTGTTGTGTATCCCCACATGTGATATATTTTGTGTAGAGCTGGCAGAAGCTTGTCTGTTTGTTCCCACAGGCAAACTGTGACACTCCTCAAATTTTGGAAAGAGCGGAGGCAGGTTGGGTTTGTAAAGCAACCCAGCTAACGAGTCCTGGAAACTTGCCTCAGTCTTCTGACATGGGTATATGAACAGCCAGTCTCTTCAGACCATCACTGCTAGGGAACAATTAGGAAACCACGCAAATACTGGGTTTGTGTTCCAGGTGCAAGGGTTAAAGCAAATCTTGTGAGCAGCATCTCAACAAATGAAATCAGCCCAAGCTGCCAGTTTGATCTTTCTTTGACGTTTTGATAAAGTGCTGGGAGCTCAGTGTTCCTCAGCAGCAGCTCCCCTGGCAGAAATACATGCTGCCCTGATTCCAGCAAGAGACTGTCTTAGGAAAAGGGATGGTATTTCCTTTCTGCCTCTCTTCTTACCTCTCACTTTGTTGACAATGCCTTGGAAGAGGTGACATTTCTGTGTAGGGACCTTGCTGTGATGTTCTTTTGAGGACTGAGCACTTTCTGACTTTTTGAATCTTCCCTTCAAAAAGCTCTCTAGGTTAGTGTATGATTACTTCTATGCATCCCTGAGAACCAGAAACAAGCTGCTGGGGCTGTTCTCTGCAGTCTGTGAGGTTGTTTTGGGACTATCTGGTAAGAGAGAGGATGGCCAGTCCTACAGTTTCATACCTAAAGCTGAACAGCCTCTGGTATTACCAGGTAGAGAAGCATCATATGCTATTTCTTCTTGCACTGCCAAAGAGGCAATCACAGGAGAGGAGATAATTAAATAATGTTGGTAGAGTAAGGCGAGTAACTACAGTAAGGGATGTCAATGAGAAATGTATTTCTATATTGTAAAGTTGTTTCTGTTTTCATATTATATCCTTCTGTCTCTAAGGAAAATACTGTAATTAGTCTAGGCAGAAAGAAGCCTTGTAATGGTCTTTCACCGTATCATTTCAGATCTTACTGCTTGCTGTAACCTCTTTCCTAGTATGGATTTTTCATATTGGCTTACTTGCAGCTTTGGTGGAGTTCACTCTGTGTTTTACATCGAAGGTGAAATCAGTAGGGAAAAAATCCTGCCAAGCTCCAAGTGTATTTGGTTTCTTTACGGTAAAGGAAAGGTGGTAGTATTTCTACTGTCATTGCTTTTACTGACTCTAGGCTTAACCTTCACTTATTTTGGTTTAGGTGGAGGAAAGATTTAGGAAAACTAATCAGGGCTCCCCAGAAGCACAGTCTAAACAGATGGGCAAAGTGTTGGAGCCACCAGTGCCTTCAAGATCAGAGTCCTTTTCCAATGGAAACTCAGAACCTGCTCAGCCTGCCCTGCAGAGGCCGATGGAGCCCCAGGTAAGTGCCCAGGAAAATCTCAGTGAGCCTGAAGGAAATGCAGAAGTCCCAACATGTTTCATTCAGATTTGCAGATCTTGGCACATACAAAGTCTTATGTAAAGGGTAGCACTGTTGTGCAAAGCAGTTTATTCAGTAGATTTGCTCTTTATCTATTTTTGCTTATTTTATGGATAAAATTATTTTATGACAGATTTGTGGGTTTGGGGTGGGTTTTTTCAATATTATATTAGAATAGAGGAATGGTAGCCTAAATGCTGGTGACAGTTGCAGTACACTTTTACAGCTCAGAACTTGATCTGTGCAAGATACTTACTACCAAAGAGGATGCACAGGAAAGAAGTGAGCTGGCTTAGTTTTCTAAATTCTTCATAAAAAGCTAAGTAAACAAGTGGTTTTTAATAGTATGAGCTCTGCTTCAAAGAGATTTACAAAACGTGGCTAAGAAAAGCAAGTTTGTTGTCAGTAGGCTTATAGTTGCTAATAGAGCTCTGTACCACCCCTAGAAAATAAAAAAGAAGTTGAAACCATTGAGCTGTGTGGCTGGCATCATTCTATTGTTTTCTAAAGATCTTGGTATCTGTATCTCATAGGAATTGCGGCATGAATTTAAAAAGCAATTTTTGTCTAAAACTTAGACATAGCCAATAAACTCTGAGTGATTTAGATATGATAAATTAAACAGTATAGTTCCGCATTCAGTTCCTCTGTTTCCATGCAGAATTTTCTTTTCCCAAATTAAGTCTGTTGATGACAGTGCAAGCTAAAACGGTCCCTGATTGTGACTAGGTATTGCAGCCCTTTTGGGCAACAGGAGAATTTGAGCAGACGGGAGAGTGGGAGAAATCAGGACAGAACTTCATCTCTTACTCATTAATTCCTGGCTTTTATTCAAGCCTCTATGACTATTTCAAAATATTGGACTTGTATCTTCATGCTCTCTGTGCCAGTTACTTTTACAGTCTGGGTTTTCCACTCATATTAAGGATAATCAGGCTCTTCAACAGCTGTGTGTATTAAAATTGAGGAAATATTAATCATATAAAAACAAATACAACCAGCCTACTGAAACTTGAGTTGAAAGCGAAGCTTTGCTTAATTATTAGGTGTGAAAACAGTGTGTTCCTCAGTTATGACCGTTCTTCCACCTTAGTTTCTGAAATTAACTCTGAAATTCAGGTTTTGATTTTCTAATTCTGAAATGCACAAGGAAGGAGTAGGCTGAAGGGCTAATACGAATTTCAGTGGAAATCCCAACAGAGTTGTAGCTCTGCAGTCACTGTTGTGCCTTCTTAGTATGTGTAATTGAATATGTGTGCGTGTACATGTGTGCTTAGTTTGTGTATAAATATATATATGTACAGTATATGGTACATATATGGTGTAAATATAATATGCATTGTACATATGTATACTATATACAATATATATTATGGGGTTTTTATATATATTGCAATGACTGTAAAGGAATAAAGGCTTTTGTGTTATGGTCTTTCTCTAAAAGTTTGGAACTGTATCTGGTTCCCAAATGTATGAGGTAACATAACTGTCTGTCAGTTTGCACAATTTGCAGCATTCTTTAATTTTGTACTTCTCTTCAATTGGTTATCCACTTCAAATTTCCCAGCCTACCAGTGCTGCCGTGAGACCTGACCAAAGCCCACTGAAGACTGGGGAACAGCAGGCAACTTCTGTCTTGAGTGGCCTTTGGGCTCAGGCTCACGGTGCAGATATTGGGTCGCCTTTTCTTCTGGGCACCAGTGTATGTGTATGTGGAGAGCGTATCTCACAAAAAATGCATATGTGCTGTATTTTCAGTCTGTTACGTTCTTTGGGCGCTTGCCTTGCTTTTAAGTGCATTGATTCCACCCCACGCTTACCTAATGCCATAACCAATTTGTCTTGCCCACCCCACCTGCCTTTATTCTGTGTTAATTGGAAAGCCAGTTATACTGAGCGCATTGAATGTTTTATGTTTTGTTTTCTTGTAAGGTACAGTGGTCCCATCTGGCATCTCTCAAGAACAATGTTTCCCCTGTCTCGCGATCCCATTCCTTCAGTGACCCTTCTCCCAAATTTGCTCATCACCATCTTCGTTCCCAGGACCCATATCCACCTTCACGCAGTGAAGTGCTAAATCAGAGTTCTGACTCTAAGTCGGAGGTACCCGACCCCACCCAAAAGGCTTGGGCTAGATCAGACAGTGACGAGGTGCCTCCAAGGGTAAGGAGTAGAAAGACAGATGTGTGCTATTTTTTTTATTATTAATTATTTTTCTTAAGGATGTGATACCCTGAGCACTGGGAAGACCGTGCTCTTGTGCCAACACTGGTAAAAAGTATTTTGGAAGGCAGATCATAATGTAGGTGTTTAGTCAATGGGTTAATGGTAACCAACTTAAGTACAATATTGAAGCTTCATATAAAATTGGCAATGATTTACAGAACGCAGCTATTTCAGAGGGACAATTTATTATGCAAAGTTAACAGATCATTAGTATATTCAGGAAAGAATTAAAAATATCCCCGAGGTTATTGCTCAGAGTTAATTTTCTTCTTCATCTGATATCAACCCAAACTATGAATCATACACATATTGAAAATTGAGATGGAACTGAACAAAAAGGAAACATTCAATATATTTCCTCCTCCTCTCTCCCTCCCCCCCCCCCTTCCCATCCACTGGGATTTGCTTCTTCTGAGTATATTCTTGCTCCCCCACCAGTCTTTGCCTTCTGCTGATCCATTCCTGGGCATTTGTTTGGTTCCCCTGAGCTTATTCCCCTAATTCTCATGCTGTTGCAGCAAATTGCTTTGTGCCTTCCCTGCTTCAGTCAGAATGCCATATTCTTTTTAAATGTCTCAGTAGTTGGAGAGTAGTGGGGTGTGTATGTGTTCGTGTGGTAACTATTCAACACTACTTAATGTTAAGACTAAACTTTGAGTTCTCTTCAAAATCTGAACAGCATCCCAACTAAAGCTTTTGATTTTGTGGGTGTTTGTTTATTGCTTTTGGTCATGATGCTAGAATAAGTGTTGTTAAAATCTTAAGAATATATTCTGTAGCAGAAAAGGTTTGATCATGCTCTTTATGGTTTTAACATAACCGTTTTTCTCCCAAGGTACCTGTGAGAACAACGTCCCGATCGCCGGTCCTGTCCCGCCGTGATTCTCCACTGCAGGGCAGTGGGCAGCAAAATAATCAAGCAGGTCAAAGAAACTCCACGAGGTTTGTAAGCCCTGCATGTCTCCTTGGCTTTTCTGCATTGGAAGGAAAAGGCTCATGGAAAGGCAGGCATTTTCAGAGAGCTTTTGGCATTGTCTGTTGGATATGAAAGGAAGATGAATTTGGATCCCTTTTCAGTAATGATTAAGATTAATTTCCTGAGTGTATCACATGTGCCAACAAACAATGCCAAAATTTCCTCTTCCCTCTTCTCCTTCGAGTTCCCTGCCCTGTAGCTATTGCAATGATTTCAAAATATACTTAAGATTACTGAAAAAATGTGGACATTGATGAACATCTTGCCATTTAGTGCAGCAGGTTATCTTGGGTGTAGTTGTGGGGATTACTGGCAGCAGAAGTGTTTGTAACATCTGAAGCAAACTCATCTCAGAAACTTTCTGGCCTCTCAGCCAGAATCAGACTTCAGGAGGGGGAGAAGCATCCATGAGCTGTGACACAGAGCACCTGAGGTCAGGAGCAGGGAGAGAAAGGAGCCAGCTCCAAAGCTCAGCAGAGCACTGTGAACAGGCCACCCCTGAATTGGCTCACTGGATGGGGTAAGGGTATTTTAGAAGGACAGGCAGTGGTGGCTCTTTTTGGCTAGTGCTTGGGTGTCCAGGATACTTCTGAGCCAATTTCAAACCTGCTGCATGCAGGCTGAGAGAACTGTCCACTTTAGATTAGATATGTATGAATGGCAGGTAGCCAGTTCCAAGTAAAAATAATAGCCCACCTAAAGTTTTGGGTTCTTTTACCATCCTAAATAAGGTAATAGGTATTTCAAAGGGAGCCACTGCTTGGGTTCTGCAGCATCACTAATGCCCTCAGCTCGGCGTTTAAGGGCTCTTTCAGATGAGCTACTAACAAAATACTGAGGAAGAGCGTTGTCTGCATTTAGAAACAGGAATCTTAAACTGAAGTGTTTTGACAAAGATTTTCCTCTCTCCCCTGGTACAGCAATATAGAGCCTCGTCTGCTGTGGGAGAGGGTGGAGAAGCTCGTACCAAGGCCAGGCAGTGGCAGTTCTTCAGGTTCAAGCAACTCTGGCTCACAGCCTGGCTCCCACCCTGGCTCTCAGAGTGGGTCTGGAGAGCGGTTCCGCATGAGATGTGAGTCCTTCCTCCACCCGTTGTAACGTTGTGTTTCTAAATTTAAGTCATGCAACACTCCGTAATGAAGGATGATAACCCTCACTGGGTAAGACCTTTGAGTATGCAGTGTCAAAGGTGGGTTAGCTTCTAATACCTTGTCTGTATGTCTGTGCTTGGGAAAGACAGTGGGTGCAGAAGTTGATGTGAAAGTGTTGCAGCATTCTCTGATTCATGTTCGGTCACTGCTGCATTTTCCCATGCACAAACAGCCCCATCTCCATGCTCTCATAGCTCCCTTCCTCCTATGTGCAAGGGCACCTTTTGATGTTTGTTGCCTCTCGCCTTGGTGGTTGCTGAAGGGGTGCAGACTGCTACAGATAGGTCTCAGCTGGTGTACATTGGATAATGATGTAGGTTTTCTAGCTTGATTTACAACTGTGTGACAGTTTACTTCGGCTTCAGTCATAGGTCAGCCCTACAGATCACAGCTTATGACAGTTTTTGTATAGTCCTTCAGGGACTATATGTGACGAATAATGAACCAGTAAAACTTATGTCTTGCAGTCAGGCAGTGCCTGCTGGCCTTCTCACCTCTCTTCCCCACTCCGAAGTGAAGTAGGAAAACATATTTTAACTCCCTGCTTAATCTGTTTTGTTCTCTGTTCTTTTTGGGGTCTTGACATATGCAGCATCATCCAAATCAGAGGGTTCGCCATCCCAGCGTCATGAAAGTGCACCTAAAAAGCCTGAAGAGAAAAAGGAAGTCTTCAGACCTATCAAGCCTGCTGTAAGTTGCATCCACTTTCCCCTGTCACCCACCCTCTTTCAGGAAGGCCCACAAAAAACATACATGGAAGTGTAAGCTTCCATTCGTGATGCCATACGCGAGTTTGTATCCGTGGGCACAACAGCATGTCCTGGGCTCTGCAGTTGCCTGCACACATCACAGTACTTCAAACATTAAAATTTGCTCTGCTTCTGGAATTGGTTTCTGCTCTCTGGTCTTCTTCCTTCCTAACCTTTGCCTTTCTCTTGTTCAATCCTGTGCTTCCTTCCTGGGGCTGGACCAATCAATGATCATGCATTTGACCTGAATGTGCCAATGCTGGGCTGAATGGTGCAGGGAGAAGTGGTAAGATCTTAACTTGTTGCTATTTTCTGTGAAAGATTTCTGACGTTTTCTTTATCTGACCGCTGTTACCATTGATTATAGCTCTATGTCCACTTGTTCACAAGTGGTAAGTTCACAGTGGGTTTTCACAGTATTTCCAACCTTCCTTAAAACTTTTTTCTCTTGCCAATATGATACTGCACTAGCACCCAAATCTGTCAGTTAAAGTTGCTTTCTTAAAGAAACGTAGAGGTTGATCCTTCGCTTCTGATAGTATAATGTGTGAAGTATTTGCCATAAACTGTATTCAGCTAAATAAAGCATAGCTAGATGATTAAAAGCAGATTGCACCGGCTGCAAACTTGGTTTGCCCACACTCCAAGCTGCATATGGAAAAGCAGCTTATGGCCCATACTGTCTGACAGTCGTGTGCAACTGAGCTGGTGCTAATGAATCTGACCTCCCAGGTCAACTCCTTAGTGTGGATCCATGCAACTGGAAATGGATCAGAGGGTTTCAAGGAGATCACCTCTTTGCAGCTGTGCCTTGGCTGCCTTCCTCCCTAGATTTCTTGTGGTGAATGCTATTAACCCTCAACATTTAGGAAAATGAATTGTGACAGTCAACCACTGTGTGAGAGCGGGTACAGGTGCTTGTATATGTCCTTCAGATGATATAATAAGATAAACTGAAGTCATAATCAGGATAGTTTGGATTCAGAATATACATATTTTTCTATAATATCGCAAGACCTCCTTAAGTTGACTCTTTTGATGCCTTAATTTATCAAAAAGTGAATTTGGTGGCTATCAGGAATGAATAAATCAAAGGAAACAATACTGCTGGGGCTGTGGAAACACAGCAGTGGACAAGTGAGCAAACTCGGACACTAATCCAGGGAGTTGTCTTGCAAGCACTTCTCCCCTCTTCGTTGCAACATCAGTTTTTTCCTCCCTCTCCATCAGGATTTAACTGCATTGGCGAAGGAATTGCGAGCGGTAGAGGATGTGCGACCTCCACATAAAGTAACGGATTATTCGTCCTCAAGTGAGGAGTCAGGGACAACAGATGAGGAAGATGATGATATGGAACAGGAAGGAGCAGACGAATCTACTTCTGGACCAGATGATGTTCGAGCAGTGTTAGTTCTTCTAACAGTATTTTGCTTCTGTTTTTCCTCTTAGGGGCTTGAAGGAAAAGGACATTGGGTATTGTGGCTTGTATGTTAGTTCTTTCATCAATCTATGAGCAAGACATAACAGCCTTGTATGTTCACATTTTCACACACTGAGGGTAATCTTTTCAAAAAGTAGGCTTCTATAACTTATGTCCTTTCCCTCCTCTCCCTTGATTTGTTGTAAAACAAGAAGGGATGTTTAACAAACTCCTGACTTGGTTCTTTTAATAGAGAAGCTTTTCTAGGCAGGTTATGTAAATATTCTGCTCTAGTCATGATATGAATTAATACTGAGTGTGCCTTGGTGCGGGACAGTGAAAGCTGGGGCACAAGTGCTGTTGTCTCACTCCCGTTCTTTCTTGTTTGGCAAATAGGTCAACATTGAACTTGAGCAATGGTGAAACAGAGTCAGTGAAAACCATGATCGTCCACGATGATGTGGAGAGTGAACCTGCCTTGACTCCTTCTAAGGAGGGCACCTTAATTGTCCGACAGGTATTGCTTTTCTTTCCCTGTGCAGTGCTGCACCTTTTCTGTGCTCATTAACCCACTCGCTCATTCACCCATGCTGTTTCTACATTATATTTGTTGTTCGTATTACCAAGACACAGCTATAGTGAATTTCAGATGAGCAAAATGTTTGATGCATGCGAAGAGGAGAGTAGCCCTTCACCCCTTGCTACTGTTTTGCATGCTTTCCAGTGACACCCATGGCAGCACCATGCAGGGTACCTCAAAGTCTGTGGGATAGAAAGGTAGAAAAGCTGCAGGTGTGTGGAGTGAGTACCTGGAGCAAGAACTTAGTTTAGTTTTACCATAGAACCAAATGTGGCTCTCAGGAGTAGGGCTGGGAGGGAGGCTTGGGGGGAGCATTCAGGGTTTTTGTAATTTGTTTTGAATCTGTAGTTAAGGGCATACAGACCACCAGGGTAACACACATACACACACACGCACACAAATTCATGTAGCAGTTAGTGTAGGGGAATGGAGAAGCAAACTAGGTGGCAAGGGAGAGAATGTGGACAGAGCTAGAGCGCTGTGTTGTTGCCTTTGATTCTGAAAATATTGCATTCTTGTGCCTCTGAAAGATGATGATTCCCTGCTTTTAAATGAGCTTGTGTGTTAATGAGCGTGCTAGCTTATAGGAGTTTCCTCGGTAATCGCATTTCTGAATTTCACAACTGAATGCCAATTTCTTAATTGAGCACTCTGGTTCGAAAATTAACATTTCATGCTTATTGTTTTAAATAGTTAGCTGAAGGCATTCACCAGACAGTCCAAGCTTGTATCTCTATAGGATTTAAGTTAGTTTTAAACAAAACAATAGGGGAAGAAGTCCTCCCCCCACCCCCAAAAATGTCCTTGTCTGCCTTGTAGTGGAAGACTTACCAGTGCAGTTACTCCTTTGTTAATTAGTGGAACTGGCTGTGCAAGTCAACCACATGAACTTTTGCCTGCCAGAATAGGTGGAAATTTGCTGAATTCTAGTAGCTCTGCCCACTTTCCCTTTCCATCCAGGCATCAAGGCATGGATTATCAGCTTAGTTTAAAAAAAAAAACAATAAACAACCAACAACCAACCAAATAAATAAATGTGAAAAGATAGGAAGAAAGAGAGGGAGAGAAGGAGAGAGGTTGTTAGGGATATAGACCTTTAAGCAGCACTTGAGCAAGACAAGTGTGCCTGTTTTTTCTACAGAGTACAGTTGACAAAAAGCGTGCCAGCCATCATGAGAGCAATGGCTTTGCCGGTCGCATTCACCTCTTGCCAGATCTCTTACAGCAAAGCCATTCCTCCTCCACTTCCTCCACCTCCTCCTCCCCATCCTCCAGCCAGCCGACACCCACCATGTCCCCACAGACACCCCAGGACAAGCTAACTACTAATGAGGTATGTCTTACACCACAGCTGGCTGCTTTCCTAGGGTTATAGCAGCATTGCCTAGTAGATAGTTTGCAAAGGAACTCCAGCCAATCTCCCCTGCTTTTTTTTTTTTCTTTTTTTTCTGTCACCTTTATTCCCACCCCCCGAATAACACATTTCAGTTCTGTGTAAGAAGCCCTTAACTCTAGAGCAGTCCCACGCCAAACTTGCCAGTTTACTATTTTTGCTTCCTCTTAGTGAGTCATTAATTGCATGGCATTCGTTTTAAACTAAACTCGAGTACCGCATTTTTCAAGCCAATACTCTTTTATTTTTTAATTCTTTTTTTTTCATTCTGGGAGCAGGCTAATTGCAAGCAGTGCACCTCTTAAAAATAAGCGTTTAATTTTGACTTTGTCGGTAAAGCCTGGGCTAGTGACTCCACACGTATGAGGAGCTGCTTGAGGAAACTCACCCTTTGGGAGAGGAAGTGGCTGTGGAGGGATTTTGCTCTTTAAAGCTTGCCACATGGGCTGGGTGAACAAATCAGATGTTGCCCGGGAGGGTTGTAAAAGCCTGGGGTATTGTCGTTTTGGAATAATGGACAGGGGGAGAATCTTTGGGTTTCTTCCAAGTATGTGCACGCTCTGAAAAGCAGTTGTGTAAAGATGACTCTTCTCCACCAGCACTGGTTGTGTCCAGGTGAAGAAGCAAGGCTTTGCCATGGAGGAGGGGGAATTTCCCTCTTGGTGTCCTGGGCTGATGCCAGGACGGTACCTTCCCTTACCAAGTGCTGGTGGGCAAGCCCAGTCCTTCATGTGTGTGTCACCCTTCACCTCAGAGGAGGTGCACACGTGTGAACGAGGGACGACATTTCCCCCCTTACCAGCCCTAGCAGTAGGTGAGGAGCCCAGCTTGGGGGCTCCACTCCTGGTTGGTTGGCCAACCGGGCTTGCTGTATGAGAGCCCCTTTCTGTATGCAAGCAGGAGTGGTACAGGGGGTGCAAAACTCAGTGAAAATAAGCTGCTGCTTCTCAGGGTAGAGCCCTTCTGCCATGTAGACATGCAAGTGCTGTGACGAAGGTTGTGGTGAGCTGGGTAGGCTGATGGCAATGCACGTGTTTACCACAGGATCAAAACTGCTTCTCAACCACGTAGCAGGAGAGTGGGTGGGAGGGTTTCCTCCTGGAAATCCAGTTGGCATAGTACTTAATTTTCAGCTATGCTTCCTTGGTCTTTGATCTTTCTAAAAGCACAGTCTTGTAGGTTATAGAGATCAGTTGATTGATCCAGAGATACGCTTGCTCATTACTTTGATCTAAGCAATAAATAAGCAGGGTTCAGTTAACTCAGCTTGGGAAGTGGAGGATGTGGCAGTGGCTGGTGGTGAAAGCAGCCTTTCGGCATTGAGCTGTGCAGAGGGGTGACACGCTCCTAAGACCCATTGCTATTTTTTTCTGGAGAGAGCAGAGGCTTAGGAAGATCAGAGGTTGAAGATTAGTTGGTGGTAAAGAAGTGTCTCTTAACTATGTCTGCATAAAGCTGAGCAAAAACCCAGTATTACTTGGTATAACTTACCCACATGCACGCCCTTTATATATGTACTTTTTTTTTTCACTTGTCCTGTTCTGTTTCAGTATGCAATGTTGTCACTATAATACTAAACTGGCAAGGGTTATTACGTCGTTCCATGTCCACTTTTAACAGTTCATTGTTTCACTTGTCGTCTTCCTTTCTTTATGTTTTTTTCATGTTTAGACCACATAACTCAGCAAGCACCAGTGATTTTATCCACTACATATTCATAGCTTCATATCACCGTTTGCTACACCTTCCACACTAATGAGCCCCTTTGTTCGATACAGGTTTAATATGTTGCTTTGTCAAATAAAGGTGGAAGAACCTGCTGCAGCTTTCTGGCAAGAGGCTCAGGTTAAACAAAATAGGGAGAAGGAAAAGTAGTAGACATTGAAACATCATCCATCGTAGGAGTAAACGCTTGATCCCAGATGGTTCTGATTTTGTTGCACGAGCCAAAAGATCAAACTTCCTAATTTATTAAACTAGCTCACTTTAGGAGATGCTTCATAAATTCAAAAGTTGTAGGTAGTGGACAGCTCGCAAATAAGACAGTATACATACATTTAAGCAAATTTTTTAAAAAAAGAGACATTCCCTCTCTTTGTGCCTGATTGTAGTGGCCAGCCCTAAAAATCCTTGCTAGCTAAATGAGGTGACAGGGATGACGATTTAGCTAATTACACTTCGCTGTAGTGCGTGCATATGTATCTAGCTCAGGTGTGCTGCCTGCAGTGCATTGTATATCTATAAAGGAAGTATAAAAGCTTGGGGAGGCTCTGTAGCATAATTCTGTAGTGACTAAAAAATGTTGGTTGTTGTTATCCGTGCTTTTTATTGTCATTAATATTAATAAAGTTGAAATTTACATTGCAGACTCAGTCCGCTAGTAACACACTCCAGAAACACAAATCTTCCTCCTCCTTTACACCTTTTATAGACCCCAGATTACTACAGATTTCTCCATCTAGTGGGACAACTGTGACTTCTGTGGGTAAGTAAAGTAGCTGAAGATGACAATTGAAAAAGGGTTCAGTGACTTCAGTGGCTCTTTAAAGTACTTACAAATTTTACCATCATGCTTGTTATTTGATTTGCAATGGATTGCATAGTTTATTTCTTTTTCCATTTACATTTCTGACAAAAAGAAAGACTTGCTCAGTATTCTCGGTTACTAATTTTGGTTGTATGGCGTAAAGAATATATAGCCAGAATTTAGCGCTTGAGGGATATCACATGCATTTTACTTTTTCTTTTTTTCAGTAGGCTTTTCTAGTGAAGCAATGAGATCAGAGGCAATAAGGCAAGACCCTACACGGAAAGGATCAGTTGTCAATGTGAATCCCACGAATACGCGGCCACAGAGCGATACCCCAGAGATTCGCAAATACAAGAAGAGGTTCAATTCTGAGATACTCTGTGCTGCCTTATGGGGTAATGCAAACCTGTTCCTCCCTTCCCTTCTGCATTTCTGAAGTGCAGACATGCCAGTATGAGCTTATGGTCTTCAACAATGGACCTCTGAAGCCTGAGTTGTTTCTCTACATTTCTTCAATGCTTCTTTGCATCTTTCTGCTGCAAAAGCTTATTATTATTATTGTTATTGTTGTTGTTACTATTATTATGATGCTTCTGCTTTGATATAATTTCTCACTGCTGTATATATGCTTCTGATGGCACAGTTCAGGCTTCATTCAGCTGATAGGGGTGTCCTTTTCTCTCTCTAACCCCTGTTAATACATCTCTTGCAACGTTCAGGAACTTGTGGTCATCTTTGCATTGTATGTCAGGTGCACATAGGGCATTCCATCTGAAAAAATAATCATCTTCTTAAGCCTTTTGCTAATGTATTGTTGCAGAGCTTGATTATGTGTTTCGTAAGATGACTTTCCACCTCAGTCATCCCTTTATGTAGGAAGGAAGAGGGAAACGAGAAGGGTAGGAGCGGCATTTTCCAGGGTGAGATTGTGGCTTGGTTTCGTTAAGAGTGGTTAGTGCAGGGAGAAGCTGGGTATGGGGTGTCAGCTGACCAAGTGTGTCTGGCCACCTTGTCACAAGGGATAATTTATGTCAGTGTCAGACAATTAGTCAGGATCCTGTACTGGTGAAAGGGCTTTTTGACTACTACAATGCGGAATCGCTGCTGCAACACCCAGTGAAAGCTTATCTCTGCTGTGTCATTTCTTTCTTGGCCAGAATCTATGGGGCCACCTGATTTTTTTCCTTATCTAGTTGTTAATCCATGATGCTTGTGTATATTATGAACGTATTTATCTAGTATCCCTAATATTGACAGATTGTAAATGTACACACATGTCATTTTAAAAACTAAGAAGAAGAGTGTTGGCCATTCCCTCGAGTCACATAATGATGGTATAGGTAATACACTGCACTTTACTTACATTTCCAGAACTCTTTCCAAGGCTTTAGTTCTCTTTTGTGGTTATTTCCAGCGTTTCTTATTTCTCAGAACAGTACTCGTCCTGTCCTTCTTGCCTGCAAAGCCATATCAATTAAATAGCTCTCCAACACCTTATCTTCCTATCTGTTCTTCTGATGTTTTCTTTATTTCCAGAATTGACCAGTAAGAATTTTTATCCCAGTGTTATTTCTGCATGAATTCATATGAATAACTCTTTGATAAAGTGAAGACTTCTGCAGATGAAAACTTTCAGGTTGTGAGAGATTGAAGGCAGAAAGAAATCGTATGGGATCAGTAAAGATGACTCATAATTTCTCTGATCTGCCTTGTTTTGCCAGTAGCAATTTGTATTAATGGTTTTATATTTCTTTGATCTATGTATCTGATGTTACGGTGATTTAAAGTACAGGTGTAAAATCCTAGAGGAGTTTTGCAGCTATAACAAAGCACTTTCTTGTTGAACATTGAGGGCCAAATCAATGGTGATGCAAGCTGGTACATACGCTTGTTTCTTGATAAGGTTTAACTTCCTTTACCCTTAAGCAAATTAAGCCATTTCATGGTAAAGTTTCTTATTCAAAAAGAGTGGGGCTTGCTTTGCTTTGCCTTGTCTTCACCACTGGTAATGCCATGGTATCTGGCAGGTTGCTGATCGCGTTATGTCAACGATGCTCTTTCTTCTGATTCTGTGTGGTGAAAGTCCATCTTAATGACGTGGGTGCACAAGGATGGATTTTTACACGCAGCCCATATTTTATTGGGCTTGCCACCAGCGTACTGCCTCATTAGCTTCATCTCAAAATGCACATAGCTAAGGGAAGGGGATGGATGGCACAAGGGCAGCAGAGGAGGTGGTGAAGATGGAGGCGGGAGGCATCGGGCCGCGGTGTGCAGAGGTGAAGGGACTGTGAGGCAGCGGTTTGCACGTGGCTTTGTTTGAGCTGTAATCCATGCTGAAAAAAAACCACCAAACCAAACAAACTAAAAAAAATTCAGCATGTTGAAGCTGAATCACTGACAGTCAATGGGTCCTGGGGCTGCAGGCTGGAGACAGAGTACCAGGTGCTTGCTCTGGGCTGCTTTGGTGCTGCTGCAGCCTGCGCCCAGCCCTGCCCCAGTGCGTGCCTCACTCTCCCTGCTTCCTTCCACCCCTTCCCAGTCTGAGCATGCCTCCCAGTATGGGAGATGGGTGGATTTGAAATGCCCCCCCGGACTGTGGGACAGAAGGCAGACCCATGTAGGGGATGCAGAGGCAGGAGGAAGTCAGGAAGGAGGTGTCAGCAGCTGAAGGAGAGCCCAGGAAGGCTGCAGGTCCTGCTGGCGTCTGTGGGCTCCCCTGCCTGGAGGAGGCAGAGGAGTGGCAGGGCAGCAAATCTCAGTAAAGAGACATGATGTTTTATGGGAACTGCTGGTTTCCTCACTGAAAAGACAAGGAGGAAAACAGAGATGCATGATGGTTTCTGAGCTCTCCATGGGATATGTCTGTTTTTCTTATCCAGCCAGAGGCTTTTCACAGTGTCCCCCAGCACCAGCAGCTCAGGCCCCTTCCCCATCCCTAGGCTGCTGCCCTGGTCTCCCCCTACCACCCCTTTGGGAGACACCTCCTGTCCCCTGGGTCAGAATTAATGTGCCTTCTGTTTTCCAAACCACTCCCGTGGCTGGTAGCCAGGGTGGTGTTTAGGTTGCATTCCTCAACCTTGTGAGGAATGCTTGGGTTCAGTACTGGGAGAGGGCATGTCCCTGCTATAGATGCAGATCACAGTGAGGTATAGACTCCTGTGCGCTGGGCCCCTGTGCTGCATTAGAAAAGGTTCATTATGGGATGAGCCCAGATGAGCATCCATTGGCACCAGTACAGTTATATCTGGGGATTAATTGTCTGACTAGGAATTGAGACCGTTAAGCAGTATAACTATGATCATCTTGTGTCATTTTGGCTTTTCTTATTTCGTTATTTTATTATGCTTAAGGATGACATGTTTTACATTAGGATTGCAATATGGCAGTCTAATAAAGTGAGTCATGCATTTAGTTTGGTTTCCATTCCCTGTACTGCATCTGACCTGTCTCTGCACAATTTGTAGGGTCCTAGACTGAAACACTGTTGCAAAGAAATAGTCATGAAACTTAAGAGTGATAATATATTAATAGAGTTGTGAAATCTGGCCTCATATATATTTATTACTAAAAAATTTAATTTATTTTATATACTAAGGTTTTGAGGACCCTTGGAAAGCGTTCCAGTGGATGTGTGGATCTTTGTAGAATGAAACTGGCCTACTGACTTCTGTATTTGCTTGATCTTTAGGAGAAATCTGTGGATACACAAAGTTATTGCAATTCCTCTAGTTTTAACATTCTAATGGAAAAGATTGCTGGGAAGCTGAGGACCAACCCCGTGCCTATCCTTTTTTGGGAGGGCTGCACCAAAATCTCTTTCTCCCAGTGGAGCCAAAGCCTCTACCACTGCTTTTTTGCAATGTCCTTGTCAAGAGCATCTTCTTACCATCCCCTCTACCAATAGCTAATACATCTTCAGAATACATAAGCTTAGGTACCCCTTTGTGTTTCACCCCTCCTCCAACATTAGCATCCCCTTTTTTTTGGTTACTGGTGCTCTAGAAAGCTCTCCATGGTCTACCAGTCTTTCACTCTCTTGAACACCGCAGTTTGGTGTCACTATTCACTGTGGGCAGGTAATATAGACAGCCTCTGTATCTCAAGACCTTTTAGGCTGCAGGCAGCTGAGACCCAACCAGCAGTGTTTCAGACCTGCCTGAAACAAGACAGTTGCTATATCAAGTGTCAGTTCATCAGAAAGTGTGGAAAGTCTGCCTGCTAACTTGGATCTCTGTTTTTCTTTCTTCTAGGAGTGAACTTGTTAGTGGGCACTGAAAGTGGTCTGATGCTGCTAGACAGAAGTGGTCAGGGGAAGGTTTATCCGCTCATCAATCGAAGAAGATTCCAGCAAATGGATGTGCTTGAAGGGCTGAATGTCTTGGTGACAATTTCTGGTAAAGTTAATTTTTCAACTTGATATATTCCCCCTTTTGGCAGAACGCTTTTCTTGGCAGCGTGTGTGTTGAGGGGGAAGTCCTGACTTGACTGTAGTCAGTGGGTTTTCCATCATTTCACCTCCCTGAGTCTACAGTTTGTTTCTGCAAGTGAATCATTTTCCACGCAACACCCTGTGCTTGCTTTCCCCCCTGTCCTTCCTCCTGTGGGGTGACCTTTAAAAATGCTGCATGGGTTTGGGGGAAAAGGCTGGCTTTGTTCAGTGTTTGGGAGCTGTAAGTTAACATTTTGTGAAGTTTGTAAAAATGCCACTCTTTCCCTCTGCCATGATTACTTTCAACCTGGCCTCTTTGGAACCCAAGCATGGATTTGCTGCTTGGCTTTAAAGACATCTTGTGTGTTAAAATCTGTAAGAGTGGGAAATGTTTTTGCAGAGTAGGGAAATAAGAGTGATGTGGAGTGTGTGTGCGAGTGAGGGGGGGAGTACGTGATGTGGAAATTAGCCATGTGAGAAGGCAGAGCAGTGCAGCTTTTGGCCCTTTCTCTCTCACTGGGAGATGAAGGCTGGTGGTGATTGTTGTGTTTGTTTTGTGTGTGCTGATGAAAAATGTGTTTTATGAAGCTTGAGGTTCCAGGCTCTTTGGCTGCAGAGAGTTATTGCATAAAGTTACCCTGCTGTTAAGCAACTTGATGTGGCGCACTGTTAATCTTTCTTCACAGGTGTCGTTCAGCCATTTACCTTTCCTTTTGTTTTAGTAAATTTGTGAAATCAGCCTTTGCTATGCTGCACTTATGTGACAGGGCAAGGGTGTCGAATGAGGTTTCACACAGTGGCCCCTCTGTCATTGTTCAGAGCCACCCAAAATTTTGTTGAGACTCCGGAGCCCCTCTGACTCCAGTGGAGGAGCTATCTGGCTCTCCAGCCACTTGTGCAAAAGGACATACACCTAGACAATTTCATGCATTAGTGTTGTTATGCTACTCCAGGTCCAAAGAACCATGCCCATCCTGTTGTCGTCAACATGGGACTTCGTTTCTGTCTAGAACAATTGTATTTTATCAGCTTGTTGCTTGCTGCATTCTCAGCTAGAACTATGCTGTGAAATCTTTAAAAAGAAAAGATGAGTCAAGGAAGGTTTAAGAAAACACAACCTCCTGTGTGTTCTTTTGATGTCTAATGCTGTATGTTCAAATGTAAGCTTTTTGAGAAGCACAATTTCATAGAGTTTATTCTATAACAGACCTTATAAACAAAAAGACTGTTTAATCCAGCTTGTGTAAAATCTGTTGGTTTGAAGCATACCCTACACAGACGACAATTGTCTTTGATTCAGTCTTGTGTGTAATTGTTTTAGGTTTATTTACGTTTGAGTCAGTCACCATCGGAGTACCCTGACACATCCGTTTTCTTTGTTTCCTTCGAAACTATTGCTTCCTCTGTGGAGACACGCTACATTAACCCTTAAGAAATCAGCTGATCTTTGATTGGTTTATGCCTTCATCTCTGTCCCATTTGCTGTGTTTTATGGGAGGTTATTGGGCTACAAAGCAGGAAAGAGCCATCTCTGCCTGCCGAGAGGTAGGGCAGGGGGAGCAGCCATGGTGACACCATAATGCTTTTATGCTCAGTCTTACCTTCACGTTCCCTCTTCTGCACTATAGTGCTCAACTGAAGCTACCCTCATGCTGGACTTCTCTCAGTCTCCTTTAGTATATAGCGGGTTGCTCCACCTTTCCAGGCAAACTGGGAACACTGGCACAGGGATGTGCTGCTGTAAATGGTGCGTTTGGACAGTATGGTTACAGTGCTGCCCCCAGACTTTGTCCTAGGACTGCTGCTGCTCTTCTGGGGACATTCTTCCTCCACTTTTTTGGGAAGTGATGTACTGTGAGATGTGAGCTTCTGCAGCTGGTATAAGAAAGCTTTGCAGGTCAAAGCAGAGTGGTTAATTGGTTCTCCAGTTCATACTGTTGGGAGGCACAAACATAGTTTTGGCTGCTCAAGTAATAGAGTGCTGAGAGTCATAAAAATGCTGGAGGAGAGAGAGCAGTGACGTGCGTACAGAACATGCTCCACTTGTGGCTCCCTCGGGGATTTGCCAGCCCAACGGGCTGATGGTGGTGCTCAGGAAAGGTGGGAGGGATGACAGAGTAGAAGAACTGGTTGGAATCTGCCTGCTTAATAATTAAAAACCACAGCAACAATAAAAACAAAAACTCAATATAGGAAAAGGAACTTTGCATTTGAAACTAGTTCTGTGGGACAATCAGAGCCAGGAGTCCTCATGTAAGTTGCTGGCTGATCAGTCCATTTGATGGCTGGATCAGAGTTTTCTTTCTTATTTTGTGATCGTAATGATTAGACCCAAAAAACCCTAACCCTACCTATTTAAACTGACAGGTAGAGATTTACAAGCAGAAGGATCACTCCCAATAGGAACATTAAGAGCAGAATAACTTGTTGAAGTACACTCCTAGCTCCTAGTTTACATAACTAACCGGTCCTGCTCTTTTCATGTCAGGCTGCTGAAAGGCAGAGGAATATCCTGTCTTGTGACTTTCCTTGTGGTCTAGACACTGAAACACAATGGGAACACACTTGAGATATTTCTCTGTTGTTGTTTTGAAAAATGTTTCTGGTTGGAGAGAAATATCACACATCATGTGAATAAAAAAAAAAAAAGTAAAAAAAATTACCCACGTGCTGGGAAGTTCCCATGTGTGCTGTTTATTCTGAGTCTTCAAGTTTGACTAAGCTACTGGGGAAGCTAAAGCCATGAAAATAATCTGGTGGACAGGGACACCTGTCCTGATGGTTTTAAAAACACGTGGTGCATTGTCCTGACCTTGAGCCCTCTGATTCTTCTTTGTCCAGAACTGCAGTGAATTCTTCACTGGACTATGTTCCCTATTTTTCAGTGTTTCTAAAAGGGCCCTTGTGGCTATTGTTTGCATGGGAGGACCTTTCCTTGGTCAGATGTGGGACTCCTGGGAATATTGTTTCCCGCTCTAGTTCCTTTTCCAAATCTTTAGAAAGCTATGGGAGTGGTAGGGCTTTGTCCCTTTATGACACATTGCTTAATAAGTATGAAGTCAGAAAATAAATCGGGGTGCTCATTTACTGCCAAATCTGCTGTCACATTTGGAGTGGGGATAAACAAATGACATTGCAATGTTGCTTCAGATTTCATTTCATGCCATCAGAGCAGAGGGGCATATAAAATTAAATAGTAGGTTTAGTATTTGAAAACAGGTCTCCAATTACACTTCATAGTTCAGAGAATGGATTTTTGACTTTGAAACCTCTTTTCCTCCTGCCCTTTCCCATCCAAGCAATCATAAAAAGATCTTCTAGACTGTGCCTCTTTGTCGCAGAACAGCTTGTGTCACTGGAGTCCATGAAGCAGCCTGTTTCCAAGCTGTGCTTCCCCAGCCCCTACAGCTCCTTTTCCCTCTGTTAGAGGATCCCCTGTGCCAGGAGGAACACCAATGTGGGGCTGGTCAGGCACAGCAGGACAGTCTCAGTGCTCAGGCTTCATGTCCTGCTGCAGTGGGTATCCCTTGATGCTGTACACCCATCCCTGTCTCTGCAATGAAGACCCAGGCATCATGTGAAAATATAAAAGACAAATTAATGACATTAGCTAAACTCTGTATCTAGATCTGGCAGGCCAGTAGGCTTCCAGGAGGACCACTTTCTGGAGCACAGAGCAGCACTGTGTCAGTCAGCACTTGGCCAGCCCGGCACTGCCTGCAGTACAGCTCAGCTGTCTTCTTCTCGTCACCAAGCACCATGTTCACTATTGCCTGACTGCATCATGGCTGGTGCAGCACTGGCATGGTTGGGTCCCTGAGACCATCTCCTGTTTCCTTTCCTTGCACAGAGACTTCATGGAGCCTTACTAAATGGCTTCTAATCAAAGCAGGGGTGATCTCTCTTCTTCACCTCCATCTTCATCTGTGGGACTATAATATAGAGCAGCAAAGCAACTGGAGGAAGGAGGATGCAAAGCTTTGAGTACGGACATTTAGGGCCACCTTCTCACTAGTTCAGCAAACGCTTTGTAGTCCTTTAGTTGTTAAAGAATCACTGATAAAGTTAATCATGAAGCTTGCTCTGCATTCAAAGAGGCCTGCTCCCATTGAGAGTGAAGAGTCTGAGCTGCATTTTGATGACGGCAGCAGATGCATTGTCAGTTGAAGATAGGGCAACCTGGGCAAGTAGATTCTCTCACCTGTGGAGAAGCAGCACCTCTTGCAGTTTCTGTGTGCAGCCTGATAAGTACTAACACCCCTTGCAGCACAGGGGAAGGGCTGCTGACAAAGCTGTTGTCAGCTTTTAGCAGGCGGATGGAGTTTGCATGGGCCGTGTGAAATTCTCTCACTGCAATTTCGGATAGTGTACGTTTTTCCTTACAAGAGAACTGGTATAAAGAGGTTCAATAACGAAATTGTTTAGTACTGTTGTCTGGTATGCTTTTCCACCAGGGGAATAATGAACAATTTTAATAAAACGTGACCAGTTTATGTCTCCAAGGATGATACAAGGGATGGAAATGTACTGGTCACAACCTGGGAATAATTTGTAAAACACATTTCATCACCATATTCTTCCTTCTTTCAAACCTGTCCTACTTTCTTCTGATAGCTGTATAGATAATTTCAGGCCTGTAATTCAATCCTGCTGCTCTCCTACAGCTTTGTACGAAAAAGAGCCATTCTGACTCAGCTGTGTGTCCTTTTTTTGTCTCTGGTGCTTTGCTGTAGGAGTATAACCCTTTTCTAATAAAAGTTGTTCACGTCCTAAGAACCAGACAACCAAAGAGCTGTTCCCTTGATTTTTCATGTTACATTCATGTGGTCTCTGTCATTGATTATCGGGAAAGTGTGTGTTTGGGTGGAGTCTGGAGTAAAGCGTTTGTGAACATAAAAACTGAAGGAGATCTCTGTGGTTGTGGCAGTTTCTTCTTTGGTTTGCTCTGCAGAGCTTTCTGTTTGCTTTGGCAGGGTTTTTTTTGGTTGGTTTTTTTTTGCACTTATCTTCCTGTGGAGATAAACTGATCTTTTTCATTTTGTGGCTAGGTAAGAAGAACAAGTTGCGAGTTTACTATTTGTCCTGGTTAAGAAATAAAATCCTTCACAACGACCCTGAAGTAGAAAAGAAGCAGGGCTGGACAACGGTGGGCGACTTGGAAGGCTGTGTGCACTATAAAGTTGGTGAGTAGCAAATGCAGTAATGAAATTGTCGGATTAAAAGCTGGCTGAGAAAGGGAACTGCAGGGCATGTAGTCTTAAACCTGAGTTTAAGGTTTGGGATTATTTCTAGCAGTCTTTTCTATCCCTCAGGATGAACTCTTCTGGCAAAGCACCAGAAGAGATGGCAAGTTACTGGGTTAAACTGGATATGGTAGAGGTTTTGCGATGGGATGCTGGGCTGTGAACTGGAGTGGGTGCAAATCCCCATCTGTCCCCTTCCCCTAGTGGATTCAACCTCCAGAGGAGTGCTAATATGGACAGTGAAGGCTGGTAACATTTTGCCACTTCTGTTAGACCCTTTAGTTGACAGGAGGGACTCTTGTCAACCAGCTGCTGTTCTCTTCACCAACAGGTTTTGCTGACCTTTTACCATAATGAAATCACATGTTGGAGTGGAGTGAAAATAAATTCCTCTTTAATGTACATTTTCAGGACTAGGGGTAAAAAAAGAAAAGGGTGAAAAAAAAAGAGTGGGAGGAGAAACCATACTCAACTAGTGCACAAGCTGTGGGGAGGCATCTGGGAACAGAAGCATATGTTTAACTTCAAGATGATTCATTGATTCCCCTTAGCTACTGAAATTTCCTAATGCCGTCTCAGATCCGCTGCAGTACAATTATGGGATGAAGTGTGTTTTCACTAGGCAGGTGCCTTTTGAGTGTTTTTAAGTCATATAAATGGATTTCCACCAAAACTAGTGAAAGACGTGAGTGTTCCCTGTCAGCAGAGTATGCAGTGAGCCTACTGCCCTGCAGGTGGGGATATGAACCAAGAGCTCTTTCTTCTGCTTCACTGTCATGCTGCATCTTAACAGCCCCTGGATGTTGCCTTTGATTTGGTTTTCTGCTAAGAGCCAGCTCAGTTCCTTTCCAGCTGCACCAGTCAATGTGGAGCAGCAGCAATGGGACTGAGCTCGGTCTCCTCCTGTCATGCACTTGGAAAAACCTGCTAGTGGGCCCTAATCAATAACCGTGGCAGTAAGTGGATGCTGAACCAGGAGTTTGGCCCCCAAAGCAATTAATAATGTACTTCTCTAGTATCATACCCCAGGGTGTCAGCAGCATAATGAAGTGGCCTGTTAACAGTTCATTAATAACTATTGAAAGGAGGCTTTCCATCAGGGAAGCGTGTGAAACAAAGAGCATTCTCTTCCAGATGAAGAGGGGTTTGTTACCCTGGGCTGCAGCCTGGCACTGAACTTCCCTCTGAACCAAAGATGACTTCTTCAGGTAGTGAGAGGCCTCTTTGGCAGCTGCGCTCCAGTTACCAAGAAGGATGAGCACTGCTAATACCAGGCTCACAGTCTGGAGGCTGCCACCGAGGCAGCTGGCACTGATCGCTTCCTTGTCTCTTTGATGGAACAGGGGTCTCGGGCAACAGGGTGAAGTGGTATTTATGGCTCTCCGTTGCTTCAGGCAGTTTTTGGCTCCTCTAAATGATAAATTGCTCTTTTGAAAATCAGGATTTGGGTGAATTCCCAGATAGCACCCAGAGCAAAGAATGAGAATTATCAAAGGTCTCCTTTCACAGATAAGGTAGTTCTGTTCGACAACCCCCTCTTCCCCAAGAAAAAATTCCAAGAAGTCTTGTAAACTAGACAAGACTGAACAAAAGCTCTGTTTTTCTGTCACTACAGCTGTGGAGGTTGAGAGATTTTTTTGTCTGCTGAAAAAGTGTCAAGTCCTTTAACACTTACAGTTCAGCAGTCTCGATGCCCTGTAGAGTAAAAAGGGAGCAAAGTAGTAGCTTTGTCTCCCTGTTACCTACCCAGAGGCAACAACTGCAGGCTTGTACAGTAATAAGATATCTAATGGGCATAAAAAAAGTATTTATCACTCCTGCCATGTTTCACAGTCAGTTTTGGTTGGGAGATATAATGGCAGAAGGTGGAGGTGCACAGAATTACTCACTGTTTTGGAAAAGTGTCATATTCCCCTAAAACTTGGGGTGAAGAGGTAGTAGAACCTCCTGAGGCTTCTTGATGTTGTCCAAATAATGCTTTTGTGTTTTTTTTTTCTCTTTTCCCCAAAAAAGAGTTTTGGAAACAGGTTAACACTTCAACATTTGAAAGTCTCCGTGATCTATTCCTTCCCAAATCTTCCAAATCCTTTGCAAATGCAGATCCAGCAACACTTCTTGAATGGCCATTTCTAGATTTTATCAGTCCCCTCCTGAAAACAGAAGTAGCAAACAGAGATTTTTTTTGATGATGAATTTAGCCAGCTGTTTGAATGTGGGAACAGAGATACATTCAAGAATTTCTGGATCAGCTACATTGTGACTTTATTTCTGATAAATTCTGTGGATTTTTTTCCCAAATGAGTTACCTCAGGCTTTAGGAACAAAGGAAAGTGCTCCTCTATCAAACTTGAATTTTGCTTTTGAAATGGACTTGTTTCTTAACTTTTCATTTCAGTTCCCTTTTTCCCTCTCTTTTCCCCTGAGGGATTTTGCCATCATCTCAAAATACCACTGCCAGTGCTGTGACTGGAACTGCCAATACAGTCTGCCAGAGTCATAGGCTTCTTTTATTGGAAATGTCCACGTCTGAAAACCAATTTTATTTGTGCTGTCTAATGTGGGAGAAAAAAAAAGTGTAAATAAGAGTGTACTGACTAGGTAATTCGAAACATAGTGGTGGGTTCGGTTACTGATAAGAGTTATAATTTTTTTTGTGGTATAAATGTGTCAAGATACCTAATTACATAGAATTAGCAATCCTAAACTGCAGAGTTGTTAAAGATCTCCAAATAATGTAAGTATGGAGAAACACTGTCATTTTATGCTTTCCTGAAGTAATTGGAATTACTGAATTTTTTTGTTGTTTTGTTTTAATTTCAGTAAAATACGAAAGAATCAAGTTCTTGGTAATTGCATTGAAGAGTTCTGTGGAAGTCTATGCATGGGCACCTAAGCCATACCATAAATTTATGGCCTTTAAGGTAACAGTATATTTCAACCGTATGTAGGATTTTCTCATAGCTACTTGCAGCTACCCCTTTCACAAAGATGTTCCAGGTTTTTATTGTGGCCATGGTAAATTTGCACTGAACTTTGTATTATATTTTAATGTAGGAGCTTATTTAGCTCAATGATGCAGTACACTTAAAGCTCTAAATTGTAACTGAGCATAAACTAATCATCAAAATGACACTGATATCACAACTGTTTGTTTTGCCTTGCTATAAATAAAACATGAAGCAGAGAGAAGTGAACCAAGTCTAAACATCTTCATCTGAGCAGAACAAGTCATTAAGTGATACTCAGCATTGTTATGTTTTTGAATGCAGCAAGAATGAAGTTAACTGGCTCGGCATGATTACCAAACTGACTAGCAGGCAATGTTACCGCTCCTTGTGCAAATTGGAGTAAACACTACAGGAGTCTCAAATTGCCCCGAACTTTGAGGAAAACAATTCTTATTAAAAAACAAACGGACAGACTAAAGTAAACCCTCACAGAAAATAGTTTACAATATTAGGTGGTTGACTTGCAACAGGGTGCAGAGTAATTTGTCCTTGTCGGTGAGAGACGTGTGAGCCTAACTGTTTTGGTGGAGTGAAGGCCAGAGGCAGGCCGGAAGAATTACCCCATGTTTAGGTGCACTAGGGCATATTTTTATAAAACTCACCGTGGTTGTGAACAGTAAAGTAAATCTCACTGCTGGTTGTTTTACAGTCGTTTGGAGAACTGGTACATAAGCCATTGCTCGTGGATCTAACCGTAGAAGAAGGTCAGAGACTAAAAGTCATCTATGGCTCCTGCGCTGGCTTCCATGCTGTCGATGTGGATTCAGGATCGGTCTATGATATTTATTTACCAACACATGTAAGAGCTGCTGCTGGCGTGGCATTTTTTCTTTCTTTTCTGGTTTCACCCCTGCCCCTTCCTTTTCTCTGATGACCAACACATTGGGCTGCCCCCATGTATCACTACTTGTATGGTAAATTGGGTGGGCATCCAAGCAGATGTGGCCACCTGTGCTTAGGGTCTTGTGCCTTACTGTCATGGTCAGGATGTCTCCATGTTTGGGAGCTGCCTAGTCCCATGGCCTGGGACATGGGCCAACAACAGTGTTTCAGGGGTAGCAGCTAAATGGCCAAGTGCATTGGAGAGGCTGCAGGGAAGGTGGCAACCTTCAAATGACATGGCAGCCCGCTGATGAGATTCAATAGGTTTAGCAAAGGCCAGGTGGCCTTAGCTCCCAAAGTTTCCTCTTATTCATTGCACAGAGGTGTTGGATGGGCCTTCAGTGTGTGTTGCACTTCCGCAAGCATCATTCACTACAGTGCAGAGGTCTGAGGTCTGCATGTGGGATGCTTGCCAAGAAGAAATGGGTACTCCTAAAGCCAAGTTAATCTTTTTTGTTTTCAGATGTCTGCCTTAACATGGGAGCATTTGTGCCCTGAAGGTTTCCAGGTCTTTGTTGTCACTGTGTAAGGGTGTCTTAGCTTGGGGAGAGCAGAGCACTTCCAAAGTGAATCCCTGACATGTTGTCAGCCAAAATCACAAATGACCCAATCCTTTCTCCCAGTAGAGGCTCTGTGGCATCAAAAAAAGCTTTCTTCTCCTCTATTGTCTCTAGATCCAGAGCAGTATCCAACCTCATGCAATCATCATTCTCCCAAACACGGATGGAATGGAGCTACTGGTCTGCTACGAGGATGAAGGAGTTTACGTCAACACGTATGGAAGGATCACCAAGGATGTGGTTTTGCAGTGGGGAGAAATGCCAACTTCAGTTGGTAAGTGCCTCAGCAGGACCAAATACAGTGTGCCCTTAAGGAGCCTGAGTGTGTGCACATGGGCAGAAGAAAAATGCATCAGGGTTGAAATCAGATTGAGAAGCAGCAGCAGCACTGCTCCCAGAAAAGAGCTGCACAAAGTGGAGAGTAGTCAAGTGGATCTGTTTTGGTCTAAGTTTTTAAGAACAAAATCCAAACAAGCAAATTACGGAGTTTGGAAACGAAGAACTCACCAGGGACTCTGTACACTGCTGCAGAATTTTTGCTAGATGTCCACGAAGTAGTGGAAACTTTTTAGTATAAATATATGATGGGTGGCAGATGGGTAAGATATTAATATGGGTAATTACAGAGGTAACATTCTGTGTATTTCATTTGATATATTTACTTTCATTCACCTGCAGGTTGCTCATCTGTCCTAGCATGATAAGTCTCCCACATCTCTCCACTTTAAAATAATGTAGTTTTGAGAGTGTAGTAGAATGAGCACAGATTTGTTACAGACACAAGTCCACACCAGGGGGGGTCCCTTTTATCACCTGGTGCTGCCGTATTTCAGTGCCAAGCCTCACACGGACTGTGGTCACACCTTCCTTTGGGGCAAATGCATTGGGTTTGTGTGCTTTGGATTGGATGTGTATATTAGGAGATTACTGCTGATAGCCATTCGAACAACGTGAACAATAATGGAGGAGGAAATTTAAAGAAATTTCATGCACAGCATGTTCACTCCTGTGGTGATTAACTCTTGACTAGATCTAAAAGCGAGCAGAATTTATGAGCTGGCAAATTGCAAAGCCTTTGGGGACTGGAGTGCCTGTGAAGTAAATCTCACTGAGGCAGCCGACACCATCTGAACATCTCATCTGACAATTTTTAGAAGCTATTTGGCCCAGTCACCACTAGTGACAGATTTAAAAATAAATAGATTTCCATCATGATGGTATATGCAATAATCTGATTTAATTTTACTGAAAATTAATGAGAAAAAATCTATAAAAGAGAAGTGCTGCAAAATTAAATATTTTTTAATTTTACTTGCTAAAAGCTATTGTTCTTTTTATTTTTCTGTTAAGTATGCATGCAAATCAGAGGCAACAGCTTATTCTTCATTAAGTTCCCATATGTTATTTTTGGCAGTGCTTCGAAGACTATCCATCAAATTGCTTTTTTAATATACCTTTTCATAATGCTGGTGACTTTCTCTTTTATTTGGTTTTTTTACTACTATCAAGAACAGATTTTTTTTCCTCATGCATTCCTCAATCTGTTTCCCCCAGTGACACTCTTAAGGAAAAAAGCTTGATTTTTTGCTTTCTTTATGCACAAAGAAAAGCAGTATGACCAATAATAGTGTTTTCACTTGGGGAGCTTAATATGAACCTCTTTTAAGATACACAGAATGCTTTTCAGACTGGTTGGCTTTCTCAAGGAGATTGTTATTTTGAAGTATTACTTCTGTTAATGGAGGCTAGCTCATTTTTTTTCTAGTTTCCCCTTTTCTTCTCTTTCTCCATTTTTGCTGACAAACTACTTCAAGGAGGGGAAATAACACCAGACACAAGGCTGGTCCTGGGGACATACTGGAGTGGATAGATTTAGTCTATTTAAACCTTGGGTTCTGCTTTCTCCTTGTCAACACCTAATTAGCCTGTCTCTTTGCCTGTGTAAAAACTCAATGTTCCTTCCATTTAATTGAAGGTTGGAAGGTTCCTATTGTGTCATGAATGCTCAGGCAAGACATATATTACTAATGTGGAAAACCTACGGGGAATTTTTTTAAAAACATGCATTTTTAGGCATCATAAAAACGCTGAAGACAGAAATAGCACTCTGAACACGAATGGAGTTTAAATAAGCACGTGCAGGCAGTTTTTAACTCAAGTGCGTCAGTATATTCCTCTGCTTTTCTCATTCCTCCATGCTGCCCTCTCCCTGTCCTGATGGGCTGTGTGCTGTGTGTTTTCTTTCCAAAGCGTACATCCGATCCAACCAGATTATGGGCTGGGGAGAAAAAGCTATTGAGATACGATCGGTGGAAACTGGACACTTGGATGGGGTGTTCATGCACAAAAGGGCACAAAGACTCAAGTTCTTATGCGAACGCAATGACAAGGTATAATTCCTCCCCTCCCTAATTTCTTGCCAAGATGGTCAGCATAAACTTTAACTTGGAACTTCTTGGTGGGTTGACTCTGACCATCAGTCAAACACTCGCCCAGCTTCTTGCTTGCTTCCCTCTCCCATGGGATGGGGATAAAGTAGAAGGAAAATGAAAAGACTCATGGGTCAAGTCAAAGGCAGTTGAATAAGGACTGAAAAAGCTGTGCATGCAAGCCAGGCAAAATAGTTAATTCACAATGCTTGCTTGGAAAGACAAATGTTATTAACCATGTTGTGCCTCCATCCCCTCCCTCTCCCCGAGCATGATGTTGTACATTATGGGATATCCTTCTGGTTGATTTGGGTCCACTGTCCCAACATTGTCCCCCTTGCCCATTCCCAGCCCACTGGACTTTGGGGGTTGAGGGCCCAGAGGTAAAGTCTTGATGCTGTGCCAGTGTTGTTCAGCAGTAGCCAAGACATTGGTGTGCCAACAGCACCATTTAGTCACAGATGCAAAGCCCAGCACTATATTATGGGCTGCTGTGAAGAACATCAACTCCATCCCCACCAGGCCCAGCGCAGCACTGCAATTGCACCATAAATATCAGGGACAGAGAAGGCAAGTTAGAGCTGCTGCTGTCCCACCTGTTGAATTTACCTGTCCCTTTTCTTCACAGGTTTTCTTTGCCTCCGTACGGTCGGGTGGAAGCAGTCAAGTCTATTTCATGACCCTTGGCAGGACTTCTCTTCTGAGCTGGTAGAAGCGGTGGGATTTGGCGAGGAATTGCTGACATCCAGAGTCTGAGATCTTCATAACTCGGAATTATTTGCAACTGGAGTACAGACCTGCACGAATGCAGCACTCTGTGTAAATGTGTGTGCAGGCGTCACTGGTGTTAGGTTTCTTTTTGTTTTTCAACTGAGGCTGCGACGCAGCTGGTGCTGTAAAGATATTGCCATCAGGTGCTACGATGTCTTTGAGATTTGGGATCACGCTAGAAAGCTACAGGTCTTCTTTTCCCTTCAGCTCCAGGATTCCTAGGCTTTGAAGGACTCTGTTTGTTAGTGTTGAAACAGAGAAGGGGGCAAGAAGGAAAAAATAAAGAAATCCAGGCTTACCATGAACATGCTGTTGAGTGGATGGGAGGCAGGCAAGAGAAGGTGAGATGTGGTGTAGAGAGTCAGAATGGCTGAAACAGAGGGCAGATCTAGTCTAGTGATGTTAACAATGTATTTAATTGACATTTCTTTTTTGTAATGTGACAATATGTGGACAAAGAGGAAGGTGCAGGTTTTAAGAAGTTAATATTTATAAAATGTGAAAGACACAGTGACTAGAATAACTTCTTCTTGGGGACAGGGAGGGTGGGAAGGGGCTCGGGGTGAAATTATTGGGGTTTTTTTTTTTAGTTTGTTTCTGCAGTTTTATTTTGGCCTGGCCAATAACTTTAGTCATTTTCTGTGTACCAGGTATTGCCTGAAACATGTGCAGATGATTTAAAAAAAAAAAAAAAGAAAAAAAAGAAAAAAGGAAAAAAAAGTTCATTTTCTATAATGATTCTGTGTTAGGCCAGAACTTGGTTATGTCACAGTATTAGCACTGCCTCAGTTAAAGGTTTAATTTTTGTTTAAACCTAGAAGTGCAACAACAGTTTTACCACAGTCTGCACTCGCAGAACTAAAAAAAAAAAAAAGAAAAAAAAGAAAAAAAAAGAGAAATAAAATCCAAACTACATATGTTTATTTTTTGTGCCTACCTCATTGTTTTTAATGCATAAAATAAAAGAGGTGGTTTAGTTTATACGTTTTTAGATGAAAACCATTAATGTCTAATTTAATCTTAATACCAAAACTACCAGATTGAAAGGTTTCTGACTGTTATTGCGTAGCAAGTTTCAGCAGGAGGAGAGAGTAGTCCGTTGGGGCAGTAGTGGTAGCGGTATGGCAGTGAGACACTGATTAATGTAATTTGCTTACAAAATTTGGTGAAGCAAGCATTTTTTAAAACCAGTTTCATCCTTAATAGAAGTCTGAATTTAGCCTAAAACCAGAGGTTTCACTCTTCTAACACATGGGCTTAGTAACAGGCAGGTAAAAATAACTAGTCTAGTTCTATAAACTGTTAAATGTTGTAGGAACCATTTTGGGGCGGTGATGTTTTTCTTTTTTAAGAATGCAATGCACTAAAACTCTTTTAAGAATGTAGTTAATACTGCTTATTCATAAAAACAGCGTATACCTGTGTTTAGATGTAAGATCCCAGCTCTGGCTTTTTTTCTTTCTTTTTTTTTTTTTTAAGTCAGTTTTATTTTATGAATAAGTTCTGACATTTGTAATAAATGTCTTGAGAGTAATAATTTGTTTAATGGCTACATGTTCATTACTTGAGAAACCTTGAGTGTAAAATAATCTGTTGGTGTTGTAATAATGCACAGTGTCACGATTCAGCCATTTTCCTTTTTGTTTTCACTTTTTTTTTTTTTTTTTTTTAAAAAAATTATTCCTTTGGTGGGGTACTTTGTTGACAGCTGCCTTAAGCTGTTCATTCAGTGAACAGGCTCTCAGTGTTTCATGGGCTTTGTCTTCTGCTGCGGTTTAACTTTTTCCTTCACGGCATGACAGGTAGGGCTTTTTTTAACCCGTGTTCTTCAGTTCAGTCAAGCCGAGGGTTCGAGCGACTGGTGACACAATCAATGAAGAGCCGAGAGCACTGGGGGCAGAGGGGGGGTTGCAAAGCTCAGACTCGACAGACCCGTCTTTTTTGGTGTCAGATCCCACTGCTGTAAATCCTTCGGAAGCCCCCTCCCCAATCAGCAATGCTGCTGAGGACTCTCCTTCCACCATCGTAGACGGTTGCAAACGTGTGCCGCCAGCACACGCGAGTGCACACACACACACCCCCACCCACCCCCTATCCTTCCCCCCCCCCGAAAAAAGATTCAAAACTCAAGAAAGCCTTACATTTGCTGGTGGAGGAATACTTAGAACTATTTTTTGTTGTTGTTTTTTTGTAAATTGTATGACTTTTGGATAGAGTTGAAGGTGAAGGATGTATTCTTTTCCGGCCCGATGTGTGGTCAACCAGAAGAATGATTGACTGTTTTGGTTTTTTTTTTTTGTACTATAATGAACTAAAGGGGACTCGGAAACGCGACGTGATGGTAGACGTGGGTGTTAATTAATCACAGAGCTGCCCCTGTAGTGTAATTTGCCGAAGCTGATTCGATCGAATGTCAAGTCTGCGTGATTTAAATCTTCCAGCGCTATGTGGTCAAAAGTCAATCTAGTCCTTGAAAGCTGTTGCTATTCGCCTAGAGGAAGATGCTCCAGTACTGTAGGGATGCCCAGGTTACAGATACGTGCTGTTGAAGTTTTGAGGCTCCGGGGGAGGTGGTGGTGGTGGTGGGGAGATCCCCTTCCTCCGGTGGGGCAGCCCGCCTGGCGGCTCCTGCCTCCCCAGAAGTGCCACCACGGCAAGGTAAAAACAGTATTACAAAACCACTACATTACACCAACATCAAACTCTTCAACCAGTGCTTTTGTAAGCAAAGAAGAAAAGAAAAGCTCCTAGGTTTAGTTTTAAGCTTTAATAAGTAATAATTTTCTGTATCTTTAAGTCAAAGTAACCCTAACTTGTATGACTGCAGTGTTTTTTATTTTTTATCTTATGCACATGTTATGTTGGAGAAAATGTTTACAAAAAATGGTTTTGTTACACTAATGTGCATCACATATTTATGGTTTATTTGAAAGTGATTTTTGTGGGTTTTTTAGTTTTTCATAGTAGTAGTACACTTTTTGTGATTTATAACCCCAAACTCTGCTGATTATAAAGATGCTAAACAATAATACAAAATGACAAACTGCATTAAAATTACTAATCGTAGAGCTGCAAAGCAGACTGGTGACAAGTAAAACACTCAGCCTTTTTTTTGCAGTGCTATCTAACTTGTCTTCTGTGTATTATGGAAATTACTGTTTTTTCCCCGTTTTTCCTTAAATAAAGTCAAATTGACACCTATTGTATGTGGAAAGTATTTTGAGTATCTACTGGCTGCAGAAGTCAAGCTGCATGTTGCCTAATTGCATGTGTTCCTAAGAACAAAAGCCTTATTGTCAAATCTCACAGTTTTAGAGACTTTGACAATAAATGTGGGCTTTGGAGGGCTTTTTTGGTTGTTCTTTTTGTTTTTTTTTTTTAAAGCCCTATCTCCTGGTGCAGTTAGTTGCTCTTTGGAGAATTACAATTTTGCTTTGAAAAACCAAAAAGTTTGAAAAGCTTAGAAACATCAGCAAGTGCCGGGTGGTTCAGAAAGAAGAAGTTGCCCGCAGGAGAGCCGGGGTGCGTTGAGAACGTGTCCTCCCACCATGCTGCTTTCCAGCATGTGACTTTTTTGCCAGGAGCAAACTCCTTACTCCCTTGCCCAGAGAGTGCCATGACTGAGAATCCTGAGCCAGACCTTTAACACAACGCAAAAACACGTCTCCAAAAAAACTCCAGGCTTTTGGAGCTGTAAGCCATGAGTGCTTTTGATGCAAGGCCGCTGTTTGCACCCCCGGGGTTCTTCTTGGCCTTTACCCATGTGTTTTTCCACCATGGGCTGTGTCTGTTTTCTGAAGTGGAGATAAGCAGCAGACGTTTCCTTCCGACTGGGCTGGTCTCTGTGAGAGGAGGAGGAAGTCTGTGTTCCTGGGCTCCTGCCTTTCCTCGCACTTTAATCCGCAGAAGGCAGAGGATGTGGTGTAAGTTTAGAAGTGTTTCAGGGTTTCACTTGCTTCCTACGGACAAAGGTATCTACAATCCTCGAGCCGCAAAGCTTTCTGCTTCTGCAAGCGTAGATACTGAGTGATCTTAAAAAACTGGCCTGGGTGAGGAGCAGCATGGTGAGTAGGACTAGGGAAGTGGTTGTCCCCCTGTACTCGGCACTGGTGAGGCCCCACCTCAAGTATCATGTCCAGTTTTGGGCCCTCACTACAAGAAGAACAGCAAGGTGCTGGAGCAGGTTCAACGAAGGGCAATGAAGCTGGTGAGGGGTCTGGAGCACAAGTCTTATGAAGAGAGGCTGAGGGAACTGGGGTTGTTCAATCTGGGGAAGAGGAGGCTGAGGGGAGACCTTATTGTTCTCCACAACTACCTGAAAGGAGGGTGGTCAGGGGGTTGGTTTCTTCTCCCAAGTCACAGGCAACAGGACAAGAGGAAATGGCCTCAATTTGCACCACGGGAGGTTCAGACTGGATATTAGGAAAAATTTTTACACTGAAAGGGTTATTAAGCATTGGAATGGGCTGCCCAGTGAAGTGGCGGAGTCACCGTCTGGAGGTATTTAAAAGACAGGTAGACATAGTGCTTAGTGATATTCTTTAGTGATGGTTTTTGTCAGTGTTTAGGTTGGTAGTTCCAACTTAGGCAGTTCTATGATTCTAACTGCTGGTCAGGCTCCTGCTGGCTCCACTCCAGAGGCTGCTCCAAAGCTGCTGGTTTTCTTCAGTCATTCTTGACCTGTTGAAGATATCCCTAGATTAAACGTATTTAGCATAGTCAAGCACCTTAGCTAGTCCTGCTGTTGCAGTAAGTAACTGGACGCAGCAACCCCAAGAGTGAGCTTCACAGTGGATGCTGGCAGAAGCAATAGCAAACATGCAGAACCTTCATGTTCCTGTGAAAAAAGATACAATTGCCATGATTTACAGGAGAAGGAAATAAAAAATGAGAGTGTTTGAAACTGAGCAGAAGATTTCATTCTTCTAAGGGACTTGCAGCAGTGGTGAGAAGGGCCCAAATGCATACCTTGTGAGGGGAGGAAGGATGTACACAGGCCAGAAGAGAACAAATAGTGTAGATGTGCTCTGGGCAATCCTGCTTTAGCAGGGGAGTTGGACTAGATGATCTCTAGAGGTCCCTTCCAACTGACAATTCCATGAAAAGAACACGTGCATCTTCAAAGTGAAGGACTGCAGTAGTCATAGCAGAGAAAGAAATTACCAAACACCAAAAGGGTCATTTAAAACATTTTTTTTGCAAAGCTTTTAAATATGCAAGTTAAATATCAGTAATGAAAAGTACAGAATGCTTATCTATGAGATCAAAGTTAAAAACCTGCAAATTAGAAAAGATACAAGAGGCAGCCCATTTCAAGTGTTCACTTTGCTTGGAACAGACAGGCTAGAAAATAAGGATTGTGTAAACCCTCCTGTGAGGGAGGGGGAAAGTAGTTTTATGGGCTACTTTGTTTTGTGCAGACAGCTTCTTAGTTCTGTGGCTTGCATCTTGTCTGGGATGAAGAGTGTAATATTGCCAAAAGGGAAAGAAGTTGTTGGAGACATGACTTCAAATGCAGGAGAAGTGCCTGTGGTGGAGAGGGGACTTGGCACCGTGCATTCGTCACAGGACTCTGCTGTGGCAGGGTGGTCCAAATGTGCTAATTGCAACGCTGTAGTGTCCAGTGCCCTGTTACCCCCTGTGAGCTGCAGGATCTTGGTCCAAACCTGTTTCTCTCGTCCTCTAACACCACTGAAGACACATCAGAGCTAGATTGTGCCGTGTTGCTTGTGAAAGTATTCCAGAAGGACTCGTCACTGGTTTTCTTGCTGCTGCCGCTTTAAAATCCCAAGCGGTCCAAGGAATTAAAAGAACATCAGGTAATTGCAGTCACTTAATTT
The DNA here is from genome assembly GCA_004320125.1 of Scolopax mira. Lineage (NCBI taxonomy): Eukaryota > Metazoa > Chordata > Aves > Charadriiformes > Scolopacidae > Scolopax > Scolopax mira. The sequence continues at coordinate 68,593 of BJBW01000285.1, read as the reverse complement.
TCACTCCGTGATCACCTGGCTCCACGCAGCATTTGTTCCAATAAAGGGCAAAAGCTCTGCTCTGTAAATACCACCCATCTCTACTATTTCTCCTTGTCTCTCTCTGGTTTATCCCACTCTTGCTCTAAACAATAATAAACTAAGGAGAGAAGGAGGGAGGAAGGTGTTTTTTTGCTTCGGAAACTAAATCACCAACTGAATAAAAGTATGCCCATTCCAGCTGAGGAAATGACTGGGTTTTTTCCTTTGCTAAATTATAACAGGAAATTCGCATTAACGTCTCGTTCTCAGGCTCTTAGGGTTCTGTGGGGTAAATATGTGGCATGGGAAAGTCAGATTAACTTGTTTCAACTGCTGTACACAGCTCAAATTTTACTTGTCCTCTGTGTGAAATTTTTGTTGCACAACCGTGTATTTGTGATTCAGTGTGATTTGTCCATTAAAAGGCATTACCACACTTCCATTTTATTTTAATATCTGCATCTCCTAAGCAATTTTGCCCACACCATGTTAGCCATGACAAAAAAAAATGCTTTTCTGGCTGTGAAACAACTGTTGGAGTGAAAGGATTGTAAAATACTGTTTGTCTCAGCTTTTGTCATGGGGTGATTACACCATATTCAGTAGAGTCCCATCAGCATCATTAGCAAAATTCCAGTCTAACGAACAGCTGAAAGACAGAAGAGAGTGATCAGTGTGTGTGGGAGCTTTTAGCGAGTCAAATAGAAGGTAAGAAAACTGATGTTTTAGTTTGGGATCTCTCACCTCAGGCATTAAAGCATTGCAGCCCCTTGGGGTACTGCTGTGTGCCTTGATGTTTGACCAAGGCGATAGAGTGTAATCCACAGGGTGCCTCTCCTGGGCCACATATTCATACTTACTAACCTTTGGCAATTCAGACACAAAGCTGTTAGCAAGGTGAGACCTCTGAGAGAGCAAAAAAGAGTAGAGGGAATTCACGTTTTCCTCTTCGTTTGTGTTGCAATGATCTTACCAAATTTTCCACCCAGTGCTAAGCACGCACGTGCAGGTACGTGGCGAAGGGCATGCTTGTTTGCCACAAGGAGGGGTCCTGGCTTTTGGCAACCCTGTGTCTCCTACTGGCGGTGCCACCGGGCAGAAAGTGGGCCTGAGTCCTCCTAGAAGAGCCTTGTCAAGAGGAGTTTGGAGATGCAAGTCAGGGGGAAATGAAGGCTTTGTGTGGGGGTTCAGAGCACACTGTGGGGTGCAGGTGAGTGAGCGCAGTGTGGGAGAGCAGGGTGCCAGGAGCTGGGGATGGGGCTGACCACCCTCTGCTGCAGGGCTGGGGCAACAGGGGAGGAAAAGCCAGGAGAGGGGAGGAAAAGAAGGATCTTGGGATAGTCCCTGCACCAGAATTTGCAGTACAGGCTGAGCCACTGGGAGAAGCCAGGACACTGACGTCCCACGTCCAGGTCTTTCTGGAGCCCCTGGTCCAGAGAGGACCATAAGCTTCCAGTACTGAATAGCCACCTTGAATTCTATGTTGTTTAACTTGTGTTTCTTTTACTGTAGCTTGCGGTATGCCATCTATCTTTAAAAAAACCACACAAACTTCATATCATTCCTCTATTTTAATGCTTAAAATAGGTTTGTCTATAGTAATCATCCAGCTACTGCAGGCTTAAGCATCCGTTTAATTTATAACAGACCTAATCTAACCTCTGTTGTCCCAAGCACTTAGTTGTGTCCTAGACCTCCAACTAGTGCTTAAACGTGGTTCCAAACTTTAAGTCAGACTTCCTAGTGATGGATCCCACGGTGGTGCAGAGACTACACAGGGCAGCTGGCAGAGCCAGTCTTGTGTGTACCTCCAGAAGCTCTGTCCTAACCAGTGGCTCCCTGGGCTCCACTAAGTCCCAAACCTACCCAAATCAAATCACCAGGACTTCTGGAAATTTCCTATGGAAATTTTCTCAGTGTTTCAGTAATGAAATTAACTGAAAGATAAGAAGAGAGCACAAACTGGCACAGACTGTTAAAATGCAAAGTATGTAATTATAGACTCACAGTTGTAATGACTCTAATGGATATCAGAGACAAGTATAAAAGGAGAATAAATTATTTCAGGGCATAAAGAATCAGTTATGGGTAATTAAGCTGCAATTATCATTACTGTGCTGCTACGATAGGTTATTTTAAAACTAATTTTTCTAAAATGGAATAATGCAAGTTAAGCATGAATTCATCTATTATCTGCCATTCAGATAAAAACATTTTTCTAGTGCTTTTCAAAATGTGCCAGTGGGACAGGTCTCAGTTTTACAGTAGTGAAAACATCAGGGTTTTTTATGAAGTGATTTATTCCACTTCACGTAGCTGTTCAGTGGCATCGATGAAACTCGGGCTCAGTGGAGTGTGTAGACCCCATGCCTGCTGCCTATCATGTAAGCCAGCAATCAGGTTCAGCAGAGTTCTTCACATGCTTAAGATGAAGCTATTTGAAGCTATTTGGGACTTTGGTAATCGAGGGCTCTAATTCTAATTCTAGTTCAGAGCAGCCAACCAGAGTTCTTGCTTCAGTCCACAGTGCCGAGATGTTTGAACCTGGAAATCAGCAGTTGAAAAGCTACAGTTTACAATACTGAGATGAATGTTTGTTGATGTCACCTTGCCTTAAAAAGGTGCCTTGTAAAATGTGGTAGGTTAGCAGCTGAGTCATGAGCATGTGGGGTGTGTGAAGGACCATGTCCTGCTCCTGAAATTAGAGACCTGAGATGGAAATGGTGAGCCAGGAAGGCAGGGGGCCACCTTCTCTCCATCTCAAGGCACTGAAGACTTTGCAGCTGGAGAGTAACTCCCTGCTGGTATCAATGCACAAACTCAGATGTTATAAGTGACAACACAAATTTCAGATAGAGGTTGATTTTGCATATATATTCCCAGGTTGCCCAGGGAAGTCGTGGATGCCCCATCCCTGGAGGTGTTCAAGGCCAGGCTGTATGGGGCTTTGAGCAACCTGCTTTAGGGGAGGCGTCCCTGCCCATGGCAGGGGGGTTGGAACTAGATGGTCTTTAAGGTCCCTTCCAACTCAAACCATTCTATGATTCTATGATTATATATATTGCATGGTAACCTACACAAAGGAGCAAGGAAATGAATTCTAGGTTTGCTCCCAGCATTCTTTCTCTACGCATGACCCAAAGTAATTAGGGGGGTTTGCAGAGGGATTACTTGGATGTCTAAAGCCTAGATGCTGCTAAAGAAGTACTGGGGTTCCCAGGGTGATGGGGGCATCTCAGATATTTTGGACACGTGGAAGGGAACTGCATGCTTGGATTTAGGTAGATGCCTTAATCCCATCAGAGGTTTTAACGCGTTTGTCGTGATGCCGAACTCCTCAGTGCAGAGCTTGTCATCCGTTGCGTCTGTGTACTGCCTTGCGTAACTTAACCAGCTCATGCTGTAATACAAACCTTTAGAGAGGATTTTTTAAAAAAAATTGATAAAAAAATTGCAAAATACCAAAGTTTAATGTTCCTAACTTAAACTTAACCCAGACACCTCTTACTACTGCTCAGCATTTAATTACATTTATAGACTTTTCTTGAAGCACCATACTCACTCTACAGCAGATGGTCTTTATGGGAGGGATAAGTGTTCAAAAACTCTCCTTATCCTCATTAATTAGTTTGGAGCCTTATGTATATCTTACTTGGTGTCATGCAAAGTGCTCATTTTCTCATAAATTATATCAATTTAGTATGGTTCACAAATACTAATGAACTTCTCTACATTCCTGTAAAGTGAGAGAGGGTTAGCATTAGAAGCACTTTTATTTTTTTTTCTGTTATCATAACTTGAAATAAGGAACAAAAGGTTGGATTTTTTTTTTATGGAAGAGAATTTAGAAAACATTTTGTTTCAGACAAGTCTAAGCGAAACTTTATAATATTTGGTCAAAGACATTTTCTTCACTTCTAATAACTGTAATAACCACTGACATGTCCTCATGTTATCTGTAATTAGAATTATAAAGGTGTTTTCATGTTGCACCCTACATTCACCATCCCTATGTGCAGTGCTTTTTCAAATGGACAAATTTTCTCCAGCTCACAAAGTTTGTCTCTGAAGGAAATGTGTTACATCAGGTTATATTTACATTTTTGAGGGGTTGGGTATACCTCTAAAAACCCACGTGCTGGGTGAGAGAAGGTGCTGGCAGGTGAATACTTTACTTTATAAATTCTATGGCAATGTTTAAGTATTTCAGAGTGTATCAAATGAAAATACATAAATCTGTCTCGGTCAAACTGACCACAGACAAAATTTCCCTCTCACCTTCCTTGATCAGAGTACATGTATTTCACAAGGCTAATATTTTTCCCATGGAAAATATCAGTTAAAAAGCAAACTAATCCTCTGATTATAAAGGAAAAGATTCAGATAGAAAATGCAAAGTCCCCTGGGATTTTTTTGTACGAAGAACTGAAGCAATGTTTTGGCCAGTTGTCAAAAGCTTTCACTCATGAGCTGCCCCGTGCCTTGCCCTGGGTGAGAAGCCCTTTGTTGTCTTCAGGCCATGAAACCCACAGGTCTCAGCTGCAGACTCGTGGACACACAAGTGCCAGTCGCAAGTATTTTGGGTAAGTGCCTCGGAGGGGTGGTTTTTGTTAGAACAACTGAGATTTGGAAGGGAAACAAAAACAACTCGGAGACTTTGCCAAGCACGGAAGCTCTTCCTCAGGTGCTCTAAGCACAAGCAGAGAACAGGTCCTCTAAGATCAGCCAGCCATGTCTCCAACTCGCTGAGGGAAAAAGAGAGCTTGCAATAGATGACTGTTAATCAGAGAGGCAATTATCTGCTTGTTTCCTAAGGAAAAACATGTGCCCAGTAGAACAAAGGTTTAGGCTGAAAAGGAGGGAAAAGGGTGATTGCGCTATGCTGTAAAACCAGTGTCTACCATGGGGCCCTGCTTTCTGGTGCCTGTTCCTCAAGGTTGTCTTTGGAAGATGATTTATTCACTGCCTTTAAACATTCATCTCCTGCCTAAAAGCGCAAGGTGCATACCTTGATCTTTCTTTTGTGAAGACAGTGAAAAATGGACTTTTCCCACAAATTCTGCTTGTGGGCTTTCAAAGAGTGATTAATTGCATCACTGATGATGTGGGAGGTAGGCACAACTGCTTATGCCACAGCACGGGGGCAAAAGGAAAAGAACCCCTTGCACTCCTTGTTGCTCCATGTGCACATGTCTACAAATCAAACAGAGCACTGCTGTTCACACTTTCATAGAGAATGTCTCACAATTGTGTTTCTTAACTGAGATCAATCCAATATATTGATCCCCTGGGATCAGTTTGTAGCTGAGGTTCATTGCAGCAGAATATTTGTTTCTAAAAGACCAGTCAGAGCAGAGGGTCTAGAGAGCAACTAAGAGTTAAAACAGTCCTTTATGGGGTTTTCCCAGTCAGAAATGCTGTCTGGAAGTGAAATCTGTGAATCAAGATTTGGCAAGAACTCAGATGGAGCGTAAACCAGAAGAAATCTGGACATCTCTGCTAAAGCCAACTGCACTCCAGGTACCTCTGCACAATGAAAGTTAATTCAGATGAACTGTGAGGAAATGGGCAATGGAGAGCTGCCTTCTGCTGGTAGAAGGTGATGAGCTCCATCTTCTGCTCTCTGATTTTTATGCACCCCATGGTGCAGCCCAGGATCACACTGCAGTTACTTCCAAACTGGTCTGTGAGTTTCTGTACACACCAAGGCAAGGGAGAAGAGGGCCCTCACAACCATTTCTGTAGCCAGGATCTGCTGACTTCTACTCCAGCAGGACAGGCTGTCCTCCTTCACCAGACCCTCTGCAGCATAGCTGACAGGCTGGCTAGCTCCAGCCACAGAGTGACAGCAGCAAGCCCACAGGCTTGTCTGACCCTCCTCATGGATGGGGTAAAGTTCTCTTAGACCCAAGTGTTTCGGTGCCCAAGAATCCTGAGGGCCAGCTGTAGTGAGATGGGCCATGGCTGTTGCCCCTGGCAGCTCTGCCATGGAAAGTAGGAAGAAGAGTGAAAGGTCATGGAAATGGCCAAAGTGAAGTTGTTGATCTCTTTTTGTCCACCTTCTATAAATAGAACCAACCCTTTTGGTTTCAGTTTTATTTTTAGCTGTGTGGAGAACATTATGTTTTCGTTCCCATTGCTGAAATGGCTCCTAGGTCTTACCATTCTTCTGCGATAACAGCCCTGGGCAGAGGAAGATGTGATTTCTCAGTAGCTGGGAGATGTTTGCACGGTGAGGCCAAATATACAAGAATCACACAGAATCACAGAATGATATAGGGTTGGAAGGGACCTCTGGAGATCATCTAGTCCAACCCCTCTTTGGCAAGCAGGTCCCTCTAGAGCAGGTTGCACAGAGCTCAAGTTTCCCTCTCAAGACCCCTATGGGAGGGTGGAGAGATGCCCACCAGCAGAGTTGGGTTGGATGCTGCCCATGGCTGTACACCTTCACTGGAGGATGAAGAGTCCTTCAGTGCTGCACCTTGGGACTTGCCAAGCTGGGTGCCACCAGCCAGGGGAAGCTCCCTGCACCAAATCCTGCTGCTCAGTGAGACCTGTTGTTTAGGGTCATCCCACATCTGGCTGCATCTGCTGCAGGAGAAGCAGCTTTCTTCCCTCTGGCAATCATGCCTTTAGGGCCTCGTTAACTTCTCAGAAGTTTTAGAGGCTGGTATTTTTGCAGCAGCTGTAAATTCAGCCTTAGTTGGAGAAATGTTATCGGTCTCATTCCATCCTCCTTTTCTTCTGCTGGGTCTGCCCTTCCTTCCTTTCTTAAATAGCTTTCCTGCTTCTGTTTCTGCCCAAAGCAATGTTTGCCTTGCAGTGCAAGTGGGGTGAAGCCATAACTGGACATTTTTTTTTTCAGTTGGTGCAGCTGTTGCTCCTTCTAGTGAAGGAGTGACTCGGTGTTGGTGGGATTGCGTTTCTGCACCGCAGCGTGCAACTGCCCACGTAACCCAGCGCGAACCGCCCCGCGGCGGGGCAGGAGCTCTGGCTTTGAATCAAACAGCTCTGGGCTAATACTGAAAAACGTGCAAGTGGTAAAGGATTTGCATGAAGGCAAAGGAGCTGCAGAAGAGGTTTCGAACAGGGCAAATCCAAATCTCGCTTCCAAATTGGCCATCTGTTTGCAAAATATATATCGGCAAATGCTATAATTTCACGTACGTGACTTGGTTCCAAGTTGCCTGTGGTAAGTCTGAGGCTTGACTAATGAGGTTTTGTAATAGGCGTCTTCACTACTTGTTCTAGAAGGCGTCCATGCTGACATTTCTTAAACACCAAATGCAAAGGCCTAGAAGTTCCTTTTGGATCTGAAGCAGGGTGCCATTAAGCAAGCCCATTTTGCAAGTTCTAATCTCACGCCAGGAAACACTACTCTTCTGAAGAGGTGACCAGTTTCTTTCCAGTAAGATCTGGGCTGAGCTCATGTCTCTCAGGACAGATGCTGATTGTTTGGTGTCACACAGGATAGGTACTTGTTGGAGTTTTGTGCAATAGATTAGGAGATGCTAAAAAATCTGAAGTTTGCAGAGGCAGTGACAGTAAATAGTTCTTGGAGGTCATAAGGGGTCAGAGATAAAAAACTGAAGTGGGTCTTTGTCCAGCTGACTAGCATTGATGCCATGCATATAAATGCTTCTAATCACAATGCATAAGTTCTGCTTCTTGCAGGATCTTGACCATTCTATATGTTGCAAATATTTCACATTCTTTTTTTCACCTTTTTTTTTTTTTTTTTCATTAAGGTAGCCAATTTCAAGCCACAGTCTAGAGGGTTTCACTTCTCAGGTGAAGAAGGCTTCATTGTTATTTGGCAATGAGAGTTCTCACACAGGGCATGAGAGCTTTTTGGGGCTGGTGGTTTTGTTACCAGTGTCTACGGTGTTTATAGCATGCAAGTATGAAGAGGTTGTGAATCTCATCTTGGAAAGTTTTAAGGATGACTGTATTTACTATCAGACTCATAGGATTCCAACATTTAATCCTGCTCTAAGAAGGCCTCCAAGAAAAATAAAATTTCATTTACCCACTGTTAACAGGCAGTTCAATTAATTCTAGCACTTGGGATTTCTGTTGCGATTTTCCTCAAGTAGGGTGGCTTTTCCAGGAGGATTCTTGACATCACAGCTGCACTGCTGCTTTGATGATAAGGTCAGGTAAACTTTTAGTAATGTATAGCAAGGAACAATTATCTTCCAGCAGAACTATAGTATATTTTAAATGTACTTTACTACATGTTTCTAAGGTGTACTGTGTCAGAAAATCTCAAGAGAGCAAGCTGTTAGCCATGCAAACTCATCTGTGGCTACTTTTTTGCCCTGCGTACTTGTTTGAGATGATGGATGGATGGATGGATGGATGGATGGATGGATGGAAAGAAAGAAAGAAAGAAAGAAAGAAAGAAAGAAAGAATAATGCTGGCTGCAGAAGCTGGCAAGGAACAGCCTCTAAAAGAGACACCGGGTAAGGCATCCTCTTAATTTCTCCTTTTCATTCTTTTTTCTTACCTTTCAAAAAAAACCAACTAAACAAAACCACCAAATCCCCCGAAGATTTTGTCTAAGTGCTATCATTTAAATGTGTTAGGAACATATTTTGGTGTCTTCATCTGTTAAAAGAATAAAATTCTCACTTTGCTACACTGATAAAGCTTCAGCCTACTTCAGCTGAGTATGAATTGAGTGTCAGATACATCCGGTTTGGGAAAGGCAGTGTGTCTAATTTTGCTGAGAAGAGCAGATGAGCTGTTGCTAATTTGACTTGATGTGGTGTTCACAGCATAGAATGGCACCCAAACACATGGTAATCCTTTCTGCTTTGTGTAGAATGCATTGGTAGTTGGATTTCTTAATGACTTGAAAAGATGGTTTGTAGTAGTCCATTTTGCTACCATTTACTAGAGAGGTCCCCTTGAGCTACAGTGATTTTGTATTTTGTCCCCTGCTAAGTCTCTGATCTCCAGGTATAGTAACTTTTGTCTGTTACTTCTCAAGTAGAGTGAAAATGCAAGTGTACAATTTCACATGTTCATCTTAGAATAGCACAAGTGTAAATGTCAGTAGCTTTTTCACATAGATACATTGCACTTTTTAAATTGTTTTACTTTTTATAGTTTTATATTGCTTTTTTATTGCATGAAAATTGATACTAAGCTTTCTCATTATATTTAAAAGATGCTGCAGGAAAATTAAAATGCTGCCAAATAAACCCTGTCTAGAAACCTTAGACTCTTCCTCATTGAGAGAGCAGGCATAAATTGTTTAGGCTGTGCAACAGGAAATGGACTTGAGGAGCAAACCATGGTTGACCAAGGTTTCTCCCTTTGGTTGGTACCAGTGCTGAGACAGGTAGTCCTGAGACAGGGTCAGATTCAGATTTTGTCAGTACCCAGGTCTGAGGGTGTTCAGCCCAAATGTCTCAGTTTGTGTTGTCTCTATTTAACCTTTTTGCACGAGGGTGTGTAAGTATGTGGATACATGAATGAACTTACTCTTCCCCTCAAGTCTCTGCTAGCAAGTTGGGACTTAAACTGATGAACTGAAACATACTTATTTATTTGATCAGTGTTGGGAATTATTTTTAAAAAGTGATGTATTTGACACATATTTAAAGAAAGTATGGCATCCTTGAAGTGAACAGTGTGTGATATGAGAAAGGAGAGGAGGGAACAAGCAGCTAAAAACAGCGAAGTTTAGCAGTCTAAGTGGCATTGTGCACAGACAGATGGGTACCAGCTGTCTTTTTGGTAGATACTAAGATATACTGTATGAACTGGGGAAGGAGAACGTACTTTAACTGAATACTGCTAACTCTGTAGAATAAAAAAGAGCTGTAAAAACCTTCATGAAACCTAGATAATTATTTTTTTCTGAAATAAGTAGGGCCATATTTGGTGTAAAGTATATGTTTTTCTTTATTATTCAAATGGGAAAGCATTTCTAGTTGTTTCAGTCTCTGGGGCTGCTGGAAAAAAACACCCTGGATACATGATAAAATGAATATTTATTGTGTATGACAGATGGGGGAGGGAACTGATTTTTGGAGCCAGGCACAAATGATAAATGGCTTCTTTTTGTTGAAACGTTGATTAAATCTTTCACAAAAAGAAAACTGGCAGTGGACCAAAAAAGTGCAAGACCACCCATTAGAAAAACATTAATTTCATATCACATGTTCAAACTTGACAAAGTGAAGAGTCCATTACAAAAAACCAAACAACCAAACCAACCCCCCAAGCCCACAAAACAGCAAAACCACAAAGAAACAGAGGGGTAAGAGCCAGGTCTGAAAACTGCAAGTGAAATACTGATGTGACAAATTGCACCGTGTGTCCACTTCTGCAGCATTTGTTGTACAGTCAGGTTTGCTTGGCTGCCCAGCCTCTGATCCAAAACTCATAGCCTTACCAGCAGGAATAACTGTAGAACAGCATATTCCTCCATCTCCAGCTGCTGGAAGGCAATGTTACATAGGAAACTTGATGTTTAAATTCTCTAAAAAAACCAATGTTCTGCCTTGATACCTTGCTATGTTGAGCGGGTCGTGCTGCCACCCAGCCTAGCCAACAAGAGCTCTGGGTCATATTTAGGGCAATATTAATGTGTCTGCCATTCACATTAACTGCTGTCCTATGTTAGTACTTTTATGCAAAGGGTGGTGATGACTGAGGTCATCAAAAGGAAACACTTCCAACATCCACCAAAATCGGAGAAATGTAGCTTGGAAGCATCCCACAACGTGGATTTCTTTTCATTTTTGTTAGGGGGAGAAAAAAAATGCAGGTAATGTTAGTGGTAATAGAGGTCCTGCAGAATGTCATCATTTAGTAATTTGAGCTGGAATTCCCAAACTCTTGGATCCTTGGGACTGCAGAAAGATTTGAAAAGATACATCAACAGACCACATTAAACTTTAAGACACGAGTGATTAAAAGGGCCGTTTGGCCTGGTATCTTCCAGGACACATTTCCAGAAGCAAATTCTAATTGTTCTCAAGTACTTTCCTCTCATCTCATTCCCCAATGTCACTGACTTGCTCAGGTTGAAAACTCAACCAGTTCAACCAGGGTGAGCTTTTTGTTGTCAAGTGAGCAGCAAACTTGTCAAAATCAAATTTGCAAAGAGGAAGCAAGTTGAAGTTTCTCAGCGTGTGGCAATTCTTCCGGAACAAGGCAGGCAACACGCAATCTGGGATGGCCCCTGGGGACAACAGATCAATGAATACTTGCATGGAGATGTTGCCTAAGTAAACACAGTCACAGGGTCTTGTTTCACAAGCCTGTCTTCCTATTATTTGAGTAGTAATAGGATGCTTTTTGTACAGTAAACTCTGTGTACCTTACGGCTACCTCATTCACCTGGAAAACCTGAGACCTACAACTTCATGAGCCAGAGTGCAAAGCATGAGGTTTGAACGAAACAGATGCAAAGGGTGAATTGTTTTCAAACATGAGGTTGCCCTCAGGGTCATATCTACATTTTCAGCTGCGTATTTGTGCAGGAGCTACATATGGTTGCGTGAGTAGGGCACGTACAGTACATTTTGTTCTGTAATCAGTGTCCATAGGTTTCATTTCACTATATCCTGCATCAACACAAACTGCCGATAAGCACTGTGAGTTCTTGTCAGCTGTCCCATCAAGCGTTGCTCCATGCCATCCTGGACGTTTTCAGGAAACCTGTGCATGTTCTGTAGAGAGCCTAGAGAGCACGGGACATCTTGGGCGTGCAGTGTCATCCCTGCAACTCTAGTGCTCCTGAAAAATGTGTGTCTTTTTAAAATTCTGCTTCCTTGTATGCAGAAAGCCTTGATGCACTTTGTGGTCTTTGCACGTAAACAGGGGACTGGTGAATACCTGATTCTTAAAGTAATGAGAAAGACATAAGCAATCAGCCAGTCCTACCTCTACAGATGGGTCAACCCAAAGCAAACACTGAGTCACAGTTCTGGGGGTCAGAGGGATAGGATGGCTGGGAAAGTCCTCCATTACATCAAGGACTACTTGCCTTGGGCTGTAGGAAGAGCTTGCTGTAATGGCCTGCCAACGTGAGAACTCTTGCATGTAGCCTTTGCTCTTTGCAAACTTGCTGTCTATTGTTTGCTATCCCAGTTAGTAGATGATGATGATGGTGCATGACAGGGGACTGTGCAATACCCCAAAAAGTGTCTTTGCCCATCACTAAATGGCAAATGGGACGTTTTTCATGACTAGACACGCATTATCTTCTGGGGCTGCATGGTGCTGGATTCATCTGCTGGGAAGAGAAAACATTGTTAGAGAACCTGTACATGTCATATTATGTATACATGTGGTTCTGGCTGTCCTACCTCAAGAGGTGTATAAAATTACAAAATGTGCACATGTGGGCAGAAAGAATGACAGAGGACCTGAAGCTGTGTCCTCTACAGCAAGGTTAAATACCTGATAACACAGAATAGACTTGGAAGCTGGAGGGTACGGTCAGGGATAAAAGTCTGGAGTAGTACAGAAAAGGTGAAGAGGGATTGCATGTTTGCTGGTTCTCACACTACTGGCTCTAGAGGGCAGCCCATGAAATTATCAGATTGTATGTTTAAAATGTACAAAAAGGAGTAGTATTTTTCCATCAGGAATGTATTTAAGCCATGGAACTCATTGACACAGGGTGTTGGAGAGGCTGAAGGTATTCATGGATACAATAGATTCCTGGAAGCTAAGTAGTGTTGGAATCAATTCTTTCTGGAGACTTTGCTGGTTGCCATAAAAAACAAGGGGAAAGGTCATACTACACATACTATGTTCTTATACTGCCTTAAACATCAGCTGTAGATTGCTCTCAAGACCAGATATGGCTTTCAGTTTGACCTACTGTGACTGCTCTGACATTTTTACCATTTCAGATTCCCCAACCATCAAGGATATTTCTCTGTGATTCTGCAAGCCCAGATCCCTGACTATTGGATGAGATAAAAGGTCTTCAGAAGATCTCAAGGTGTTTTCCGCTACTTTTTTTATCAGGAAGGTTTTTCACATACATTTAGCTGTAGCTTTTCCTGATCAACTGTAGAGTACATTTTGTCCTTGGCTTACAAAGCATTTACTGGCAAAAAAAATATAACCATTTCCTAAGTAAGATGGAGTGTGTACATATACACACAATGAAGAAAGTAGCAGGGCAGAAAAGTAAAGCCAGTGTCCTGTGATCAAGGCTGAACATTGCTGAGAAATATCTTCATGAGAGCTGCTGGCTGTGATGTGGGCTAATATTGAAAGACATGCGAATAAAATAGAGAGTTTGCATGAAGGGATGGAGCTGCAGAAGAGGTTTTGAACAGGCCAAATACAAATCTTCATGAATAAACAAGGTACATGGCTGAGAGGCCTCTCTACAGTGATGCAAAGATGGAGAACGATACAGTTGAACTACCAACAGCTTACCCTGGATTTGTATCACTCTCTGCACTGTCTATCTTCAGTATTCTGGCCCCACTTCTGCTCATGCCCTACCTTTTACTGTGGCTGTATCAGCAAGTAACTTACCTCTGTAGAAAATAAAGCTTCTTTTAACAGCAAAGGATAATAAAGTCCCTCGTCTCAATATGTGAACTTGTTGTAGCAGCCTGGGCATGACTGAGAAAGGTACCAGGAGTTCAGAGGTCTGCAGAGGGGTAAGCGTTACGGAGGAGACCAGGTTAAGAGGTGGAGAAGGATATGTGTCAAAGGCATAGCAGAACTTGCCTCAGAGTACAGATGAATTGACACCCACTTTGCTGAGGTAAACTAGAAAAATCTGTTTCTGAATGGGGCTTGATAATGGGCATAAAATACAGGGTTTGCAAACCCTGCAGTTTGTTTGTTTGTTGAACATGGAACAGCTGAATTCAAAGCAACTTGAGTTTACCCATGACTGATCCTGACTCAGGATCAGGGGCATAACCCCCGTTGCAAGTGCAGTCCATTATTCCTCCTGTGCACCAGCTTTAGATGAAAACCCCTCTTACAAAAAGACATCAAACCAGCACATGAAAGGAATCCTTTCCTCAAGGTGCTGTTTCTTCATCTCAAGGAAGGGTTCTGCCAGGCACTTTTCTTTATTACAATCTGACAAGGTTTTGAAATGCTGATTCAAGTAGAGTGTTAAAACCAGTGGCTGGTTACATAGTTAAGAAAACACTGCATATCTCCCTTTGGCAGACTGCATTGCCAGAAAATTTCAGCCCTTTCTTCTGTTCTACCAAGCCTTCAGAAATAAGAATAATTTGATGATACACTAGAAAAATCCTTTTCTGCTCTTATAGCAGTGATTCTGGAAAGTTAAGAAGTAAATTTATCCCAAGACAAAGAGATAAATGGCCTGAGCATGTTTTTGAGGGTGACATCCTGTTTCTGGTGGCTCCATGAGTGCTGAGCTGCAGGGTCTCTGCAGGAGGGTGTCAGCCTCTAATTAACATGGTATCACCAGCAAACTCATTAACAGATTTTGATCTAAAATGACACAGCACTGCTGCTACTAATTTTTTTTTGTGTGTGTGGTAGAACTATATAAAGTAAATAGTTTTTAATGTAGTCCTGAGATTCTTGCTATACATATAAATTTCTCTAAAATGCTATTAGCTGTGTTATTAACAAGTAAGCTTTTTCAGCTGGTGTTGCTGTAAAATAGCTTTGCACAAACATTTGCCAGTTTACACTAACCATTTTTTGCCAGATTACTCTGGTGTCCCCTGGCAAGCACAGCCAGCATCCTGTAGCTCTTCCACTTTGCATGGGGCAATGCAAAAACAGAGCAGGAACATAAAGCCTGCAGTGCTTTCATCTACACCCTTCTTTTGGGGACTTTCGCAATTGGAAAACAGCCCTTTCCACTCAGCAGGTGGCAGCCTCTGTATTTCTCCATGTATGGATAAATATATGTGTCTCTTTTTTTTTTCTTTCTTTCTTTCTTTTTTTTTTTTTTGTCTCAATCTACATCTAGAAAGAGAGGGACAGAGTTTTTAATGACTAAAAATTACCATTGGAATGCCAAAGAGTATACGCCTTCTTATCTCCATGATTTTCTTGGGCATTTTAAAATCCAGACAAAGATCCTGTGGCTTCTGCATGGGATATGTAATTGCAACCCTCTCATCTCAGGCCAGTTTCACAAGCATATCATGAAATGGGCAGCAGCTCTGAACCACTGAGGGACAGCAAGGTACCCTGTTACTGGGTGCTGTGCCCTTGTTGTGCCGAGCTGGCCGGTTGCAACTTCAAGGGAGCCAATGATGGTTAAAGGCTCCAAATAGTGCTGCCATATCATTGTGGTATTAAATGGTTAAATTCAGTTCCCTATTTTTTTCTTTTATTCCCGTAACTGTGGTATCAAGCCAAGAACCATATCAATTATTCATACCTCCTGATGAAACCACACTGACTAGGAAGCCTATTCACAAGAACTTGTACATTAATCAAAATAGTAACTTGTAGATGTCGTGAGATCTTTCAGCTTTCTGTGAAGACAAAGACAATGGCTTAGAACTTATGAGAAGGTCAGGTTTGATGACCTCAGGGTTCTGCTGGGCCCCCAGTGAAATAAATGTCCCTAAGACAACAGACCCTGGAAACTACAGCCAGAAGGACCAACAGGGATCTCAGCTTTGTTGGGAAGGCATTTCTCAATACAAGGATGTTTGGAAGGAAAGCCTACCACTTTCTTGCAATCTTTCATTAAAGTTACCCAAATTTCCCTGCACATGGTAAACCCTCATGTTGGGTTCTCCTTACTTCCAATTAACTAAACCTGAATGCTCTTCCAGCTTGCAATTAAGGAAAATTTTTATTATTGTTAAAACCTCTTCTTTTTTTTTTTTCAAGATAGAATCGATAGCAATCATTTAAAAAACTAACATTAAATATTATCTTGACTTCCCATTATGTACAAAATCCTCCCAAAGTCTTTAAAATACAGTTGGTGCAATAATGAGTTCCCTTTTCAACTAGTACAGAACACTGTGTGCTGGAGAAGGGCTTAGCTCTGTGCATTTGAAGATTAGTTTTGCTGCATCATGTGTATTTGTACTCCTGTTACATGGTCAGCCTTTATGAATATAACAGAACCCTCCAAGCTCAGCTGTTCTTATTAAAATAAATGTATGCGTTACTGAATCAACGGTACAAAATCTTACTTTCTTCAGTGCTTTACAGTGTATGTGCACCAGCTGAACAGATAAATAGAAGAGAAAAAGAAAGACTAAGCCTACCTCATCTTTATTGCCAGCAAATGTGTTCCTGTAACATTACTTCAGGTGCTCTTGCTCCACATTTCTTTAGGAGGAAAATGACAACATTTGGATTGTTTTTTTTTCTTCTGAACTGACTTTATTTCTCCTAATTCCTCCCTCCCTCCCCTGCCCCCCATTGAGATGCAGTGTCTGCTGCATGTACTAATTTGTCATTCATTTATTTGTAACCCACTCTTCCATTATATCACTAATCCAGAACAAGTCTAATCTTGTCTTCATTTCTCTCTAGTAACTCTTGATGCCAGTCAGAATTGCTGACCATCGTAACACTAAACACAGGACAAGTCCTAAGGGAGAACACCAAATACAACTGAAACTTTGGTGTCTTTATTTCTATACCACATGCACCGTATATGTTTTGCACTGTCCCCTCCACCCAAGCCCCCCCCCAACTCCTATGATAGTGAATTACACGTTGAATTGAGAAAGTGGAGTAGGAAAGAAATACCTCGAGTAGCTGTATCCACTGAGTGTATTTCATACTCCTGCTTCTTACAAGTTTGTGAAATATACTTCTGTGTCAGAAGGAGAGTAAAACTAAGACAAATAAAAAGATTTACTGCCTGCATTAAACAAATGACTTCATCTTCTTAATGAGACAAAGATTTCATTCAGGAACATGTAATTAAAAATTCATGGTTAATATTATCCTCCCAGTACACGTACAGTAATGTATGATCCATGCTCGCTCAACTTTTCTCTAATCATAGGACATATATTGGTCGCTGTTTTTCACAGCTATGAAGTTACTTTTTACCAATTGAGTTTAATTTCAGAGAACAAAAGGGCAAACATGAACAAAAATCTATGTCATGTGTTTTTCTCTTTGCTTCTGAAATTCCCTCTTTGCTTGTCTGACTGCTTAAACCAAGCACCATAACTGATTTAGAAATCTTTTGGTGTACCTGTTGTTCTCCCTCAGGTAACTCTATCCAACTTCATGGTCCTCAACTGGACACAATTCCTCCCCTGTCAGCTCTTACTGTGGGCTTTTCATAATCACTGCTGTGTTTTTAAATCCCTCTACACTTTTCACATGCCAGACCACAGAGCATGTTATATTGCTTCATATATGAAAAGACTAATCATGGTTGCAAGCAAACACTGCGATTTTGGAAATGGAGGGGGGAAAAAAAGCCTACTCAGCAAGCTCAGTGCCCCTATTGACTCACTGCCTGCAGTCTGGGAAGATGCCATAGCTGTGGGAAATGTCTGCTCTCTGTTCTCCACAGCATCATTAGCTTCCAGTTAGCCCCACCAGTCAGTTCCGATATGGCAAGTGACCACGTCAGTGCTACATCTTTGCCTAAAGCCCTGCACTAAGGCACAGTAGACAATATAATATATCCTGTAGACTTACTCCATCGGAGCAGTAGGGATGGCTGGTAGCTTGGGGAAATGCTCAAGCTGAGCTGTGAGCTGTGGTCCACCTGCCTTTTCAGTTATCATCTGCAAATCAGCAAAGAAGTACACATGCATCTCTGCTTGTGATCCTACTGATTTTATTTGCAGCATGTAATTATCAACATCTGAGACTTTATGCTAGTGAAGCCACTGTGTGACACACCAGGACCAAAATTCAGCAGATACATAATTTCACCCATGGGAGAAGAAAGGGCAGTAAGAAAATTTTTTCCCTCTTTCATTGTAATTTTAGAGAGGCATTTGGATGTGGTGATGGTGAAAACTGTTACTACTTAGCAATTTAAGTTACCCTCTCCAGTTCAGTGTATAGGGACAGAGACACTTTACCTCTACAACTTTACACAAACTCAGCTTATCAACAATCCTACTTCACTGTTTGTCCACATTGCATCATATGTCATGTAGACGATGTCCAAGGATGGTCTTCTCCCTCAAATATGAAGCCAGCAAATCCCACTCTTTTAGAAATTATTTCTTTATTTCACCAGCCTACAACTGTGTGTCTGTGCACAGACATTTAATCTGCTGCTGGCAGTCTGTGTGCAGCACTAGTGGGGAAGACAAGAACCTCCCAGTGTCCCAGGAAAGTATTGCAAACATGGCTGTGATGCATACGGTGATGAGGATCACCGATGCAGGGAGAGTCCCCTTGGCCAACCCAAACTCCATTCGTGGTGAGGGCAGGTGAAGCACTTTTTGTTGCTTGAAGTACTTCTGGCCTCAGTGCTACTGTCTCTGGGTCTTTCTAGCCATTGCTTTGTTCCTTTGCAGCCTGTCGACTTCTACAATGAGGGTCTCTTCCTCCCTTCTCTTCCCAGCTCTTGACAATGTAATTATTCTTCACAGCCTGCTTGGTTTATTTTGCAGTAACAGGGCATGTGGAAATCCCAGGAGCTCATGGAGTAGCAGGGAGGCAGTCTCTAGCCAGGGTATCGCTGCTCTGGCCAAATGAACATTCCCTCATGACAAAGTGTATGTCTCTTGGCCTATCTCCTCCTGTTTCTCCCAGTCAGTCACGCACAACTGGTGTTTGACAGCACTTATTTTCCTGCATAAACATGCAAATTCTTGTATTCTTGTATCTGTTGTGCATTGGGTTAATTCCTCTGTTTAGTCTTTCTCTTTCTGTCCTATGTATTTGGTGTTTCTCAGAGCTGGATAGCTTCTTTAATTCCCTTTCCATTTCTGTGCTCTCCAAGAGCCCATCTGGGAACTGTGCACAATGACACTATAAATTATTAAAACCAGGTTTGCCCATATCAATAAAGCCCAAGAACATGTGTTAGTGCAATAGTTGTGGTTTACTTTGCATCTGCTTGCCAGTCAGCTTTCAACATTCAATATTTCTTAATGCCTCACTATCTTATTCTTATGTGAACCAGAGAAATTTTCTTCTATTTTTAATCAAGTGAAGCTGGCTCAGCCAAACTGAATAACTGAATAAATAGCAAAATTCTATATGAGTGTAGTTCCTGGGTGCCAAACATTATCAGTCACAGGGTCACTCCACAGAATCACAGAATGGTGGGGGTTGACAGAGACCTTTGGAGATCATCTAGTCCAATTCCCCCTGCCAAAGCAGGTC
>BJBW01000285.1:22134-49285 GCA_004320125.1 Scolopax mira | reverse complement strand
ACCTAGAGCAGGTTGCACAGGAACTCATCCAGGCAGGTTTTGAATGTCTCCAGAGAAGTTGACTCCACAACCTCTCTGGTCCAGTGCTCTGTTATCCTCAAAGTAAAGAAGTTTTTCCTTATGTTCCACATGGAATTCTCTGTGTTCCATTTTGTGCCCATTACCTTTTGTCCTGTTGCTGGGCACTCACTTGGGTGAGTTCCTCCAAGACAGACATGAGAACCTAGGAGCCACTAGAAAAAGCTGGGGATGGTTTCATCCCCATTCCATGATGTCTGAATTTCCCCTTCCAGGGACTAGGGATAATGAACACAGAAACCTTGTTAGTGGAGGCTTTTTGAAAGCTTCTGTTGCAAGGAACTGCCCGAACCCTAAATATTGCTTGAGATTTTTGGTTATTTTGTTGGGATGTCCAAGG
The DNA here is from genome assembly GCA_004320125.1 of Scolopax mira. Lineage (NCBI taxonomy): Eukaryota > Metazoa > Chordata > Aves > Charadriiformes > Scolopacidae > Scolopax > Scolopax mira. The sequence goes on along the minus strand of BJBW01000285.1, from coordinate 48,867 downwards.
AGAGCAAAATCCACCCAAATGTGGGAAGGCAGCTGCGTGTAGCTCCGGTGCGGGAAATAGTGATCTGGTGAGATGAGCAACGAGTGAGACATATGGGGAATAGCCTGGTCTTCAAGTTAGGAATTTCACAGCTATGCTTTAGTGTCTTAAGCTGTATAAATGAATCATCAGCACAGCAAAACCACAGAATGACACCAGCTTCCCTAAAAGAATCTATCTCTATATATATAGCTGCTAGACTTGCATATTTCTGTTTATAAACACTCAGTAATATCTGACCGCAAAGTGACATGGCCTTCTCAGCAGACAGCTCCTAAAAAAAATAATGGTTCTATCTTTCATTTCTTCCAGAGTTATTTTAAACCAGACTTATGCACCTCCAGATGTACTATTTTAACTTAAAGTTCCTGGTACTAGTGCCTGTGATTAGGATATTTTCCGGGTAAAAAGTCAGCCAGGACAGAGCTCTTCCAGAGAAAGTTGATTAAAAGTGTTGATCTTTGTTAGGTGTATCTGAGGACACTGTGCTATCTGGAAACTGCATTGTTACTCTGTAGATACATGGTTTTAGTTTATTTTTTTAAGGCAGGTCAGCATATATTATTGAACTATAAACTCCCTTTGAACCCTTTAGCCTGCTTCAGCTGTATTTTGCAAGAGACTGTGTTTTCAAAGAGTCTGCAGTTGCAGTAGCGTGAGGAAAACTGGCCACTGGTGCTGTGTACAGATGGGAAACACAAAGCATTGTCTCACAGAGGGAAAGTCAGGCAGAACCCAGTCCTTACACGTATGTGGTGATGGGCAATGAGAAGCTGACCAGTCAGCATCAATGTGGTTGGGAGTCAGCCCAAGGATGTGCTGCACCTGGCCTAGGCAAACTAGTCTTGGGTGAGGTGGGAGCAGAGGACAGGGAGTGGGGGGAAAGAAAGGACTGGAGTGTGGCAAGTAAAGGCCATGAGAGGAGAGCTGAAGTGGCTGCAACGGAGGGGTGTACGTGTATGATAAGGGCAGGGGGGCACGCATCTCCAGAAAAGCAGGTGATGCCAGTTCTGCTGCTCATTGGAGTGGCTTGCTGGTGAATGGCTTGATGCAGTGAATGCAATGTCTGTGTTTGCAGTAGTTGGTAGGTACAATCTCTCCAAAGACATCAAACCCAGTTTTCTGCAGTTTTGCTCTTTTCGAGGCCGGTGAACGCCTGAGTTATTTGATGGTAACTTGCCTGACTCTTGTGATCAGGGTTACCATTAGGAGACTCCCACCTTTATTGTGTAAGTCACTCATATAGTAATAACCTGATCTTGGACGTAATATAACATGGGTCACCCAATCTGACAGACCTTATGTCTGAAAGTGAAAACGGAAGGACTGAAATAATTTTATAGTTCATTAGGTCAGATTCTCAGAATGAAGTGTTGGGGGGGTCCAGGAAGCAAGACCAGTGGTTTCATAGCACAAACGTGGGAGTTTAACGTCAGTGGTAATGAGCTCTTTCTTTTCACCAAGACAATGGAGCACTACAGGTCAGTAAGTAACTTTAGGTGCATTACCAGCCTTTCAGGTTTTCGGATAACAGGACTGCTTAGGGAAAACTGGGCAGGCATGTGGGGCTGACATCTGCAGAGACTCTCGCAATGACTGTACTGGTCAGGATGCAGAAAACTGTAAAGAGCATTACAGTTTGAAATACATGACTTTTTCTTTTTGTTTCTTTTATGAAGTTGCTGTAGTGCAGTGGATATTGCCTGCACAAATAACTATGTGTGATCCAAGCATATGACACACCCCTAAAGATTGCAATATATTCATAGATGTCATCATCTGTACGTTTCTTCTCACCATAGTCCCTTCCAACTCCAAAAATTTCAGTGATATTCAGTGATATTCAGTGATAGTAGATGGCAGCATGGTCTGAAAACCTGATGACTTAAACAATATTCTATGGTCTCCGGTACAACTGAGGCTGATTAATTAAAGAAGGACGTAATGAATTATGTTAGGGCTAAATAAAAATGGTTCTTATAAGCTTACTGCAACAAACAGCTAAGTTGCTTTTATTGCTCAGTCACTATTTGGTCAGTGAGAGCACCAAAAAGCCTGAGACTTAGCTTAGGACCCCAGTGCTCCAGACCAGGGCTGTTCAGCTGAGGTTTCTGAAGTCTAGGGAGGGGAGGACATTTTACTAAGGTCTGCTAGAAGGCACTTGTGTGCTGACTCCAGGCCCAGCCCACCACCACATATTGCTTTCCTGGGCTATCAACGAGGCCCTGCAGGACAGCTGCTCCCTGAGGGATCAAGAGACTTTGAGGGATCAAGTAAGAAATTCAGGGTTGCCTGCAGGAGGCATCACATGTCAGGACAAGAATTTGTTCCAGTGGTCCAGTGGTCCAGTGGTCCAGTTCTGGATTGAAGTCCTCTGCAGATTGCCCTCTTCTAAACAGTTGGAGGCCATAATTCACAACACATTTCTTACCCCTTCTGCTCATGAGCCTGGATGCCATAATCTACTTATAGCTGTTAATTCTTTATACTCCATTGCAAAGACAGCTTTAATGTAAGGTGTGACACTTAAGATGGATGTTATAGAAGGAAAGGCGAATCAACCCATTTGAGATTCACAAGCGATCTGGGAAATCACAAAAGATTTATGTTGTCCATAGAGAACTTGCTAAACCACATTGTATCAGGATTGCGATTATTTAGCTGCTGACTGTGCTGCAGGACACCTTTTGTTACCCATGAGAATTTTTTATTTGAACTAGAGCGTGAAATAGTCATGTGAAGACATGAGTGTGTGCAAGCTGCCATTCGTCAGAAAAAAGGAAATATAGTCATATATTTAGCAGTCATTTCCCTTTTTTTTTTTGGGAAATTCAAATACATACTTTTTTCCTCTCTCTCTGTCTCTCTTTCTCTCATCCTCACTCTGCGGAAGGAACGAAAGATGGGTCTAAAATGTCGTTTGGTTCTGACACAAATCTGATTGCGCAACAACAGACAAATTTCCGCTGTGGGTTGTGCTAAACCCTTTATAAGGTCCTCACTAGCAATTTTCAGTCTTAAATCTTTTCATGAGAAGCTAATGGCTGAAAGACTGCAGAACCACAGGTAAGTGAATCTGATGGAAATATGGGAATGAAAACCTCTCCTAAACCTCCAGGTTGTGTAGGGTTTGTGGAGATTGCTAGATACTAAACCAAAGGGACCGGAAAGTTCTGAACAAAATAAACAAGTATTTTCATCAGGCAAAGGATCTAACAAGAGAGAAACTCTCCTGTTAACAGGGTATTATATGTGAACCATAGGATTTATTAATGTTACAGGAAAAGCCACGAGCACCTAGTCCAGGTGTAGCCTGGCTACAGGTCCATGCCAATGCCCTGGAAACCTTTGCAGATCTAGTGGTAGGGGAGACAACCAATGGTTATGAAACAGTATTATTGAGCAAGAGGTTGGCTTTGTGGTGTTGTAGAAATGACAATAAGCTGGAATTAGTTCATTATAGTGGAACTGTCAGTTGTCAGAAAACATAGCTTCATTATAGTGGAACTGTCAGTTGTCAGAAAACATAGCTACTAGAACAGCTACAGATTAAAGCTGCATTATAAATATGATCATGAGGGGATACACAGAAGATGCCTGAAGCTAAGTACCTATGAATATGACTGTCTTATATTGGTATAAATATAGTTTTGCTTTTGGATACAATTTGAAGTAGTTGTCCAGACATTTAAAATTAATCCTGTGGGATAATTATAGTGTTAGGCTAATGTTAAATGCATGCAATTTATATATCTGTACATAAAATGGAAATAGTATGTATCATGTGCATCTGTGTATTGTCTTGCACATAAATACCTTGCATAGAGTATAAATTGGTGCCCATATATAGCATGTTTTATGTATTTTTGCCTGTGGTACACTGAGGTAACACGTAATCAATCAACTGAGTAGGAGCAGCTGAAACCTCGTGGCAGACTAGGGAGCATTCAGCAATGTGCACAGAAGTTGCCTTGCCCATGCCAGGCTGATATAGATGACAATTAATGAATGACTGGCAGTCCCTTAATGTGACTATGTCTGATTTTTAGGACGAGTTCTTCAGCATTTTCCTCATCTTTTTTTTTAGCACAGTCGGTAATAATGTCCATGCTGACAGCTTACTTTCCCACCATGAGCAAGATGAGTGTATATTCCATGGTGTTATGGTTCAAAGAACCCACAACAATTTAGTGTTTAGACAATTATTCTATCACCTGATGACCCATTCCCACCTGGGAAGGGAAATTGGGGAAAAAGCAAGGAAACCCAAGGGTTGAAATATAAACAGATTTAATAGAATAATGGAAAATAATCAACATTAATAATACTAAAGAGCCAATAGTGATCCTGACACCAATATAAAATATATGAGGATTACACTTGGCCAATTTTATCAGTAGGAAGCTGTGCTAGATTGAAAACACTGAGATCTTGAAACCCGCATACCATACCTGGCAATAAAGTAAATATTTTCACAAATTCAGACACTACAGTCTTTTAAAAATGCAGCTTTCCCTAGTATTAGAAGAGACCTTACTGAACAAGAAATGAACTCTATGTTGCTCAAATTAAGACATGTGGGAACCAAAGTTTTTTGTCCCAAGAGAAACATTTGTTGGAGACTTTGAAAGCTTGGTTCTGGTTGTAGCAGGAAGTTTGCCAGCATCCTGATCTACAATATCTGCACTACTTTGGCAGCCAAAGTGGGGAAGGTGAAGTGACAGAGGATTTAATGAAGTCTCTACAACCTTGGGAGGCACCTGGAGTGGCTGCTTAAGGAGATAAAGTCTATCCTGCTGCATCTTTGGTCTTACGTTCACCCAAGCTACACTAGAGCTAACTCGAAACAGCTGACCCGCTCCTCAGTCACACCTTATTGCAAAATAAGCAGAGCTGGATTTTTCCACCCATAGCTGTTACACTGAAAAGCCATGGGGACAGCAGCATCTTGTGGTATGATGTTTGCATCTCTCAGAGTGAAAGGAAAGGGACAGAAGTGATGTGCTTGTGCCAAGCCAGACGCTCTTGTTCTGCAAGTCAGGCCCCATAAACTAGGGATGAAGAAGCCCTTCTGCTCACTAAGGGCAAACCAAAGCTCAACAGGGTTGGAGTGAGGAAAAGAGCAGTTAATTCTTCAGTGAATGTTGAGTATTTTCATTGTGCCTTCTGTCTTGTAATAAACCTCCCTGTAGATTTCAAGACACCTTCCCTTGTCTGTCTTCTTCTGCTTTCTTCTGGGAAAAAATGCGTGGGCTCTTCTTTGTCCTGGTGATGTGCACAGCGGGGACCTCTGCTTTCAGACTCCAGCAAGTCAAAAGCACAGGTAAGGGCATACTTTTTTTATTTTTTTTTTTTTTCAGTCTCCCTCTTCCTTCTTTTCGATGTGCCTGCCTAACAGTAATGTAAAAATATCTCTGATTTATATAGAAAACTGTGCAGATCACACCGTGTATTTCAAACACTACTATGAACTATATGGAGAACCTGTGGTTCTGAAATGCCCTTCCCCCACATACAAACATTTGGATTTTTCTGCCTTGGGCCCTAATATCACATGGTATAAAAATGGTTCAAAAACCATGATATCAGGAAGAGATGAAGATCCAAGAATCTGGGCAAAAGGAGATGCACTCTGGTTTTTACCAGCAATGCTAGAAGACTCAGGAGTATATATCTGCACCAGAAGGTGGGTATTTTAAAGAAAATCCAGTGCACTAACAATATGATGTCTAAAATGTCTAAAATGTCTAAAATACATTAGCTTGATTCTAAACTCCAGTTATGTTCAGATCATGTCTGGATAAGACCGTTTCCATCGTTTCCTCACCAGCTTTATTAGAGAAAAAAACTGTGCGAAGTCAGAATTCTTAAATGCCTTGTGTGTCTCCTATAGATGTATGTGCTGGAATCTGGATAAATCATGACAGAATTGCTGCTCTACCTACGATCTCATGAGGAAAGAGTGTATACAGAGTTTGTTCTAGCTTATTTAGGAGCTAGTCAGGACTGTGGTGTGAGGGGACATGCTGCAGGCAGGGGATTCTGCAGAATGCAACCCTTGTGTCACAGCTCCAGAGAAGGACATAGCCTTGTCTGCACTTCAGATTACCTTATGAAGAACATACCACAGCACCATGGCTTTGGAGAGGCTTCCTTCAACCCTCTTCCTTATCCCTGAGCTTTATTTTTCTTCTGCTTCACATTTTAAACCAGAATTTGATTGGCTTGATATTGCTGGAAGATCTTTCATGAGACCCTATGTGTATTTACTAGACTGGTACCAGATTCGTCACACGCAGTGGGTTGAGACTTGAGCCATGGCTTTTTTCAGCCTTACTGGTGATTATTTTCTGAGTCTTTACAATCTGATAGCCCCTTGTACAGAGTTGCCTGAGACCCTGAAGGGTGTTTTTAAATCCCCTTTCTGGACTGTTCTGTCTCTGTTCCTCAACTATAACACTGGCAATGTTAGTGATAGCTATAGTAAAATGCTGTGAAACCTGTTTGAAAAGATGTGTGAGCACCAAGTCCATAGCTTGATTGCTATCATTATTACAGGACTAATAAAATAAAAAGATAATAATTGTATTTTCTTTGCAAACCATCCTGCATGGAAATCATCACTTTTTTTTTTTTAAACATCCTATAAAATGAGTAGAAGCAAATTACCACAAATTTCTGCTTCTGCTGAGCAAGTAATTTGGATTTTGATGGCTGATCTATAGGTGACAGCCCACCACAGCACTTGAGCAATAATGCAAGTCCATCTGCCTTCAGCCCCCAGATGCTCTCCAGTGGATTACTGCCAGGACCCCTGGCTTTGCTGGCCCTGGCTGGGGTCAGGCACTGCCATGGGTTGAAGAATCTCCAATGCAGGCTTTCAGACATCTGAAAGGATATCGTTTAATCACCTGTTTCCCCCAGTTTGGTTTCCATGGGACTGGCAGCAATTGTCATTTGGGGCCAGAAAGAAAAGTTAAATAGTGCAGAACTTTCAGAGCAGGAATGACCTCTTTTCTGTGCAAAATATGTACTTAAGAAATGCCTACTGGTTGTGCAACAGTAACTGCACATGTATTTTAATACATGCTTTAAGCTTTTTATTTCATTCTTAGGTTCCAACCATTAGGGTGTTCACAGTCCAGATCTCTTTCAAGGAAATAGTGGAGGGTTCATGACACGCCTGCTGCTGTTTAGATAGACATGTTCCCCCTCCTTGCAAAATTAAAATAATGCCTTAGCTTGAGGGTGCACAGAAAACTTGGTGTACCAAAAAAAAAGAAAAAAAAAAAAAAAGAAAAGAGAAAAGATTGAAGCTCTGAGGCAGATTTGTCAACAACATATTTAGATTGTGTCAAATCCCAGTACCGTGTATTTTCCAGGATCCCTCCTAGTATGATCTCAGACTTGACTTCTTAGAAATGGCTAAGGGAAATGGAGCCAGAGTGTCACTTGAGTTCCCCTCACCACTGATGGGTGTTCACTTCTCACTCTGTCTTCAGGAACTCCTCCTACTGCGCTGAGGTCTCCATACACCTCACAGTCCTGGAGAAAACAGCTTCTCGGGAGATTGCCTATCTCCAGGTCCTATCCACTTTCACCTCTGGAAAGATTGTTTGCCCTGACCTGTGGGATTTTACACCAAACCGGACAAGCCTGGAGCTCAAGTGGTACAAGGTAGAACTTCCAACTCCTTTTTGTTCAAAGCCTAATCCCAATCCATTTGTAAAGGCACATACATCTCCACTTTCTGTTTCTCCTGAACATCATGTCAGGTAAAGTCATGAGCATTTTAACATTATAGCATAATATACTGGAAATTTGGGGGGCAGATTGATATATATATTGTAAGAAAGGTTCTCTATGGTGGACTCAGCATGGAGTGAAATGCTTCATATTATATGCTCTATCAGCCAGTGTAACTATTTTTAAAGACAGGTAACCTACCCTGATCCCAGGGTTTGCTACTTCAGACTAGGCCCTTCTCTTTGGTGCTATGCTTCTTTTTATGGCCCCTCTAGTGAAAGTAGGACCTCTCAGTGGTGCTACCCCCATGTGAGCTCTTCAGATGGGGTAGCTTTCATTAATCATCTGGAATACAGCATTTGGAGGTACTAGATCCATCACACAAAGCTTATAGTGGCCTCTTGCCTAACTTGCCAGCCCACCATTTTTCAAGTAGGAAACCTGGTTGTGCCTGTAAGGTCAAATATCCCTCACGTGACCATCCTTAGCTGTCTAATCTTACACAGGACAGCACGGCATTCTTCTATTTTCATAATAACTTGGTTTAGTTTTTATTTGGACTCGCACTATAACCATATGCTCTGCCTTGGGCTGGTGCATTCCTTGCCATAGGATGCAACACCCAGCTGGCTTTACGCGGCAGCACCTATGTCGTGACTGGTAGCACCCCAGCAAAACAACTCTGCTCAGAAGAAGGCTATAACCTACTTATTTAAGTAAAAAGCTCCTCTACATAGTTCTAGCTACAAGTGTCAGAAAGAGTCAGCCTGCCTTCATGGAGAAGGAGCATCATTGCTCCTAGCAGGGCTCCAACCCACATATAAACAGAGCGTTGGTGATACAGAGCAGGAATTTGTCACAATTTATGAGACCCCGTAGGGCACATAATAGTTTTGTGAAAGTCTGCATGATGACTAAAACATCTTTATCTTAGAAGAATGGCTTAGAGTATCACTCTTATGAGGTCACGTATGGAAAGCAGCAGCATTGTGAAAACCCTCCATGGTTACTAAAATGGTTTTGTCTTAGAAGAATATCTCAGATGATTAGTCTTAAGAGGACTTAGAAAAGAGCCAATAATATCTTTTCCATCTTAAAAACGTGCACTTTATTGAAAAGCTATACACATGTTATAGATAGATTAAAATAGCAATTTGTCACCCTTCCTATAGTTTCTCAGCACATTTTAGAGACAGACACACACTTGAAGAACTTGCCCTTTGGTGAGAAAGTGGAACTGCTCAGATTTCACAGGGATAAGTGAACTTTTAATAAGAGTGAGACAGTGATAGGTCATTTTGTCTGGGAGTTACACAGGGTGCAGTGACATCTACCTGTGCCATAACACCATCTGCTGTCCTTTCTGCAGGATGCTCTGCCTTTGGAAGATGCCAGTGAAAAATTCGTAATTCTGAAAGGTTCAACTTCTCTGATCATGACTTCTGTGCTACCAACAGACGCTGGCTATTACACCTGCAAGATGGCATTTCCCTATGAAGGTGTAACCTATGAAATCACCAGAACAATTAAACTGGAGACCGTTGGTAAATACGGACCCCTTAAAACATTATAGAACTTTGGCAAATCCTGCCTTTGTTGGTTAAACTGAGGAGAGGAACTCGTAGTCGGCCTCTCAGGGCTGCCAAGGGAAAGGGGACACCATGGGTACCTGATGGGTTTCCCACAGCACCCCCTGGCAGAGTTGGGCTTGCCCACCCCTTCTGGGGCTGAGGAATCTGGGGTTGTTCAGTCTAGAGAAAAGGTGGCTGAGGGGACACCTTATCGTTCTCTACAACTACCTGAAAGGAGGGTCTAGAGAGGCGGGGGTTGGTCTCTTCTCCCAGTTCACAAGACAAAAGGAAATGCCCTCAAATTCTCTCAGGGGAGGTTCAGATTGGATATTAGGAAAATATTTCTTCACTGAAAGGGTTATCAACCATTGGAATGGGCTGCCCAGAGCAGTAGTTGAGGCACCATCCCTGGAAATATTCAAAAGTCGAGTTGACATGGCACTTGGGAATATCATTTAGTGTTGGTGGGTTTTTTTTTATTATTTGTGGGTTTTGTTTTTTTTTCTTGCCACAGTTAGGTCGATGGTTGGACTAGATGACCTTACAGGTCCCTAGACGATTCTGTGGTTAATAAACGGCTCAGGATGGTGGAAAGCCGCCCCTCGGCGAAGGGCTGCGGGCGGCTCGCAGCGCCCGGCGGCCGGCAGGGGGCGGGCGTGCACCGGGCGCGCCGGCACGGCCCCGCCCCTGGCCCCGCCCTCCCCCCCCCCCCGCCCTCCCCAACGGCACCGCGGGCGAATGAACGGGGCGGGGGGTCGGTCATAGAATAGAATCATAGAATCGTATAGCTTGGAAGGGACCTTCAAGATCATCTAGTCCCACCATCAACCCAACTCTGACAAAAAACCCCATCAGTAAACCATGTCCCCCACCACCATGTCAACCCCTTCTGTGGGGAGGGGAAAAGGATTAGACAATAAGAGTGGCAACTCTTCAAAAAGGATTTTCTCCAACAATTTCCATGACCCCTTTGCATAGAATCAAGGTCCTCGGAGAGGGTGCAGGGTGCTGCTGCCCCGGGGTGCTGCTTTCTCCAGCTGGGAGCTGCTGCCCACCGATGGAAGGAGGTTCTGAACCCTGAGGCTGGCCTGGGGAGGGGGGATGAGCATGTCGTTTGCCAATATGAAATGGGTGTGCGAGGGTCTCATCCCGTGCTGGTCAGGAAAAGGGTCATGCAAACATCAGTGCCTGATGTTATCTTTGCTTCCAAGAGATGCTCGCTTGCTCACTCATGAGCTCCTCCACCTTTCAGCACCAAGGTGTGAGCTCCATCCTATCTATCTCTGCAAACACAGATCTCTCTGGGCTTGAAATGGGAATTCCTCTCTGCCAGTGGGTTTAATAATCAAATAAACGCTGTTGAGCAAAGCGGCACATTTCTATTTCCAGTTCTGAGGCAATGCCCACAAGTTTCTGGTGTGCTAGCACTGACTCTCTGTTCTCTTTCTCTCTCCAGAACAAGAAAAGAGAATTATCCCAATAATTGTGTATCCAACACAAAAGACAACATCAGCTGCTCTCGGTAAGGCCCTCTGTTATTTTTGGAAACATCTAATCAGAGAAAAGGTAGAGCAGGTCCTTTTCTGGTGTGACTTGTTGGCATAAATTGTAGTACTTTTGATCTTGATTTTATTAGCTGGGGGTTGGTGCTGGAGTACTTTTTGCTTCATAGTGTCTGCAGCTAGGTGCTATGTCCCATGTGGGAAAAGCTGCAGAACTGTTGTAGATTCTAGCCAGTAACAAAGCAATAAAAACTTACTTGCACCATTAGATCAGCTCTCCAGAGTTCACCCTTCACTAAGAACTTTCCTTTTTCAACATTTCTTTAAATTGTCATAAGTTGTCTGCTGGCTTTAAATGAGCCATCTAGCTCTTTTGGGAGGAGGCATTTTTTCATTGCTTTTACTGTTTGAACTAGACAGTTGTTGTTAGTTAGAATGCAGGATCTCAATTTTTCTTTGAGGATTATATTGTGACAAAAAATCTCTGTCGCATTGCCTCTTTCTAGTAAATGCCAGATATTTTTTTCACTAAACTTGTTTAAACTTGGGTACTATACATACAGCTGTGTTCTGTGGTGTCTTAATTTTCCCTGCCACATTTCTTTCTGCCAGCATAGGACTACCAAATCTTTTCTTTATAGGTAAGCATGGGTCAGAAGGCCTTTTATCCTTTGCCCCGAGTTAAAATAATTATAGCAAAATTTCTGAATTTTTGCACAATCACTTTACCTCTGGAGGTCCCACCTTGAGCTGAATGTCCTTGGCCACAGCATCTCTGTGTGAAGCTACACTGCTGGTTAATGCAGTTGCTCCAGAGCCATAAATCACACTGTGCCCCTTGGGCTGCAAGGAGCAAGGCCACAGGAATACAGCTTTGCCTCCTGAGGAATGTGACTAGCGTGCAAGAGCTGTTAACTGTTGCAACGGGAAAGCAATTTGGTTAGTAGTGGGAAAAACTGCCAAACTGAAGGGTCTTGCTGCCAAGGAGAAGGAGATCAAAAGTGATCTGGAGCTTTACCTCAGTTTTGAATGTTTGACGTGTGTGGGAACTTGATCTCCCATTGGAGATGTTGGTTTTCACCAAGGGAAGAATAGTTCTCCATATGTATCCAAATGGTTTTCTAATCTTTCTTTTACCAACAGGCTCCAAGATGACCCTTCCCTGCAAAGTGTTTGTTGGACTGAGCAGGCACGTCCATACTGATGTGGAATGGCTGGCAAACGACACCAGCGTTGATGTGGTTTACAAGAAAAGCAGAGTTACAGAGGGGGAACGACAGTAAGTCTGGCTGAAAGCGTTTTCTTCTGCTTGTTGTTTTAACCTACAGTGTGGCAGGGGCTCTCAGTGCAGCTGAATGCCAAATAATGACATAAGGGACAGATCCAAAGGGAAGCTGAGAGCTATGGAAAACAAACCAGGCAGGCAAGGAAAAAAACACCCAAACCCAACCCAGACAGGGTGAAATAAATTCCTTATCTCTGGTTTTTATTCATGGTGTACTGCAAATGACCCAACTTGGAGGCTTAGACTTGAAGCACACGGGCAGCTGAGTTGATGTAAGAGCTGGCTGCAGCAGGAAGCAATGGGACTTGATCCTTCTCAGTGCTTCTCTTATCTCTTTCCTTGCCCTGTGTCCACGAAACTGCAATATCCTCTCCCTGGCATTCATGAGGTTCTCTGAATACATTCAGACAACAGAAAAATATTTAGTGTTTTGTTTTGGTTTAAAATACCGTTGTTTTTTCCCTTGGGGTTGTTTTTTTCCACATCAGTCAGTTAAACTGACTCACGGAGACGCCAGGGAGTGCTAGGGCTGGTGCCAGGGAAACAGTGAGGGGGATGCTGGTGGGAAGGCAAAGCAGGATGTCCCACATCCTCTTGCTCTGTTCCATTGTCTCTCCCCATCTTGAAGAGCCTTCTCTCATCTGCCTCATAGCTGCATGCCTCAAGGCTTTTCCCACTAGGAAAGGAGGGAAAAGATTTGCTTTCTGTACCTGTCACATGTCACCTGAGCAGCAGTAACTTGCTGCGTGCAGGCACGCTTCTGGCGCTTTGCAAATGTGAGGTAAACCTAACCAGTGGAATCTCTTCACTGAGGTCCAGGTTGGAGTGTTTTATCTCTCATTTGACAAACCTGAGAGTGTCCACACAGATCATCACCCTCACCTGGGTCATGGTGGCTCTGCCTCTACTGGTGGATGGAGCCAGGGAGGCTCCTGGGCTTGGGATGCCATTGCCTCTGTTGTTAATGGTTAAACTGGTCACTCACCAGGTAGCACCTTCCCAAAGAGTTTCTTGCTATTGATTAAGATTTGGCATGGGGCAAGGGACCATTCCCAACAGAGCCTGGGCATGTGGTATCCCTATTTTGACGGACAAGAGTGGTTAACAGTTATGGATATGAGCTGGTTTGGGCTATTTGTGGCTATCAGTGCCAGATAGCTACCTGGTTGTATCTAGTTTATTGCACAGCTGCAGCTGGAGGTAGCATGGTAACTCAGCTGTATGCCCAAGCACTTACATGCTTTCACGTTCCCCACAGCATGATTGAGACTATTTATTTATAATGTTGTTTACATGGATAAGTAACAGGGCATTAAACTGGTGGTCAGTAGCGATAAAACGTACAGTGGCTATAGTCTCTGCAAGCTTTAGAGTAGAGCAGCATGTCTACTTTCTTACTTGGACTTTAAAAATTATTTTTACTGTCACTGTCACTATCAGATAGTGGTACCAGAGCATTGGAACAGGCTGCCCAGAGAAGCTGTGGAGTCTCCTTCTCTGGAGATATTGAAAACCCACCTGGATGCATTTCTGTCTAACCTGCTGTAGGTGAACCTGTTTTGGCAGAGGAGTTGGACTAAATGATCTCCAGAGGTCCCTTCCAACCCCTGCCATTCTGTGATTATTACTGCTATGTATTATACAATTGCACGAAGACAGGGACCATGCAGGCTATGGCTCATGTGGAACCCACAGTGTGTGAGGCACCCCAGTTCTCCTGGAAGCCATCAGAATGGCAGCAAGGCAAAACAGACCAATTGCCACTGGGAAAACAAATTCCCTGCAGAAATCTCTGGCAAACCACCCGCCACCGTGTTGTCGCGTTCCTGAAGTACAGTCCAGGGGAGGAATGCACAGGGAACTCCATTGCTGCAGGGCATAGCAGACAGATGAGCAGATCATTAAAGAGCAGCTGGACAACTGCTGCAGCAATGACTAAAAGATATCAAGACACAATGTCTGATTGCAGCTAGAAAACCACTTTTAAATGGTTGGACTGATGAAGCGATCAGGTTGAAGGAATCTGGAAACTTCCTAGACAATTTCTTGTATTGAGCTCTTGGCTTTGGGTGCATTATAGACAGGAACGGTGGTTCAGTTTGCTGAGTGAGCATTTGCAGGGTTGTGTTCTCCATATGTCCTCTTCCAACTAACCGTAAGAATTAATCTCAGGAATTAATAGATGGTCAGAGAGAATGAATTAGGTCTTTCCACAAAGCTGTGTAGACAGCTTAAAGATAAAAAGAATTCTGCTTGCCTTTCTTCCCTCTTTTTTCTTTATTTTTGTTAGAAAAATCCAGTTGTTTGGTTGTTGGTTTTGCTTTTTTTTTTCCTGTAAGACTTAGGGAGTACAGGGTGAGTACTGACTTCTGAGACTCAAATAGTTGGCACAACTGGGCTGGAAAACACAGGTGTCCTCTAATGCTGAGAGGCTATTTCAGAAACAAGCAACTAGCCAATGCGTTTTTTGCAGTGTCCTGTCAGAATGAACACATCAAATAGAGAAAAGTCCGTTTATAAAAGGATTTAGCATCAAATTTTTCTTTTTCTTCCAGAGAAATTGTAGAAAATGGTGAAAACTTCATTGAAGTGCCACTGGTTTTTAATTCTGTCGAAGAAGTGGATTTTTACACAGATTTTAAGTGTTTGGCCCAGAACACATATGGCTACCAAGTACTGCCCACAAGGGTCAAGCAGGAAGGTAACTAGCTTATATGCTTATTTGGGATAAGTGTTATCATTATTCTAATACTAAATTATCATCCAAACCTTTTATACTGTCAGAGCTTGTATTGGAATGAATTATTGCCTAGCGGAAAATTGGTTGCCTCTTTCACCTGAAGACTTCAGAATATCCTGTTCACTCACTTTCTGTGGGTCACTCACTGACATTTCCTGCAGAGCTAAGGATCTGTGCTGATATCACTGTTCATTGGACTCCAATTTAGATACACTTTGTGAAATGATGGCTCCAGGGAGACTACTGGCAAACTTCCACTGGGTGCAGCAGGGCCAGATCTCCAATTCCTCAACAAGTAGTGGGAAAAAAAAAAGGCAGTATCAGAACAAAGATCAGATTGTTCCTTCTCCTCATGCACAGACTGCCGCCAGAATAACAAGAGGTGTAAATTATGATGGGTGTTGTTATTTTGGCTGCTAGTGATGGGAAGAGAAACCCCGAGCTCAGAGCAATTAATGTTGCAGTGTGATAGACCATTGGCCAAGAACCAGCTGTAAAAACAATGTGAAGCAATCCTAATTGTTTCATTGCATGACACTGATGATTCACCAAACCTTGCTCACACTGTCTTAGAAAGGCACATGAACATTTACAGTCTTCGTTATGAGTTATACCTCATGACTCACTCCGGCATCCTATGATAAGGGATTTGTACTCACTTTGCTAGATGATGCGGTGCCCTTGTCTTCCATGGCTACACAGGTATTACTACAGAGGAGATAATCCATAAACCAGTAAAGGCTGGAATAATCCCAAATGGTCTGGATGAACATTTGGAAATTAGCTGTATTTTGCGTAAAAGCTGAGTCTTGGTTTGTTCATTAGTAATTTTTAGGAGAAAATATGAGAAAATATTAACAGACCTTAAGGGTGGACTAACTGTTATGTACTCCCTCTCCACATGGTTCTTTTATTTCCAGCTTGGAGTGTCTCTGCTTCCACCAAGATAAGATAGAAAGTACATAGCTGCCCTGAGCAGGGGTTGAGAGGAGTCATGTGTATGCAAAAGGATTGATCTTTAAATTCTCACCCTCTATTGTTTTCCAACTCTTCCTCCCATCCTCATACACCCATTTCCCAGAATGCTCAATCATCAATAGGCCTCTTCCTTTCACAGGTGATCAACCCTGCTGGAAGGTTAACTTGCAGACATCCTTTTTATTGTGATTTGTCCTCTTCCTCCTTGGATTTAGAGGACTATGTTCATGGGAGGTGTTTTCTATTAATTTAATATTTCATTTCTTTACTTTTCCAGCTGTTGGCTTGTCCTGGTACGTTGCAATGATTCCCGTCGCATTGGCTGGCCTGATCCTGGGGGGGATATGCATACACAAGTGCTGGAAGCGGACAGCCGATAAAGGATACGCAATACCAAAGGTTTAAAAAATCTTCTTTATTCTCCAACGACCATCAGAACAAAAAAATCATCCTGGCTATCTTTCACAAGAGACAGAGAGAGACATTTCGGACCAGACGTGCTGCTTTCCCAGCAGATGGATACTTATCGGCTGCTTTCCTCTTCTCCAAGTCTACTACAGTCTGATGAAGTTATAAATACAAGTTTGTGTTTTCGTGCTGCTTAGATGCAGGAAACCTGTGTCTGTTATTTTGCAGCTAAGGTGAATCTATAGAATTTTGGAACACAGAACATCAGGAGTGTGCCCTGGATATGGGAAAGGTAGGGCAAGGGAGGTGCTCTCACCCTTTCTAATTCCAATAGTTGTATTGTTTAAAAAAAGGGAAAATAAACCCCCTAAAATCTAAAAGCAGAAGCTAAGAAAGGTTGCTACAGAAGGACTATTTGACACCAGAGTGAGAATTGGTTGGACTAGATGATCTTAAAAGGTCCCTTCCAACCTAAGTGATTCTGGGAAAATGCAATTTTCTTATGCATCCAAACTCATTATATTTTACTGAAGTCTAAAAAAAGTCAGGTTTTCATTTTCCAGAGCCAAATGCAATTGTCATGGTAACTGTGTATCTATGAACTTTTCCACAGAAAATCTAAATTTTTTTCACCATTTGGATTACTCTTTGCTTAAACAGACTGTCTCAGAAAATCCCTCCCCAAGAAATAACTGCCTCAACATAACAGATAATGGTACACTGGAGAATTCAGTTCTGTTTTATCTACCAATATCTCATAGCTAGAGATTCATAGGCAGCTGCAACATGTTGTTATCTTTGCCAAGAGAAGAATTTAGAGGGATGTTTTAGTGTTTTGAGAGTCATTTGACTAACAAAAAGTTTTATTCCTGGAAGTGATCTGACAGATTACCAGTAACAATGTACAGTCTTGCCTTTCTGTGACTCTAACTCTTTCATGACTGGCCTGGTTCTCCTCTCTGATATGAGTATAAAAGTCTGGCATAGATTCCCATAAACAATGAATCTGCACCAGTGTAAAGCTGGTACAGCATCAGGAACCTTGTGTCCTTTAAATTGAAGTATGCAAATCGATGACTCATGATGCAAAGCGCTGCCCATTAGGTTAATCTAACTGTATTCCAGACTTGACATAAACCAGAAGGGAACAATAAATAGTCAGTGACTGTGCTGTGTCTTGAGGATTGGAATGAGTAAAATAACTTGGTTACTTCCTCTTCCAAGACATAACATGATTCCCGAGAAATAGTTCCACGATATGTAATGTGTATTATCTTCATCTGTATGGGAAGGGAAGGGATCCAGCCTTAAGGTCTATATTGTTACAGACCCATAACTGACACCTCTCACAGACATCAAAGATAATGCTTTTTGTTCAGGTAAGTCACCCAGAAGGTTTTCAAATGCCAGAGAAAAAAACATAATCAGGAAAAACGACAGCTCCAAAGAAAAAATATTATAAAGTAAGAATGTTAGAACAGCCTGCGGTCCCACAAACGAGGGAAATGAACAACTCACATCCATTTGGGAGAGGCCATAATCAAATTCCTTTCCACCACAACTTATAGCTGGTTCCGAGTTTAGCCCAATAAATATGTGAAAGGATTTTAAGGACTAGGATGTGGCCTGAATTAAGAAACTCTTCAATATATTAGCAAGAACCTCCACATTTTTGAGATTTAAGCCAAAGTCTCCCTTTATATATTCTAAATGTTTGCTCTGAAGATACACACACAGAGATTTGATTTCTAACACAGTCTGAGTCAATGGCAACAAAAGAATACCACAGAACTTACTGTTTCCAAGTGCAGGATGTTGAAGATGATGATAAAGAATACATATATTTTACGGACAGATGGAAAAAACGTGGTGGCTGCAAGTGTGGAAAACAATCGATCCACTTGGATATCTGTTCTTTGAAGGAAGAAAACTGTAGATGAACTGACCATTGCTGGAAGGAACGTGAAAAATGAGGAATACTCATTTTTATCAAGCGATTACTGGAATGTAAATAGAGAACAAATTAGGTTTGCCAATAAGTGTAACCTTTAAAAATGTGATTTAGTCTTCCTGTCCATGTGTATCCTCTAAGAGTAGTATGATAACACATCTGGCTGTAGGAACAGGGTTGGATTTACTAAGTAGTGGAAAAGAAGTAGAACTTTTCGTATATGGAGTATTGGTGCCATAAGACAGTTATATACCTCAAATCCTCCTCCAAAGTAGAGAAGGAGAGGGAAATGTGAAAGTGAGATAAAAAGTAGGATACAGAAGACTGGTGTTACATACTCAGGGGTGTCTGGAATACAAAGGAAATGTAAAGAAACAAAGGTTTATCTTTTATGAAGTGAGATTTGGTTCTTTGACTACTGGTATAGTAATATTCTGAAGGCTGTCATCATAGGTAGACTTGTTCAAGTGAACTTGCAGGTGGACTTGAACAAGTGACCGACATAATGTAAATGTTTTACATCAATTTGTGTTGTTATAAATAAGGGTAACATGGCCTATATTGTTTTTGAAAATGTTATGTGAAAAATGGAAAAAAAGTAATAAACAAACCAAAGTGCTGGTGTGGGAGTTGAAAGAAGATGTGAGATGGCTCTTTGGGGGTGGCAGCTCTTTCCCAGAAAGGTGGAATTTTTCCAGTGCTCTGCTGCACAGGAGCTGGTCTCCTTGGAGTGAGCCTGACCCCAGCTCTGTCTTCAGTCACTTTTGCTCTCACCCCGAGGCTGTGCCTTTTCACACCCAAGGGAGACCAAATCCTGATAGGCCAAGCTCCTCTCCTGACTGCCACCACGTTCAAGGCTGTCCTTGGCCTGCAGTCCCACAAGTGTTTGGGCTCACTCTGGGCAGGTGGTATGAGATGGTATTTCTCTGGCTACCAACTGTTGAAATATTGTGTGTCCCCCACTGAGTTCTGTGCCAGGATGTCTGGAAATGCAGGTTAACACAGATTGTCACTGTGGGGATGTGAATTTAGCATGTGCTCCCCAGGCAACGGGATTTATCTTATTCAGTTTCCCAAAGACAAAATTTTTGTCTTCTTTTTTCACTCAAAATTAGAGAACTTCAGTTGTCACTGTATTTTAAGTAGGTCCATCTGGGGAAGTTCAGAGTCCTTAGTCTCAATATCCGGAGAAAATTCTTCACGAGAAAATGTCCTGAATCTCAAGGGAAATTGAGACTGAGGACTTGTACTGGTTTACTATCAGACCTGAAAAGAAATACAATACTGGGGAATGCTACTTCACATTAAGAATTCAGGGCACTTAATCACAATGTTTCTCTTCAGAAAAATTAATGATGTAAGGAGGACAAGACCACCTCATTCCGGAGACTGCAGGGGTTTATAGCATCTGCCAGAGAGCTCAGCCACCATAACTTCAAAGTCCCACCTACAGTGGGGCAGAGGATGGTGTCTTGGCATGAATTAACATCCAGGGCAGAGGCTGCTCCTTCAGAAGTAGCTCTTTTCAAGAAATATGCATTCAGTTAACAATTATTTTCTTGTTTTGCTCTGCTTATGTGATCTGGATTTGGAGAGCACCAGATAATTAGATCTGTGGTTCCTAATTGAAATATGTGAGCGAATGGAAGTAAGAAGTGGATTTGTGCACAGAGCTGATCTTTGCAGATCAAGATAAGAAAAGGTTATTTTTTTTTATTATTCTAGTAGCTGGGGAGGGGGTCAGTGCATGCAAGGAGGACAAGAAATGTGAAATACCATTGCCAGGAATAATGCTTTAAATATAAGAATAGCTGATGAAAGCATTTGATGATTATTCTGACTCAAGTCTGAAAAACAAGAGGCCCAGGACAGCAAAACAAAGTAAGGAATAGATTTTATGCTTTGGAGCTAAGAGCTGTCTGCCCACTCATAACCTTGGAGCTGCTAAAGATAGCCTAGGGTGGGGTCCCCCTCATCCAACCTTCAACCAGCTGAAAGTAATACAGCTGGTCCAAGCCAGGAGTTGATGTTTCCTCTCCTCCCAGTGGAGAAAGAGTTATCTCCGGTGCCTAAAATAAATGGGATGAGTTGCTCTCTAGAGGTGCTTGTGTTTTTTCACCTATTTAAGACAAAGTAAGATGAATACACCCTGGATTACAGGAACACAGTAAGGAATCCCTGATGAGGCCCCATCTGGAGTACTATCTCCAGTTCTGGGCTCCCAAGTTCAAGAAGGACAGACAACTGCTGGAAATAGTGCAGCAGAGGACTGCAAAAATGATTAGGGGCTTGGAGCATCTCTCTTATGAGGAAAGGCTGAGGCACTTGGGTCTTTTTGGTCTGGAGAAGAGAAAGCTGAGGGCGGATCTGATCAACACCTATAAATACTTAAAGGTTGGGTGTCAAGAGGGTGGGGGTGGTCTTTTTTCACTGGTGCCCAGTAACAGGATGAGGAAATGGGCACAAACTTGAACATAAGAAGTTCCACCTAAACATGAGGAGGAACTTCTTTACTTTGAGGGTGGCAGAGCACTGGGACAGGCTGCCCAGGGAGGTGGTGGACTCTCCATCTCTGGAGACATTCAAAACCCGCCTGGGCATGTTCCTGTTCAATCTGTTCTAGGCGGACCTGCTTTGGTAGGAGGGTTGGACTAGATGATCTCCAGAGGTCCCTTCCAACCCCATATCATTCTGTGATTCTGTAATTCTATGAATGATTGTTTGTGGACAGCTGGATTTCAGGTTATCAGAGAGGTTATAGGAAGAAATGGACTTAATCCCTTTCACACAATCAAGGCTGCTGGGCTCTCTTGGAAAATTACTTTAACACTGGCAGTTCCCTTTGCAGAGCAAGGACACAAGCTCACACAAAATGCAAATACTGTAAGAGGTTGTGAGGCAGGCAGAAAGGCATGTATTGTGCCTGCACAAAGGAATCCAGCGTAAGAGGCAAGAAATATTTGGTCGATGCCTCGGTAAAAAGTTTTGTGGCTCATGGACCATGTGGTCATGAATTGCCAGAGCTATTACAGGAAGAAAAGAAAGGGTATGTGGGTGTGCAGTGGAAGTTCACAGTCCACAGAGCCTCCCTGGGACATGGACAAGCTCTGTAGTGCCGCTGCAGGGGAGCAGGGGGGTCTCCCTGCCCTCCCACAGCACTCAGCCAGCTCAGCTCCCACTGCAACCAGTGCCTGCCTGCTCCACGCAGGCACTGCTGGGCAACAGCAGCAGCCCAGAAAAAATGTTGTTATGTGCAAATGAAATATCATAAAACTAGCCTGCTGCCAGCTGGCCAACACCAGCTGGTGATAAGAAAACCACTAATATATATATATATCTCCTTATTCTGCTTTAGTGTGTTCATTGCACCGGAAATTACAGTCCGTATCAGTCTATGCATTACTTGGGATATGCATTAGCACCAGTCAGTTTTTAAGAAGGACAGATTGCTATCTTCCTGAAGCTCCTCAAGGCCACCTATTAGTAACAGGGAAACTTTTAAAAGCTCATGTAGATCCAAGCTCAGAACTTGGAATATTCATCCATTACTGAATATTTTACTGCAAAGTGTAGTTTGTCTTTTATAGTTGCGTGTCCCTCCTACCAGTTTTAGGTTTTTATGTAAGTCTAAATTGTCACAGGACCTGACAACAGATTCAGGTGTAAACTCCTTTGTAACATGTTGAAAAAGTTGATGTCTCAGTCCTGACAAGAAGTGAAGGACCTCTCTTTCTGACTGTTTTTACTGGTTTGTCGTCTGTTGAGTCGTGCCATAGGAACTTCACTTTTATGTACTTAAATATCATAGAAACGCAAGTCTTGATTCCTTTGTGGGCAATGAGGCATTACCAGTGTTTCTGTCTCACAGGGCTTGAATGGTACTACAAGTTCACAACTTTAGAGGTCCTGTTTTGCCTGAGTTACAAAGGATTCATCCATCTGCTAAGCTGTGGGTTAAATGAATCATCCTGTTTGCTTGCTTTGGCTCCCAAATACATGGGGCCTCTGGAAGGCCAGGCTATGACTGTAAATAGTTGATACTATGTATGTTTACTTGTGAAAAAAAAGACTCTCAAGTAAATTGTGGCTATCAAGTTGGGGACAGCTGAACAAAGTAATTAAAGGGTATCGTTACAGCTATCCATAATATGTTGTTACCACACTTTTGCTTTTGAGTGGGACTTAACCGCGTCAATTTGAGAACTCTCCAGAGGAGACATTGGGCAAGCCATGGCAGTTTCTCAGCTCTTGTTATTATAACCCAGCTAGCCTGTGGGTGCTGGAGATGAGACCCTCCTTTTTGTGAGTAGAGAAGAGCTATCAGCTCAAGGGAGAAACATGTGCCCTGCTTTTGATCATAGTTGATGGGTAGCTTACCTGCTGAATCTAAACCAGTAAAATGCAGGAAGAAGCACAGCAAAGAAAGATGAGAGATTCACATTTCCACCTGAGTGGCAGACCTGTATGTCTGATCACTCCTTGCTAGGAGAGAATGTAGAAGCTATTTTTTTTTATTATCACATCAATGTGGTGCCACTTAGGAAACATGGATTGCCTGAGATAATGTAAGGATGAATGGAAAAGGGTGGCTTCCCACAGGGAGAGCTGTGAAGTGCTGCAAGGAATGGAGCTTGGGGAATGGAGAACTTGTGAGAATAGGCAATATGAGCTTATCTTCTGCCTGGAAAAGCAAAGATACACAATGGTAGTTGCCTGTGAGCACATCCAGTGGGAGAGTAAAAAAGCAAGGGCATGTAATAATTTCCACTAATGAGGGAAACTGGGATGGAAAATACGTAACCGAAATTAAGTTGACTAGTAATCACTGCAGCAGTGAAGTCCTGAAAGAGTTTCTCAGCAGGAGTAATGGCTAGGAAAATAAATTATTTTTAACCTGGACTTGGGTACAGCTATGAAAGGGATTTGATATGTGTGACAGCAGGGGCTCTTCCTGCAAGGCTGCATCACATCCTCCAGCTTTGTGCTATTTCCATTGAAAAAGGGCTGGACAGCTGCAGATAAAAAATGCCATCTCAGAGCTTAATTATTGTGTTATTATTATTTCCTCAGTTAAATCTCCAGTGCCCATATTTACCACTCTTTCAAGCTTGTAAGGGCTGGAAGATCAAAAGAATTTAACACAGAACACAATTGCTGGATATGTCTTTGTAGACATTTCCAAAGTCCTAATCTGTTTTAAACTCTGCCAGGAGATACCAGTTGTCTCTGGAAAATCACCCTTAATGAGATTTGGCTCTCCTACTAGAGGGAGTAATCCAGTCTCTAAACAAAACTGTGTTGTAAGAGATGAGCTAGTTCTTCATATGACACAAATACCCGCGTTATGTGCAGAAGAGGAGGAGGCC
Organism: Scolopax mira; assembly: GCA_004320125.1. Taxonomy (NCBI): domain Eukaryota; kingdom Metazoa; phylum Chordata; class Aves; order Charadriiformes; family Scolopacidae; genus Scolopax; species Scolopax mira. Next base: position 25,281 of record BJBW01000285.1, on the reverse strand, counting down.
CTGAAACACTGCTCTGTCCTTTTTCACTGTCTCATGAAAGTTGCTTTCAGCTTGTTTATTTTACTGTTTAACGACTGCTCTTGTGGCATTCGCTCTTGGCTCTGTACCGGGAACCACGATGGAGCAATGTTGCCCCAGTGACAGTCCCAGGAGCTTCCCGGCTCAGGCCAGCAGGATCTCTCAGACGGCAAGCAAGCAGCAGGAGCAAAGTCTTTGTCAGGAATGTCTGGTCACTAGAGTCAAGGAGAAAAGAGCACAGCAATGATAATTGGCAATGGCGTCCAGCTCCCAGCCCTGGAGAAGTGCTTTAGGACACAGCAATCTGCTGCTGACACAAGACTCATAAAGCTCGACAGAAATACTTTATGGCTTATGGGGTCACAATTCAGAATTAGTGCCTGTGCTGGGTTTTAAAAAAAATTTAATTATAAAAGCAGAATGCTGATTTACCCAAACACAATCCCCTCAATAACTCAAGCTTTTCATCAAATCTCTACCCAGTATGGGACACACTGGTTATGCAGAGGCAGTCTGGGATTGTGTATACATCAGTCACCAACTTCATAGTTTAGATATAGTGCTTATAATATTTAACACTGGCATTCATTCTATTTCTTTTTGATTAAGAAAACTAATTCAATGCTACTTTTATAGTTATTTTAAAAAGTGGATCATGGGACTTCAGTCTTGTTATTCTTAAAAGCCAAATTATTATGATGCAATACTTTGAGGAGGTGAGAGCACATCACAGCTTGTTTGCATCGGAAAAACACAGTTCACAGAAATTATCCTTGGTCGTAGGTCTCTTCAGGCAGTTGGTCCAATTCTAGCATTTCCCCTTTTTCCATCTTCATTTCATTTATTATGCTTGTAGCATATATTTCAGCAAAGTGAATGCAAGGGTACAAACTGTGCAACAAGTTTGTACAGGTTGTGGGATGGGTCAATTTTCTTCAGCTACGTACCTTTGCCAGTGTTTGCAAATCCACACAGCTCTCTGTGCAGGTCATGAAGCATCCCCTGGAGCTGACTCTTATATGATGAGCTCTGTGCAGGACTCTTGCAGATGAGCTCAGGAGGGGTAGGAATCCTCTCTGTGCGGATGATATTCCTGTTTGCCTGCACTGAAGTGCAACCATTCAGAAAACCCATCAGAAGCAGGCAGGACTCTTCCCTTCCTTTCTGCGTGGGGGCCAATATCGATATGGGTATGGGGAGGGAGAGCAAAGACACCAGTCCCAGCACAGCTCACCTGCGAGCAGTGGTCCTTCTGTTTCCTCTCTTCCCAAGACATCTTGCCCAGGAAGGTAAGAAAGAAAACTCTGCTGCATCTTCTCACACTTTCCTTTCCTCTGCTCTGTCAGGACAGAGGAAAATGTGAGGGGGCACACGGTGGGACCCAGCCTCCTGCTTTGGAGGGGGGGAACCAAACAGAACAACCTGCACAGTGAACAGGTGGAGACCTGAGTGGTGATGTCGCATCTTGGTGTTTTGGTGTAGTGCAGCCAGGACCTCATAGGCCAAGGCCTGGCAGACTTGCAGGTTCTCTCTTCAGCTTTTTGGAGTCCCTGGGTTTCTGTGCACTCAGTTTTTCCCTTCAAAACAAAGCATTTTGCTCAATCATTGAAAGAAACACCAAAGAGGGAGAAAAAGGATTTAAAAGCAAGTGGCTTGCTGAAATAGACATGTAGGACCATAATGTCACTGTAGGCTGAAACAAATAGGCTTTTATTTTGGGAGAAGCACAACTCCTCCACCTCCATTCTCTGACATCCCACCCCTCGTGGTGGCCAGGGCACCCTGCCTGCCCTCTATACCCCCTCCTGTGAGAAAGGGGAAAGCCCTGTTAGACCAGTGGCAAATCTCTATCTCTGTGGCACATCTCTGTCTCTGTGGCACAGCCCTCTCTTCATTTCAGGCAAATTTCTCTGGTCAACCGAAGTCCTGGGTGATGTCCAACCGAAAGAGTGCTCCAGGCCTGGTTGCTTCTCTGCCTGTGTGGGTGTTTGGATGCAGTTACTTTGGCTTCAGTTCCTAATATAGGGATGCTTTCCTCAGGGCTGAGACAGTTCAGATTGGCTCATGAAGTGGGAGCCTTTGACTCCTCACCACATATCTAAGATGAAATTGGGCACATAATTAATTTTTTTAACACCAACCAAAATACATCACTAACTCATGGGTGCTTGTGGTCATATACTGTCATTCAGCCTTTCCATTTGAGCTGAGTAAAGCTTTCATGCATAGCACCAGAGACCACAAAGTATTAATGTATTACAATAAAATGATGTGAGTGGAAGCACTTTTAATAGATTTTTTTTAATGCAGATGTTGATAGTATTGTCTTTTCAAACATGCATTTCTCATGTAATTTAAACACTGTAAGAGTGATGACTCCAGGTTCATGTAAGAGAGCTAAATTTAGGTCATGAAATAAATGCCAGACTCCTAATGAAACACAATAGGTTGTTAAGAAGTGACTAAGACAGTTGCAGCTTTTTCCACTTGGTCTGAACTTGTCCTTTTAGGACAAATACTTAATGTGTCCATGTTTTGGTTGAAGAAAGGGGTGATTTTAAAGTTAGCACAGTTATTTTTTGCTGTGTGTAACTTGTTTGCTCACCTTTTGACATCCTTGCATTCAAAAGTCATTGACTTTTCATAGAATCATAGAATCATAGAATTGTCTAGGTTGGAAGCAACCTTAAAGATCATCTAGTCCAACCATCAACCTAACCCTGACAAAAGTCACTAAACTTTTGTCACTTAAACCATATTCCTACCGTCAACCCGTCTTTTGAACACCTCCAGGGATGGTGCCTCAACCACTTCCCTGGGCAGCCTATTCCAATGACTGATAACCCTCTCCATGAAGAAATGTTTCCTAATATCCAATCTAAACCTTCCCTGGTGCAACTTGAGGACATTGCCCCTTGTCCGATCTCCTGTGACTTGGGAGACGAGACTGACCCCTGCCTCTCTACGCCCCCCCTTCAGCTAGTTATAAAGCATGATAAGGTCTCCCTTGAGCTTTCTCTTCCTCAGACTAAACAACCCCAGCTCCCTCAGCTTCTCCTCATAAGACTTGTGCTCCAGACCCCTCACCAGCTTTGCTGCCCTTCTCTGGACCTGCTCCAGCACCTCAAT
>BJBW01000285.1:3284-19941 GCA_004320125.1 Scolopax mira | reverse complement strand
GGGAAGTCATGTCAGACTAACCTGATAGCTTTCTATGATATCATGACTGGTTGGATAGATGAGAAGAGGGCAGTGGATGTTGTCTACCTTGACTTCAACAAGGCTTTTGACACTGTCTCCCACAGCATCCCCATAGGCAAGCTTAGGAAGTATGGGTTAGATGAATGGACATTAAGTGGATTGAAACTGGCTAAAAGATAGGACCCAGAGGGTTGTGATTAGGGGCACAGAATCCAGCTGGAAGTCTGTAACAAGTGGTGTTCTCCAGGGGTCAGTACTGGGTTCAGTCCTCTTCAATATATTCATCAACGACCTGGACAAAGGGATGGAATGTACCCTCAGCAAGTTTGCTGATGACACAAAACTAGGAGAGGTGGCTGACACCCCAGAAGGCTGTGCCGCCATCCAGCGAGACCTGGACAGGCTGGAGAGATGGGCCGAGAGAAACCTAATGAAATTTAACAAAGGCAAGTGCAGGGTGCTCCACCTGGGCAGAAATAACCCCAAGCACCAGTACAGGTTGGGGGCTGATCTGCTGGAGAGCAGCTCTGAGGAGAAAGACCTGGGAGTCCTGGTGGACAACAGGATGACCATGAGCCAGCAATGTACCCTTGTGGCCAAGAAGGCCAATGGCATCCTGGGGTGCATCAAGAAGAGCATGGCCAGCAGGTCGAGGGAGGTTATCCTCCCCCTCTACTCTGCCCTGCTGAGGCCCCATCTGGAGTACTGTGTCTAGTTCTGGGCTCTCCAGTTCAAGAAGGACAGGGAACTGCTGGAGAAGGTACAACAAAGGGCCTGGAGATGATTGAGGGTCTGGAGCATCTCTCCTATGAGGAAAGGCTGAGGGACTTGAGTCTTTGTAGTCTGTAGAAGAGAGGACTTAGGGAGGATCAGATCAATGCTTACAAATACTTAAAGGGAGGGTGTCAGGAGGATGGGGCTGGTCTTTTCTCAGTGGTGCCCAGTGACAGGACAAGAGGAAATGGGCACAAACTTGCACATAAGAAGTTCCACCTAAACATGAGGAGGACCTTTACTGGGAGAGTAGTAGAGCACTGGAACAGGCTGCCCAGAGAGGTGGTGGAGTCTCCTTCTCTGGAGACATTCAAAACCCGCCCAGACAAGTTCCTGAGCAACGTGCTCTAGGTAGATCTGTTCCAGCAGGGGGGTTGGACTAGATGATCTCCAGAGGTCCCTTCCAATACCATATGATTCTATGATTCTATTTGCATTCTTTTGGGTCAAAGATTCTCCTAGTGTCCTGCAACTTGTGGTACTGATTTACTTACGTCATTCTCAATACATAATGACACAATTAAAGAATATGGAAGAAATTCAAGAAATATACTTGGTGTTAGTTAATTTCCTGCTCACAGATTGTGTCAGAGGGCTAAATATTTTCCACATGAGAAAAGTCTTTCAAAATAAGCATTAAAAAAAAATCTTTAGTAGTTAATATCTGATTTCAAACTGAGATTTAATGTTCCATTATTTCAAATAAAAGAGATTCCCTTTGAATTTATTCTATTTTATACATATACGCACTATAGAAATAGTACAGATATAGGTACTTACGTAAAATATAATTTATCCTTACATTTTAATCCCATACAATTTTTTAGTTTATTCTGTTTTACTTTATTCTGCAATTTCATACAACTCTCCCTCTTTTCCTCAATGTACTGTGAGATATTTTATTGCAATCTGGCCAGTTAATAACATAGATAGATTATACTAGGATGGTAAACAAAGGAACAGGAGAGGACAAGAAAGGCATATGAGAGGTGTTTGAGCTGCCCAGTCAAATTGTATATGATTCTTCTGAAGCCCAAAAAGAGATGGAAGGCGGGCTTGTTCAATGTTTTCAGGTAAAAAAAAAAAAGGGAAATGAAGAGATTTGGTCTCCCAGTCAAGGCAGAGCTGAGGATTTTCCAGTAGTGGAGATTTGAACTATTCGAGTATCTGTTGGAAAAGAGACAGGAGGGCACAGATGATCCAGCAAGTTCTGGGAATGTGTTAGTGGCAACTTTTTGTTGTAGAGGCAGAGGAAGTTAATAATAAGGGACAGTAATTAAATCTGTGTGAAATTCAATTCAGCAGGAGGTCAGATGGCAATGTGAGTTACAGGAGACTACAAAACAATAGCAGTCCAAATAAAGGAAGGAAGCCCCAAATCAATGTGAGGCAGACAGGTAGGAGGATATCTTTGGAAGAAATTCCAAGGAGTATCTAAGGAACAACAACACATGTAAGAGACAAAAAGCTGATTAGAAACAAGGTGGGTTTGCCAAGAACAAAACATGCCTTACCAGTTCTGCTTCCTCTTTTTCAGTATAACTGGCTTAGTGTTAAAGAGGGAGCGGTGGTATGTCTCAAATTTAGTAAGGATTTTGAGGAGTGCCATAGGTAAGCTAGGGAAATGTAGTGGAGATGATGGGAACATAAGGCTGATGCTCAGCTACTTGGAAAATACTCATGGAGTAGTCAACAATGGACTTGTTGAAACTGGGATATATTCAAGGCAATGTTGCAAAATTAATTCCTGGGAATGGGTTGGCTCTACCTAATTTAATCATTTAGGTTAAAAATGTTGGTGATGGACTAGGAAATAGTTTCATGAAGTTATACTTCAAATAAGAAAGAGTGGAAGCACTTTGAAGACAAACAGCAAAGGTCAAAGTGAGTCTGGCATGTTGGGGTGATGGTACATGAGCATAAAAAAAACACTAGGAAAACATTTAGCAGTACTTGGGGAACTGGTTAGCCAATAGCAGCTGAGCAAGACATATGGAAAACAAAGATAACCAGAAATTGAGTAAATCGATAAAGCAAAGCGATTGCAACAAAGACAGTTCATATTGATATGTGCTAACAGGGTTCTTTCTCACATAAGATGAGAGGTATTTATTCTACTCTATCCTTATTAGAAAGATCTTATCTGGCATTCAAACTTTGTCGAGTTCTGAAATCACATTTTGAGAAAGCTCCACATAAATTTGTGAGAATACAGAACAAAAATCCATGAAGAAGACTTTTGGAAAATGCGGGTTATTAGAACAAAGTTTAGAACTGAGTTTGTGTGTATGAGAAGACTAAGGGAATATTGATAATGTGGCAACGGACTTCCAAAATGGTAAGAAGATAGCAAAAAGTTGTTTTCCATGTACACTGGATTAGGACAAGCAGTAATCTCTTCAGTTTTGCATAGGAATATAAATGTTTGTGCAATGTACTGGGGAAACTTAGTTCCACATTAGGAAAAGCTCTTCAGCTGAAGCAAGTTTTTCTAGTTTAACCACAACATGGGGAAGACTATAAAATTTTTATGAGTATGTTAAAAGAGCATCAGGATGTTGCAGATCTACCAGCCATACGTCAGGACAAAAGCACAGATTAGATGACCTTGTGAAGTCCCTTCAAGCTACATCCCAGCTTTTTCCTCCACAGTCCACTGCAAGGTTTTGTGGAGTCATTGTCTGTTCCCACAGGCAGCAGTGCACCTGTGCATCAGTTAAACATGTTGGGTCCTTCTTTAACAGGCTTCTGTCTGTAGTTCCAACAGCTTTATCAGAGTTTTTGGGGACGGCTTCAGAGTTAACCTTTTCTCTGTGTGCATTGAAGCAGAGAAAATTTCGATTCTTTGTTATGCCATTAATCCATCAGAGCTTGTCCTGGAACATGCTGGAAACACTCCTTGAAAAGAAAAGCTTAAGTGACCAAAACCCACTCTCAACCTGCAAGGGAGAGAGAGAGCTGCTCTCCCAGCAGTCAAAGTTTTCCCGTCTGTTCTGGATAGGGACAGATATGCAGTTTAACATCTTTACAGAAATACTGGGTGTACTTTTGGTACTTGGGGGCTGTGTTTCATCGTTGAATGTTTGAACTCAGTATGGCATAAAATTTGAGAGGTTTTCTTTGGAAGCCTTCGGTGTCATTTACAAATAATAGCATGCAAAGCTCACCTCAGCACCTCTTCCACATGCTACCTTTCTAAGTCTGTGGACAACAAATACACATTTTATATAAACATACAATTTGAGTTCAGGTTCACAGATCATATGACAATATAGCTATACAAATAAACTTTTGACTTCACATTTCCAAAAGAACCTTTATTTAACATTTCCTTTTGCCTTTTTTTTCCCCCTTTCTTGTAAGTTTCCATTTGTTTTAACCAGGGAAACACTGTAGTTTCTTTTCTTCACTGTTTGTTTTCTGTGTGATTTATACAATGGCTATTTTGGCTGCAGGAATTTGGACGTCAGCAGCCAGTTAACAAACAGGTTAGGTTATCAACATTGACACTTGCATCGATCATGCAGCCTGTAAAAGTTGCTCAATGCTTTTTTGTTGAATTTTATTTCTGATTGTCCTCTGGTAATTTTGTAACCAGTCTCAAATAAGCATCTGCATTTTCGGTTGCAGGTACTGTAAATCCCCTGATATTACTTGGAAGAAATTAAAAAGAAAAAGCAATTTAAAATCCTTTCAAAAAGGTAGATCTGAAATCCACAATTCAGAACTACAAGGTCACAGCCAGTGTGCAGTTTTCTAATGGTTGTATCATCATAAGAAATATCTTTGCTAATCTGACCATTGCAGGAACTTTTCCTAATAAGGATAATTGTAAAGCAAACTCCTTTAATAATTTTTTTTTCCTTTTTTTATTCATTTATCATGTTTACTTGATTTATGGAACTTTGACTTGCCAAAGTTGAAAATCAGCTGGAAGAAACTCAAGTTATATTCTAAGGATAAACACAATTACACTGTGAGAAGGAAGAACTTTTCCTCCCTTTGTCCCCACCTTTCCGCAGAGGGTCAAGTGATAGAGGTTGGCCTGTGGTTATAAAGCTGCAGGTGATACAAACCATGAGCTCCCGCCTGCCTGTGGAGAGAAATACTGTGTCTACATCTGGCACATTGGACTAAGAGGTCTAAAGAAGATGATCTGGGAAAGCCCTGTAACATGAAAACAGGAGATGGAGCCTCCAGGGAGGGTAAAACCTCCTCCTGCCCACATACACTTTCCCTGCACATCCTTGCTGAACGTACCATAAATGTACCAGCTGCCAAGAACATGGTTTGGCATCCAGCTGGGTTGGGTTACACGGGGCAGAAATGCCTCTGAGGATTAGTCAAAGGCTGGGTGAAATTTGCAGTGATGAGCAGCTGAGTGTGGTGAGGTGCCATCCCCGCCAGCAGCAGTGGAAAGAACAAGGTGTGAGAGCACAGAGCAGCTTTTGACTCAGCCATGCAGATGGCGGTGAAGTGTGCTGGGGAAGATCCCAGAGTTTTCATCAAGTTTTCTCTTTAAAAAAATGGAACTGTGACATAAGATACCATGCAGAAAGATTGTTTGGTAGTAATTTGGCTGAAGACTAACTGTTCCATGGGGATTTGGCCTGAGACTAATTGGCTCAAGCCTGAAACACACTGGGATGAGAAGATCTTTCTTCATCTCTGACAGCTTGCCTCTATTCCTAAGTGCACACAGCTGCCCTTTCAGTTCATCCCCAGTCTGCTGATTGCTGTTGACCAAAATGTGCCTGTCATTCAAACACTGCTCTACCCCATCCTGGCACAGGCTCCAAAGCCTCTTGGGCTGCTTTTTTTTCAGAACCTGCACTACTTTTGAAGGCTCTGAGACAGGGCCACTTTGACAGTCTGGTAGTAGCACCTAATTAAATACTCATGAGATGGTATTGTACAAACTGTGATAGATGTGGCTCGGCAGAACAAAATCAGCTCTGTCCAAAAGCAAGACAGGATTTAGTGTGGAATGAAACAAAAGTTTAGAAACTTATTCCCAGAGCTGTGATTCTGGAAAGAGACAATGCCTGGAGGAAAAGGAAACAGGTTGGCAGCAGCATGATCAGAGTATGGATAACCACAGGTTTTCAGCTAGACCCCTAGGGTATTTTTTTCTTAGTACTGTCCTAGCTTCAATGCCACTTCTCCTCAGATTAAGGACTCGGTGGGTACCAGCTCAGTGGATAACTTGAACCCAGAAAAAAAGCCAGGTCAGAAAAGACATGCAGTGAATAAGGGCTGAGAATTTTGGCTTCCCGGAAACCAGTGGAAGCATCTTCCACAGAAATTGTGCAGTTTTCCAGTTGAGCCTGGGATTCTCAAGAGCAATGGTGGATTGTTATTATCGGCCATGGTTTGCACAAAATCTATATTCACTAATAATTGCACTTGAGCAGTCTCACAGTTACTCATTATTTCTGCCATATTAGTATCACAAGCGGCATCAGGGCTGCCTTCTGTACTTCACCGAATAGGAAGCAAAAGATTTGCCTTACAGAGATATACATATTTCAGGTCTCTTCAAACCTATTTAAAACTCGTGTCTCTCTCCAGTTTTCCATCAACATCTCCCTACAGGTGATGGGAGCCTTTCCAACAACTTTAGCCAGGAGAAGATCAGGTCTGTAAGTAAAAGAAGTCGCCTAAAAGACATGCCTGCTTCACTGGGATACATAGCACTTTCCTGTGTGATGGCAGCTATGCAATGAGCCTGGCTTTCAAAAGTGAAGGAAAGAAAAAAAAAAGCAAATAACATTTTTGGGGAATTTTCCTAAAGAGCATTTGGTTGTGACACGTGACATCTCTTCCTTTAAACGCCTGTTTCTGAGAATTATAAGGAAGCCTTGCAGATGTCTTTTCCAGTAAATCCATTTGCCCAAAGCTCTTGCACAAAAGGCTCAGAACAAATAGGACTCATGCTGGAGAACAGCTTGCTGAAGCAGTTCTTGCATAGGAGGGGTCTAAAGGTTTATCTCAGTAATTAGCATACCCAGTCAGCTACCAGAAAGCAAATCTTGCTTCCAGTGACCAGTATGACATGTGAGCAGATGCCACGTTGAACCTGAATGGAGAATACAGTTCTTAGGGATGAATGAGACTTGAGGCATACAACCCAATTCCCACTCAAAATAAGGGAAAAGCTCCCACTAGCTTCAGGCTCTTATCCCACCTGCATATACACAATGAGAATTGCCTTGTTGGCTGACTATGAGGAAGAATGTGGTATGTGACAATCAAATTGCAGAAAAGCAAGCCTTCACTTGACTTACGCTTCCATAAATGTGCATTTGGCAGCTTCCTACTTTTCCTTACCAGCCCTTGAAATATTTAACTGTTAAGTTCCTACTACATGAAGATTGAGGCTAAGCAAGAGAATGAAAGCTTTCTTAAGGACAGGTGATTGCTACCCCACATAGGCTTTACCTGCCATAACATGGGCTTGCAAACCAGAGCTTTGGTTCTATTGTGGCACATTTAAGGTCCTGATAATTCAAATTGGGAGGATCAGCCCTCAGTGCATTTTTGCTCTTTTGTATGTCACTGTCAAAATCAATGGTAAAAACATAGAGAGGATTTTTTTTTTGTTGTTATTTTAATTGGCTTTGCAAAGACAGGAGAAGCTGACATCAGTGCTTAAACTGTTAGGATCATTTTTGGCTACATATGCAGTGCAATGAGTAAATATTGGTACGGTCAGGCTCAAATTAAAGCTGTTTTAACTGCAAGTGCTTTAAAAATAAACGGGAGACAGGAAATTACTTAATTAGGAAACTTCATAAAATAAGATGGCAAGTTTTCTTTCACAATGGGAGAGGCCAGTGTCATTGTAAAAGAACAAAGTTTCTTAGTTAAAACTTTAGTCACTGGAAAATGCCAATTTATTAAAACCTAAACTTCTTAAAAAAATTAATTAATTTTTGCCAAATTAATTTCCAGGAACAACCTTTGCCTGGGACAGCCAGGCTGAATTGTTTGTTCTGGAGCAAGTGAAGTGTGAGACTGGATCTCTCCACCCCTGCAATTTTGGCTTTTTTTTCCAGCTAGGATGTTTTTTAGGCTTTCTGGTAAAAAACTTGGGAAGATTTAATCTTCAACCCAACGTGCTCTTTCTTATCTTTGCCAAAAAGATGTTTCTTCTTTCCTCATCAATTCTTTGGATTTTGGAGTGAAACTCCACAGGCCTTTTTAATTAATTCAGATAATTCTCTGGTAGTGGCTCTTCCAGTTCACATCCAAGTTCAAGGAATTCTTGGAACATATGGCTTGCCACAGATCTTTTTGGATTTCCTCTCAGTCTGTGCTGATAAAGCAATGAGAAAGAGCAATGTTTTCATAACTCACTTGGCCTCATCAGCCTGAGAATTCATTCATAGATTGTAATAGCTGGAACATTGCTGACAGGGGGCAGAGGCCAGGCACACCTTCAGCGTGTCACAGTGTGAAACATTGGTGCATCTTGCAACATTCAGCCTAGGACTTTTAAATAAGTCAGCTGCAGGATGAATGCAATCCACACCAGAATGGTTTCACTATCATGTTAGTCAATGAGCTCCAGAAACGCCATCAAAATATGATTTCTGTGATGATTCTGATATTGCATGTTACCCTCTTTTTTCTTCTGTGTAGCAAGAATTTCCTCCATCATCTGTGGAATAACAAGGGGATGATCGCTGTCTGAACCTGAGATGAGCTACAAAGTTCTATCAATTTAGCCTGGAACCATTTTTCTTCTTCTTAAATGATAGCACCAGACTCCTACAAGGAAGAGAAGAAACCGACATCCTCATTCCCTCCCACTGTTGATAGGAATACGTTAGTCTGCAATTTCATTTGAGTGCTGTTAAGAAAAAAATGATGGCATATCACACTGTCTGACTTGTGCTGGTTCAGGTCACTGGTGCTGTTAAGCTGCCAAGAGAGCTCTCAGGGGGATCCTACCAACATCTGTGATGGAATCTGGGACATTTATCTTGTTGCTCTCAAAAAGGTGAGGTGATAGACTTTGTGTGTGCTACAGAATTATTTAGGCTACTCAAACACATTGAAATATACTGTAAGAGCTATGGAAGGGTTTTATTAAATCCTCTCAGAGAACTGTCAGATAAAATGAGAGATTTAAATTTTGTGTAGAAAAATACAAAGGCTTTTTGTGCCTGTGGAAAAATAGAATTAGCTGTACAAATAGCTGGCTCTTCAGGAAAGGCACATCGATATCACTGTGACTAGTTTTTTGAAAGCATCAGCTCAAAGAGGAGCAAGGTCTAGGTTTAGGTACATGGAACAGCATTAGGTTGTTGCAAAGCAAGCACACTAGTGTCATGGAAAGAGCACATAGATCTTGTCCTCCCATCACCAATGAAATATAGCACAAAGGAGGGTGTTAGATGATCCGTGGTGTGAAGTGGCTTCATTAGAAGGCCTTTTAGCCTGGAAATGATGAGAGGATCCTCTGAGTCATGAACGGAAAAGGAGAAAGCGAGCAGGAAAAGATGTGTTCATTCTTTCTCACATAATCAGAATGAAGGGTGACTAGCTAAATTACTGAGTGGCAGAATAAAAAAAGCAGCAGAGTGGTGGATGAAATGCTGGACGTGAACCCACGCGTGCACTGACAGCTCAGAAAGCCAACCATATCCTGGGCTGCATCACAAGAAGCATGACCAGCAGGTCGAGGGAGGTGATTGTCCCCCTCTACTCCGCTCTCATGAGAACCCACCTGGAGTACTGCATCCAGCTCTGGAGTCCTCAGAACAGGAAAATCATGGACCTGCTCAAGTGAGTCCAGAGGAGGGCCACAGAAATGATCAAAGGGCTGGAACATTTCTCCTACGAAGACAGGCTGAGAAAGTTGGGGTTGTTTGGGCTGGAGAAGAGAAGGCTCTGGGGAGACCTTATTGCTGCCTTTCAGTACTTAGAGGGGGCCTATAGGAAAGGTGGGGACAATTTTTTTGCAGGGCTTTTTGTGATAGAACAAAGAGTAAAGGTTTTAAACTAAAAGAGAGTAGATTTAAACTAGGTATAAGGATGAAATGCTTTATGATGAGGGTGGTGAAACACTGGCTCAAGTTGCCCAGAGAGGTGGTAGATGCCCCTTTGCTTGAAGTGTTCAAGGTCAGGTTGGATGGGGCTCTGAGCAACCTAATCTAGTTGAAGACATCCCTGCTCATTTCTGGGGAGGCTGGACTAGATGACCTTTAAAGGTCTCTTCCAACCCAAATTATTCAATGATTCTGTGATTCTATGATACGGTTTTAATCACAGTGGGTTGTTAGTGTTTAATGATTAATGTGCAAGTCATTTCCAAGGGATGTAGTGGAGACAGGAAAGATAAAAGATGTTTAAAAAGGGACTACATAGAGAGAAAGTTAATTAGTAACTATTGAATCTGGGCATGACCTTTTGCTGACGGGATGCCTGAAATGCTATTACTGGAAAACAGGAGAGTATAACAAATACAGACAAACTCTCATTAGCCTTGTTCACCTTTTTATGAGTACCTGCAGCTGGCCACAGTCAGAGACAAAAGACTGTCTCAGGGGCTGTATGGCCTCTAGATTTGGCCTTGTATGTTCTGCCACATTGGCTCTAGCAAGTCACAATTTTAAATGCTTCTATTTTGTTAACCCATAAGCTATTATACAGAACAAATGCAGGTCAATGATTTCACTTTAATCAGTGACTGCTGGAAAGAAACGAGGATTAGCTTCACTTAGAAACATATACAGAATCAGCATGAGATCAGATAATGCCCTGCCTGTGTGCATCAACATAAAGGAAAGTGGGAAGAGAGAAGATATGAAACGGTTTCAAATCTACTTTAAGTATTAATGCCATAAGTGTGTGCCTAAACCACATTCTTGCTTAGTTATTCAGTGGATGAGTAAGAGAAAGAGGTTAAAACAATGCAATGTGCTGTTTCCTGGTTATCATAACAAAACAGTCCCATGTTCTGCCGTCTTCTGGGGCTCCTTAGAGACATGGCTGTCTTAGTTTCCTGTTTGGACTTCCTAAAGGATACAAGTAGTAAATGATGCAGCATAATGAAGGGATTATCATCCGGACAGTGCTTTCTCTCCTGCTTTGGCTCTTCCCCAAACACAGCAATAATTTTCAGGAGTCACCAAAGTGAGACAGTGTGCTGCCCGTGTACTGCAATCACAGAATCACGGAATTGTTGGAGTTGGAAGGGACCTTCTAGAGGTCATGTAGTCCAACTCCCCCACCGAAGCAGGATTGCCTATAGCCCATTACTCAGGACTGCATTGAGGTGGGTCTTGAAGATCTCCAGAGGAGGGGACTTCATGATCTCCCCAGGCAGCCTGTCCCAGTGCTCTGTCACCCTCATTGTGAAGAAGTTTGTCCTCATATTTGAGTGGAACTTCCAGCTTGTACCTGTTGCCCCTCGTCCTGTCACTGGGAACCAATATCTGGTTTGTGCACAGGGTATTTTACCAAGTGAAAGGACTTTTGCCATGGATTCAGTCACTACCTTATTTTAAAGAACCAGCCATAGTCCTGCATTCTTCACTTTCATGCAAGAAAGAAACAATTAAAGGAAGATATAGATCCTGTTCTGCTTGTTATAAAACAATCTTTGTATTAGGTAACATTAGTCAAACACTTGGCGTTTTTGTGAGTGTTTCTAAGCTGACAAGCTTTTATGACATCCTCTGACTTCTGGTTAGGAGCTAAACCAGAGCTGTTGGAAGACAGTAGAGTTCTCCTCCGCATTATAGACATGGGATGAGATCTGCAAGATGTAAATATACATATACAATTGAAATTATATTCTCCTGTGATTTCTTATCGATGAAGGCATCATAACTGGCATATACAGCTTGGCTGAAATGAATATGTGTGACTTGTGAATGGGGATAGGCAGCCTAAAGATATGAATACCTGATAAATACACAAGCAGTGAGAATGTTACCAGATATACCCCTGATATCTGGTGGGGTAAAATTGTGATCTCCAAGTAATGACAGCAGCTGACCAGGTCCTGTTAAGATCACTGCTTCAAACACACATGGAAGCTGTTAATGGGGTTTTTGAACATCTCCACAGTGAAAACCAAACAAGAGATGAGTCAAATTCTTCTTTCTAAAATTAGAAGAAGCATCCTAGCGAGCAAAATATGCAAGAGACCCACAGTCTTTCATAGATGTTGGACAGGCTGACCCATGGGTATTACAGAAATCATGTTACGCAACAATTTAACTTTAACTGCACCATTTTAAACCCCAAGTCATGCACTGGATAGCCCAGGGCTGCAGGGCTGCAGGAGTTCACATAGCTGACCTACTGTCAGCTCAGATTTCTCTCTGTTTACCTATAAACACATACTGTGTTTAAATTATCATTGTAGCATAACATTGCATTTGTGTTTTTAAAATGCACAGAACAATTCCATGATACATGATCCCATGATACAGTGGTGATATGAGTTCAGCCTCACAAGCAATTAAAACTTTATATTCTGGTTTTTGGTCACCACCAAGTTATCCACAGTAAGGGTGAAAGTGTGAACTACTTCATGTAGTACAATAACCACATTTGTACAACTACATGAACTCTTAGCTACCTAACCTATTTCAGCCTCTTCCTAGACTCAAAGGAGGCATATGCTGTGGTACTTCATTAATTCTGGATTTCTAGCTATTTCATATCATGAATCTGATTAAAGGAAGAGTATCACTTTAGTCCTCAAAGTGAAGCTTATTCTATTCTCTGGGGTCCTTACTATGTATTGGAATGTCTCCCTGATGCAGGTTCAAAGCTTGGTTGAAGCCTACAATTGCACCACGGGACCCACTGAGCTCTTGGGTGCCGAAACCTCAGGGCTAGAGGCAATAAGCTATAGGTGTCTTCACAAAACCAACGTAAAGCAATAACAGGAGGCAGGAGGAAGACAAAAGTGTTTTGAAGCTAAGTTTAAAATATTTGTCATAAATTGTGGTCTCCTCCACAAAAGTGAGCCCACATTGCTCAGGAAACCTGAAATGCTTACGGCTACATTGTGCTGTCAGTCGCCACATTACGCGAAAGAGTTTCTGTTTCAACAAACACTTTTTTTCCTTTCTGTGGCTTATGTGGTCCCATTACTGTAATACCTTTATCATATTAATATCTAAAGGTATTACATTATAAAAGCTATGTGCAGAAAGAAATTCTGCCATGCTCACTTGAGTACTCAACACAGAAATAGTAGTGTTTGAGTAGTAGTGTTTAAGCCACCTCATGCGGTTTCCAGTTACTTTTTCCATTCTGTTTTGGGGGGACTTTAGATTACTTTATCTCTTGAAACTCCCAAAATAACCTGTATGATCTCACTTCTGTTGCTTTTTTGACCTACTTGGTTAACCAAAATTCAGCATCCTGTGGGTTGTGTCTATCTGGAGAAGAGACTGATGATGAACTCAGATATCTTTGATGCCCTTCTGTTTGTTCGTGTTTTTGCAAATAAAATCTTATTTCCTAACCACAGAGTTCTTTGTGTAGGAAACTGCTCTTACAGTTCCAAATCCTCTTTCAGTGATTATTATTAGATAGTTTATTAGAATTGTTATTAAACTATAGATTAAATGTGGTTGTGCATTCCAGATTTTATTTAATTATATGCTACATATCTGCTGTATAACTTCTTAACAATTAACTGACGTTTGATGGTAATTGTGTTTGAATAGTTTGCAGGAAAGCAGAGCTTTAGACCTGTCACTACTACTGATCACTGTTTTGACCATGTAGGCTCAAAGAAAATTGCATCAAAACAGGGAAGCATCATATTGCAAGCCTGCGAAATGAGACTGCCCAACAATGCTGTGTTGCAGAACACAGCAAAAGACGCAAAAGCACAGGTTTTCATCCAGTAGTATTTTGTTGAAAGCAGAAAACAAGAATGCCTGCAGCACTGAAACTATTGCCTTAATCATAGAATCAAGGAATTGTAAAATTGTTATGGTTGGAAGAGCCCTTTAAAGTCAAGTCCAATTGTTAACCTAGTACTGCCAAGTTATTAATAAACCATGTCCCTCAGAACTATGTCTATCCGTCTTATTAACTCCAGGGACAGAAACTCAGCTGCTTCCCTACGCAGCCTGTTCCAATTCTTGACAACTCTTTCATTCAAGATTTTTTTCTTAACTAAACTCGATGCAACTTAAGGCCATTTCCCCTCATCCTATCATCTGTTACTTGGGAGAATAGACTGACCCCCACCTCCCCCCCTCGCTACAACCTTCTTTCAGGTAATTGTAGGGAGTGGAAGGTCTCCCCTCATCCTCCTTTTCTCCAGGCTAAACAACCCCCTTCCCTCAGCCTCTCCTCATAAGACTGGTGCTCCAGACCCCTCACCAGCTGTGTTGCCCTTCTCTGGACTCACTCCAGCATCTCAAAGTCAGTCTTGTAGTGAAGGGCCCGACACTGTTCAACACTGAACACTGTGTTTGATGTGTGGCCTCACCAGTGCCCAGTACAGAAGGACAATCACTTCCCTAGTCCTGCTGACCACAGTATTGCTGATAGAAGCCAAGGTGCTGCTGGGCTTCTTGGCCACCTGGGCACACTGCTGGCTCATATTCAGCTGGCCATCCACTAACACCCCCAGGTCCTTTCCTGCCAGGCAGTTCTCCAGCCACTCTTCCCCAAGCCTATAGCACTGCCTGGGATTGTTGTGACCCAAGTGCAGGACCCGGCACTTGGCACTTGAACCTCATACCACTGGCCTCAGCCCATCCATCCAGCCTGTCCAGATCCCTCTGTAAAGCCTTCCTACCTCAAGTACATCAATACTACCATCCAACTTGGTATTGTCTGCAAACTTACTGAGGGTGCATTCAATCCCATCCTCCAGATAGTTGATAAAATTATTAGATAGAACTGGCCCCAATACTGAACCCTGGAGAACACCACTTGTGACTGGCCTCCAACTGGATTTAACTCTATTCACTGCAAATCTTTGGGCCTGGCCATCCAGCCAGCTTTTTACCCAGTGAAGTATACACCCATCCAAGCCATGAGCAGACAGTTTCTCCAGCAGAATGCTGTGAGAAAAGGTGACAAAGGCTTTACTAAAGTCTAGGTAGACAACATGCACAGCCTTTTCCTTTACCACTAAGCAGGTCACCTTATCATAGAAGATCAGGTTAGTCACCAGAAATTGGATGCAGAACAAGGAAGAGGCAGAACAAACAGTCTACCTTAATCCAGTAGGATTTGGAATCCTAAGAGCTATAGGCATTTCCTCAATGACAGAGAGAGTACCTGTTGCAGGAGCTGATGGATCCAGACAGCAGTATTGACCTGACTTACTTACAATCTTATCTTTTTATAGAATCACAGAATGATATGGGGTTGGAAGGGACCTCTGGGGATCATCTAGTCCAACCCCCCTGCCAAAGCAGGCCCACCTAGAGCAGGTTGTACAGGAATGTGCCCAGGCAGGTTTTGAATGTCTCCAGAGAGAGAGACTCCACCACCTTTCTGAGCAGCATGTTCCTGTGTTCCGCCACCCTCAAAGTAAGGAAATCCCTCCTCATGTTTAGATGGAACTTTTTATGTTCAAGTTTGTGCTTGCTACCTCCTGTCCTGTTACTGGGCACCACTGAAAAAAGACTGGCCCCATAGAGATGACATCTGGCAGACAGATCTATTAGAGAATGAATACTGAGTCTACCTGTTTGTCCTAGAAAATCTGTACAGTGGCCTGGAGACATCAAACATTCCTAAGGCTGATAGGTGATTTTTCCAGACAGATGTCTCCACCTTTGTATCTGCACAGATTTTGTGGTGGCTTCTTCTTAACAGTCTCAGCTCCAAGAGTTATATTTTATGCCTTGCTGGTGATGTGACAGTTTGTACACACTGTGTGGCATATAACAGATGAAAGCATGATTATAGTCTTTGCTACATTTTCCTGCAGAACTCTTAAAAGAGTCTGCCTCTCTGCCTTCATGTTCTTCTTCAGGAGAGATATAAGGAGGACACAGAAACTATGGGACTGCAGAAAGTAGTCTTCTGTGCTCAATCTCTGTCAAAAATGGGCAAAATACATGATCTACAAAAAGGGATGAGGTTGAGTTCCAGAGTCTGCCATTCAGCATGGTTCCCAGGCTTGGGGTGGACAACTGGCAGGGGTCAGAGACATTGTGACCAGAGGGACATGCAGCAGACCTAGATTTGAGGGCATGGGGTGTTACCTAAACATGAAAGTAATGCTGTGGTGCCATTGCAAGTGTATATATTCTGCTGGAACTGGAGGCACAATGAAAGAGAGCCCTTAAGGATTCCTAAGCACCAAGAGCTCCCACCATGTGGGATATGAATATCTTTTCCTGTGCAGTTCGTGGACTGCAGAACCAAGATTGTGAAAGAGGAGGGAAAGAGCTCCAACGATGAATAATCAAAGAACTTCAAGCACATGCTGTCCAACAGGAAACTCCAAATCTGAACCTTGAACAAAGTCTGGGGGAGGGAGAGACTAAAACCCATGAATTTTAGAGGGTAAGAGGATAAAGAGTGTTCAAAGGCCAACTTAAAAAGGGAAAGAAGCTGAAATTTATTTATGCTGAAATAGCATAAAAACAATTCTCCTTCACTCCCTTCTGCAGTGGGAGCCTCTGTGAGCAAAACCCACATGTGCAGGCTCTGGGGAATCTGTGGAGTATGGCAGAGCAGCAATGGCTTCTTTCTGCTGAATGATACCTTGGTGTTTTCAGAAGGAAAACCCTGAATCTTTGGATGAAGTCAGAAAAGATCATAGAATCATAGAATCATAGAATTGTCTAGGTTGGAAGAGACCCTTGGGATTATCGAGTCCAACCATCTACCCTACTCTACAAAGTCATCC
>BJBW01000284.1:174285-265830 GCA_004320125.1 Scolopax mira | reverse complement strand
CCATGTGTCATAAAAAGCTATTTAACATTTATTTTTTAAATGAAAAGTGCAGCAATCGTACCTGCTGTGCGGGGGCACAGTAAATAAACCAAAAACATTCAATGTGAAGTTTGCTGGAGTGAAACAATGAGAAAGCTTTAAGGCAGAACATTTCTACTGTAGGACATACCAGCTTTTGGTTTTGTAGGTGTTCTACCATATGCGGTTATTATGCAAATTTAGTTACCCATAAGCAATGAGGTAAAAAAACAATTCTAACATCACAGGAAAATATAACTTTTATTGTGGGGGAGAGGGGAATCCTTCTAGCACAGGGCAGGCCCTTATGTTTGAGAATACCATGAGTGTCCCAGAGAAAGGGATCTTTGTATCCCATTAACTTACTTCCTTTTTTAAAATCTCCTTCACCCAGGGATGTGTTTAGAGTCTCCAAGAACATGCAGAAAGAGAAACAAAGCCTCCTTCGGCAGCTGGAGCTCCTCAGGTAAGAACAGGGCAGGGGCTGGAAATCCTGAACTGAGGTTTCTGCGCTGTGCTCGTTTCTCTCACAGGATGCAGTGGGACCGTATTCAGGCAGTGTCCAGACATTGCTTGTTTTTCCAGGTGCAGGCAGAGTTGTGTGATCTGTCGAGCTCTGGCAGAACACAGACTGTGATATAACAGGCTGTGTTATATCATGAGGTAATCCCTCCACTGAAGGAATGTAGCCTTTCCTGCTGCTAAGGGGATCATGTGGAACCCGTTATCTGAGCTGAGATACATGGAAATCCCAACTTGTCTGTCAATAAATAACATCTTTATCTATGTCCCAAGCTCCCTTTCTGTTCTAGCTTTCAAATGTTGTTTTTTACTGTTTTTGATGAGTACTTTATTGTGTCTCTCCTGTGTCTTCCTTTGGAGCAGAGAGATGAACAAGAAGCTTCGAGATGAGCGAGATGCTTTTGAAGCCAAGAAGCTGGTTAGTCTAAGAAAGAAAATCCTAATTCCCAACCACCCTCCTTTCACCTGCTGCTGTTGCTGTCGCCACTCAGGGGCCTGTCACTTCCACGGGGGACAATGACCTGAGCTCACAAGGCCTGGTGTGGTACCTAATACAGACTTTGCAGCACCTCTCTGCCCATGCCAGAGACGAGCTCTGCTGGCTGCTGTTGCCAACTGCCCAGGTTTAACTCGAGGCACGTTAGCCTGTGACTGTCACACAGCCCCGTGCAGGGGTGCTGCCTGCTGCACACATGAAGGGGGGTGTGTTGTGACAGTCACTGGGCACATGCAAGGAGGGGAATAAAGCTGGATGCATCCCTGGTGGTGAGGAAGAAGACAGATTCCCAGATGTGCTGCCAGCTGACTAGGGGTGGAGGGGCATGGGAAGGTTTTGGAGTTTCTCTGACCCCTTGAGTTTGTAGCAGATGTTTTCAGATGTTCCTCTGGGGCAGCTCCCCATTGCTGTGAACTCTGCTGGGATGGAGGTGTGGTAGTGAGCCTTGCATCAGAGGGCTAGGAGAAAAAAGGGGGCCTCTGACATCTGGAATAGTCCATTCCACCTCTGGCCTTTTCCAGTCTCCAAGATAAGTGCGATATGTGACCTATTTTTAATTCTTGTTATTTTTTTGTGAAAAAGTCTTTGTGTTCCCGAGTGTCACTGGCAAGGCTGCTCTGTGCTCTTCTTGGACCCATCCCTGCCACCATGGCCCACCTAAAGATCTGGAAGTGCCTGCCTTGCCATGAGGACAGGCAGTGGTAGGCTGTGAGAGACGTTCTGGCTGGTGTGTAAATGGAAGCACAGGGATTGTGCCCAGATAGGGGACAAGATGCCCTGCGGGGGGGAGAGGCTGGAGTTTTTCTCCAAGTGGAGCAGCAGCTACATAAGACAACTTCAGTAACTGTTGTGGATGGAGGTGAGGTGTGTGCCCTTGTACGTATTTCTGAAATCTGAAGGAAGATTTTTTTTCTCCATTTTTAAAGCTGCTAAGTATGTGTGTTTGCACCAGGGCTTCCTGCTCCCTCTTGGAGAAGCAATAAACATGGTCACTCTGTAGCAGAGTCCAGTGCAAGTAGGCAAAGAGAATGGTTTGTTTTCCTCTTGCCATGCGTAGTACTTCATCAGCTTCTGGGTTCCTGTGGGTGGGGCAGGTGGCCCATGGAGACCACAGTTCAGGTATGTACCTCTGTGTGTGCAAAGCTTGTCCATTTTTCCTCTCCTTTTCCCCAACTAGGACCTGCTCAGGGCTGCTCTGATGGTTGCAAGTGAAGCTAAGAGAGCCTAGCAGAGGGAGTCGTAGTACAGAGGAGCCACTTTCTCCCATCTCCCTGTGCAGGCAGTAGGGATGGGGCAGCAAGGTGAAGTCTTTCTACCACCACTGCTCATCTGGCAAGGCTGTGTCATGCTGGGCAGATACAGCCTCTACTGGAGTAATGTTTTTTCTGGGTGTCAGCCAGGACACCTTGTTGGCCATTCTCATTTTAGACTGCAGGAAAGCAGGCTCCAGGGGATTGCGGAGATGCTGCTGTTGTCATAGACCTGCAGAAGACCTGTTGTCCAGCCTGTCCACTGTAAAGGGGAGAGAAAATAGCAATACTTCCCTGCAGCAGCAAAAAGGAGAACCGAGTCTTCTGATGGGGATCCCCAGTATGTGTGATACTCTCTCTACCAGAAACTACCAATGCTTTTACAGGCTAAAAAGAAACCCAGGGCTTTAATACCCTCTGTTAGTGCTAGGAAGGTTATGTTATTTCTGTGAAATGAAGGTGTGATGAACAGTGGTTCTTTCATAGCAAAGATTTTGAAGTGGTTGGAAGGAGGAGTTGGTCTGTATGTGGCTGATAGCAACCCAGCCACTGCTCCTTTGCACTTCTCAGTGCCCAGCTTAATACCTTGCTCTTCATAAGAGTTTCTGGCCTTGTCAGGGAAGGCCTGGCCCCATGGCACTGTGGGGCACTGTTTTGCCCCAGTGGCTAGGTCACAGATAGCAATGTGTGGCTATTCCTGTGTGTAAACCACTGCTGGGTGCTTTTAATGCCCAGGAGCTGCGGGTTCAGTTTCACGCCCATGACCCATCTGGCTATGGAGTTACGCTTGCACGCTGTATGTTGACAGAGCAAATTTCACTTCTGCTCATCATGGAGAGTGTTTTGGGACTTTGACTACATTGGACATGTATTTGTATTTTACTAATAAACCAGAATTTTTCCTGTCCCACTGATAAACCAAAATCTTTCCCATCCAAAACGCTTGTGTGTGTTGTTATTGTGAAATTCTTGCTATTGTGTGTTGTACAGCTGTGATGTCGTGTCTGTCCCTTTACAATCCCAGTGAAAAGCCAAGTGTTACACAAACCTGGCAGGCCAATAAAGCATGGCAGAGCCAATGGCAAAACATGCCCCATTGTTTCTCCTTTATTACCCAGGTACGTACTCTCCAGGCTGTTTCCTCTCCAAGTAGGATGGTGCCATAGCAGATTGCCTGGGGAGAGTCCCTTTGCTCTGCAGGTGACTTGAAGGTTGTGACTCAGCTCTAGTGGGCTGTACCATGATTTCCTTGTTTCTGTGAGTCTGGAGAGTGCCTGCTCAAACTCTGAAAACTTCCTTCTCTGTCCCCACTGGAGAACCACTGGTTAGCTGAACCACAGCCTGGCACCTGTGTTGACCTAAGCGTCACTATGCACTTGGGGGTCCTTTGCCTTGGAAGATACGTCCTCCACAGTTGTGAGCCATTCAGTGATGGATTGCTTCTGTGTCTGGAGCTGCTCTTATAGACCATTTTTGAATGTAAACAAATGGTTTGGGGTGTTTGGTTTTTTTTCTGCTCTCAAAGTTCCTCACTGGGTCAGGTCCTCTGTGGAGTCCAGAGTGTCTTCTTTTGTTGGACTGCATTGCAGTAAAGGTGCCCTGGGAGTTCTGTCTAACAGAGCAGCTTCTTAATTTTTTTCCTTTTAAATAAGCCAGGGGTTATTGAAGAAATAGTGTTCATAGTCCTCCCCTGGGCTGTGGGCTGCATGAAGGAAAGCCTGTCCAGAGCTGCCTGCTCTGGTCAGTTTGGTTAGTTCAAAACTATTGCCAGAGACAGGCCTGGCAGGCTGCAAACTTCCTTCCCCACCTTTACTCCTAGAAATAACTTGTGAGGACATGTCAGAAGTCTCCAGGCTTACAGAGTGAGTGCATCTCCCTGTCTTCCAGCACAGAGGTGGTGGGCATGTCGCCATGTTGTCTCTCTGCGTTTTCTGTGTAGCCAGATCAGTTAGCCAGTCTGTTTGGGGGACTAGGATTTGGTGTGGCATTTGGGGAGGCTGGCAGGTCAATCCTCCCTGCCACAGGCTTTCCTGCATGATCTCAGGCAAGTTGCTTTTCTTTGACTCTGCTTGAGGATAACAAAGCTGCTGCATGGAGGGGAAGAGGGTTGCAAGAGGAGTTGTCCTGCTTTCTTCTCTGGGGAGCTGGTAAACACTGGCTGTAGGAAGCGTGTAGTCTGAGGTAAGTAGGAGGAGAGCATGGAGAGGGATGTCTGTAAGGCAGAGCATGTGCATCGCCCTTTGCAGAGCGATCTCCTTCCTTTCCTTTGGTGCATGTACAGCTCTGGATGAGTACTGGTGCAGGAGGCCTTCTGAGGAAGGGGCAATTGGTCTGTCCCACAAAACATCAGCATAATAAAAAGGCAGGTGGGGAAAGAGAGATTCAGCTGTGAGACCAAGTGGAGAACAAGGCACAGAAATGAAAGTTCTGGGTGACTAGTAGAAAAGTTCTATTTGGGGCAGCACCATTTTTGATGGATTTTGTTGCAAAGGGGAAAGCAGCAACAGTGATCCCTTCTTGCATGAGTTAAATGAGCTGAATTGAGGAAAGCAAGTCCTGTGCTCACCTCTGTTTGTCTGCCAGCGGGACACTACCACTGCATGGTGTGGGGCTGCAAGGGCTCCAGCCTTGTCTCCCCAAAGCAGTCTGTGGAGGTGGTAAGTGGCTGAACTGGGGCTGGTCAGGTTCCTGTCTCCTAATCGCATTCTTCATCCCTTCTCTTTTCAACTTCCAGGCACCTCAGAGCAAAAAGCCCCTGTTGAAGACGGGGTCAGTGCTAGGCAGCTACCTGCTGGATGACAAGCCAGTCAAACGGTTAGATGGACATCTGTGTTGTGTTTGTGGTGTCAGTCTGTGCCTGATGGAGTACCCTGTCAGTCAAGCTGTGTCCCGTGTATAGTTCTCCCACCTTGGTGCTGGCTGGTTTGGGAAACATGTTGGGGATGCATCTAAACTGTGACTCTAGTTGCCTCTTGGCATCAGGTGGTGAAGGTGAGGATGCTGTTAGCTAATTTCCATGGGGGAATGGCCCCCCTCTGGGCTGCTTCTAAATGTAACAATGAAGGAGCATACCTGAATGCCTTCAGAAGTTATGGGAACGTTTATGGGATGGGAGTCACAAAGGCTGCTTCTGACCGAGTTGGGCATCTCCATTAAAATGAGTGGATCATCTCCCAAATACATCAGTTCGTCCTCAGGCAGAAATCCTGTTCACTGGCTCCTCGTGTCAGAGCCCATATCCCTGGGGCATGGGAGAGGGCAGGAGTTGCACAAGGCTTGTGTTCTCTCTGGCACAAGCTGAAAGCCTCAAGCAGAGGGCCCAGCGCCAGGTGGGTTCATCCTGCCCATCTCCCTCCACACCTATGCAGATGCTCACCTGGCACACCAGGTCTCCTTCTGGTCCAGGGCAGGTGAACCTGTCTGTGTGGCCAAGGCCGTTATTGTTGTTTTTTCCCACTCTGCAGTGGTTTCCACACCCACATACGCCTGCTTGCCTGAACTGTGCTGGCATTAACCATTGGCCCTTGTGAACTAGCTGTGTGACCAGCACACCAGTATTGGCCAAAAGCCTGCTGCTTCTGAGAGGCAGGGGAGGGAGGCCAGCCCAGCCCTGATCTGGTTTGGAGCTGGATGTCCCTTGCAACCGCTGGCCCCAAACAGGTTTTAAAGGCAGCATGTTTCCCTGTTTCATACCAGGTCTCTGCAACCTCCACTGCTTCCCAGTTTCTCCTGATGACAACCAGAGACACGGGTCTAGGTTCAGAGTTTCTTCCAGCTTCAACTCAACCTTAATGCTTGCAATTCTGGTGGTGGCATTTAAGAACTGAGCTTCAGGCTCATGGACTGGTAGAAAACTCCATAAACCAGGGCCGATTCTTGAGTCTTGGCTGGGAGGTCGGTTGGATAGGTCTGAGGCAGGCCTTTTTCATGGCTGTGTGATTGGCAGACATGCTATCCATGGGATCAGACACCCAATTTCTTCCATCCTTCTCCTCAGTTATTCTTGCAAAGATTCTGTTAGCTGCTGCTGGCATAAACCCACTGGAAAGGATTAACAGGTGGAGAAGTCTGGCAGTGAGGGTGATGTGAGAATGGGAGAAGTATTTGTTGGTCCTGATTCTGTCCCAGTAATGTGTCGCACCACATTGCTTGAGAAACATGAATAAAATCCATTAGATCTGGAGTCACTGTTCAGAAAGCTTTGTGCTACTACCAGAGCTTGGGCAAGGGTCCTGGGGATTTCTTGCCACAGAGTGTGTAGTGTGGCTGATTGGAAGCTTTATAAAACACACATCTCTTGGGTTCTGACTCCTTTACTTTGGGCCAGGTGTGGATGCAGGCCAGAGCAGAGCCAAGACCAGGCAAAGTGACCCTGGTGTGAGCATCTTCACTGCAATTTGCACACCTGTGGCAAGTTTCTGCTGCCTGAACTCAGTAAGACTCTGCTACAGCAACGTTTGTCAGTGATGGGCTTGTTTGCTGGAGCGGGGCTGTGTGC
Organism: Scolopax mira; assembly: GCA_004320125.1. NCBI lineage: Eukaryota > Metazoa > Chordata > Aves > Charadriiformes > Scolopacidae > Scolopax > Scolopax mira. The sequence goes on along the minus strand of BJBW01000284.1, from coordinate 259,046 downwards.
CTTCAGCAGAGGGCAGTAACAAGCGTGCACACCATATGTGGACTCCCAAGGACAATCAGACAGCCCTCACCTACTCCCCGCCATCAAAACCCTTTTCACTTAATCTTGAAATCTCTGTTACTCCTCTTTTGTTGTATTCAGTAATAAAAACGGAGGAGGGGTTGTTAATTTTTTTTTTTAACGTTTTTTTCTTGTCATCTTTATATGCTTTGCCTCATTTTTCAGTACTGGGGGAAGTGGGAGGCTAAGAATCCCTGAAAATTTAGAAAGTGGGAATTTTTATGAAAATTAATGAAATATATGTTGGCAGATATGAGTACAGCATAGCTCAGGTGAGCTGTTTCTCTTTCCCTAGGGGTGCCTCTGATGGCTTAGTCACAGGGAGTATGGGGAGCGTATGTATGAAGTAGAGTTCCTGCAAGCATTACATACATGCTAATTGGATCTCATTGATTGTTTTGGGAATTTGCAATCTCCTCCACTCTCTCTCCCTTCCCTCCCCTATTCCCTGTCATGTCCGTCGTCCCCCCATCCGTCTGTCCCACCCCCCTGACCCTACACCTTCCCCATTCAATTTGTGGTGCCTGTGGGCTTTAATACAGACAATTGGCCTCTGCGGACCTTCCCTTCATCTTCCCTATGGACGTGGCAGTGGAAGAACCCAACAAAAAGAGCTGTAAATACTTCCCAGGCAACGGGACGTGGCTGAAGACAGGAGAGGGAGGCAGCACAAACTTTGGAGAGAAGAGCAGAGACAAGGATAGATGGTCATTGGCAGCAGATGCTGAGTGGTTGAAGACAACTTTGAAGGGTGATGCTGACTGTAGAAAAAATGCAGATGATGCCCCATTGCCTCCTAGAGGACAGCCTGTTGGCACTGAAACCAGGGTGAGTGCAATTACTTGGGGTTCTTCCTGAGACATCTGCTACCAGATACTTGATGGTTTCTGACTCTCTTCCCCTCTAACTCCAGCACTATATAGTGCAGGGGTCCAATGCCTAAATCAAAGCTCAGTCTGCAGCTGGGTTTTTCAAAACAGCATCCTTTTCTTCCATTGTAGCTCCAGGCACTGGAACCAGCCAGCTGCTCCCCAGACCGCATCTTTAAAGTAGTGTTTGTGGGGAACTCCGGTGTTGGGAAGAGTTCCTTCATCCACCGCTTCTGCTACGACAGGTTTTTGGCTGAACTCAATGCAACCATTGGTAAGTAATAGAGTTTCTGGATAAAAAGGGTGAGAGAGTCAGCGTGAACACATGCTTTTTGTCAGTATTTTAGCCCAACTAAAGGTAAAGGTGGTCCCTCACCCAATTTCAAATCAATCTTGCAATTTTCCTTTACTAAATAATGTTGATCTTGGCTGTTGGCCTTGCAATGACAAGTTGCTCTCTCTCTGTCCTGTCTTACGATCATTGTTACCTTTCTGACAGGTATTGATTACCAGGTGAAGAGTCTGATGGTGGATAACACCCAGGTTGCCTTACAGCTGTGGGATACAGCTGGACAAGAAAGGTAAGCAACTTCTGTAAGGATGTCCTACTGCCAGGCTCAGTGTAGAAAACAGGAGGAACAAGAAACCAGGTGCACACAACTCTTTCCGTCCCTAGAAAAGTTGATAGCTTCAGAAGAACCAGGACATCAGCTATTCCAGTTTTGAACATACAGCAAAGGTCTGTTTTGGAAATTTCTAGAAGCCGTGGCTGTGAAGTGGGGCCCAGGAAGATCACTCTGACGATTGATGGAAAAGTAGTTTTCTATATGTCTGACCTGCATGCTCGTGGCCTCAGATAGTCTACCCATAAATTACTGTATGGTGTGGGGTTCAAAGCTTTTCCAGCCCTCAAAGCTCTCCTGCATCAGCCTTTTTCTGGAAAAAGCTGCAGGACAGGGCTGCAGATTAGTACAGAAACAAAGGCTCTGGGTAGACACCCCCAGCTGCTCACCACCAGGGTAGTGAGGAGTGTGTGAACCTTTCTAGATCTGATTCAAACAGACCCAGCTGAATAAGTTTGATCTATGAGGAAGGTAATTTGAACTATCCCGCTGGACTCTTCTCGGTGAGGTCATTGGCCCCTTCCACTGTCCCTTCTGGTGATAGCCTTGTGGAAGTGATAACCCCTGGTAGAGGATTAGCTTTTTGTGTAACCAGTGAGTGCAGGTTCTCCATTTGAAGACCTCCAGTTTCAAAGGCATGGGCCATCACTAGATGTTACCAGCACTGTTAGTGAGGATTGCAGTAGTAGAGGACACACTTGATCCTCATCTGCTACTAGAGATGCAGGCCCACCACTAACTTCATGTAAGTTAGACTTTATTTAGGATGCACTTTGAAGCTGAAGATGAAAAGCTATTTCAAGGGGGCCGTTAACCTCAAGAGTCTGGCAAACATAAGTACTGTGTATTTTGGGCTAAATACACTGTGGGGGGGTGGGTCTTCAGGAGGCAGCTGAGGTCATGGGAATATTATAATCCTGAGCTGTGCCAACAGAATAATGATGCTGTTTACCTCTGTCAGCTAGACCATGCAGGCCTGGTGGGAAGGTCTAACTATTTAGGAGTATCTCTTGAAAAGCAAACTATTTCTTCCAAAATCAAGCTTCCTGCTGAAGAAGTAATGATTTTTTGAAGGGAATCCTGTGCTTATTTCAGTGCTGGAGCTGAGCAGTGAAGGAAGCTCTTATGGCATGAAGTGTGATATTTTACTGCAACCAGGTTGCATCAGAGGCCAAAATCAAGATATTGTCTCTGCAGAAGGACCTTTAGGATAGGCCCCTGCAGCCTTAGTGGGTCTGAGATATGTACTTGCAAGAGAAAGCTTGGCTGAATGTTGATACTGAATAGGAGACCTGGGAAGAAACAAAAGCCTTTCTTACTTCTAGAGAAATTCTAGTTACTTCTAACTGGAGATGTCCAACTGTGACTATCCTATGGAAGAGACAGAGAAAACCCTTGGAGCATGCAAGGAGAACTCCTTGGTGACTTCCTGAGACCAGCGCATGCTACCTTTGATATTCCTTCTGGAGCATCTAGCCTGTCCTATTGTTCCAGAGGTGCACTTTTGACTGCCAAAGATAGTCTGTGCTTTCTCAGTTGGGTAGTTGCATGCTAGAAGTCATGCCCTTATTGTAGTGAGTAAGAACTGGCTTCAGGCAATTATCTGAAGAGTTCAGGAGGGTTACTACTTGCTGTAGGTTTTCTTGGCTCTTAATAGAATAGGAGAGCTTGTTATCCCGTGCAGGGCTGAAATACACAGCTCTCCAGTGAGATCTCAGTACTTGTGTTGCATTTAATTCCATCACTTTGCAATCAGAGTGGTTATATTGTAGCCCTGTTGCAAACTGGTTACATATTTTAAGGTTTGGGTTTCTTTTTTGTTGGAATTTATTCCCAGAATACAAGTCTGTGATTCTAACTCGTACCCACAGGACAAAGTAGATGTCTGGTGGGAGTTTCTCCTGGCAATTGTGTCTAACTGCTGATTTTTATGTATGATGGTATTGCTTTATAGATTCAAAACTGATTGTTCTGATGATGAGATCTTAATTGCTGTTTTGGCAGTGCTGGAGCAGACATTATGCATGCAGCTTAGTCTGCAGATTCTTCTGGGCTCTAGAGAAAAGATCATGTTTTTTCCATCCATTTCCGTTTTTATGGGCAATAACCATTTCCTGTCCCACCTAAACAGATTCTTCTGTTTCTTTCCTCCTGACCCACAAAGGTCTTCCTGCTTTCTCAGCACTGTGTGTTTGGGAAGACTCCTGCTTACCCATGGCTGCTGGCCTGCCTCAAAGGTGCAAGGATCTGACCTGCCTGTCACCAGTCTGTCCATGCCAGCCCCAGGGGACACCTCCCACATGCAGGGGCTGCCAGGCCTTGCAGAGAGCCTGCACTAAAAGACAGCTAATCCCATTCTGTTTCTTGTCATTACACAGCCGTGGTTCTGAGAGTGCCTTTGGTTTCGTTTGGGCTCAGGTTTCGGAGCATTACCAAGCAGTATTTCCGGAAGGCAGATGGGATTCTGGTGATGTACGACATTACAGCTGAGTGCTCCTTCACGGCGGTGCGGAACTGGATGAGCAGTGTCCAGGTGAGAGCAGGGCTTCAGCTCTCTAATGCTGGTGGTGCTGCCCCTGCCTTGCTCCAGACCAGCTCCAACAGTCTGTCTGGGAGTAACGTTCTCCAATGCTTCAGGAGGTCCTATTGACCATGGGAAGATGAGTTATCAAAGCAGAGGCTATGGTGTGGTAGTCAGGTTGGGACCAGAGGCTTCTTGTTGAAGATACCAAAGCCAGTGGTAGCCTCTTAAATGAGGGAGGGCTTTTTCTATGCAGAAGGTGGTGAGATCTGCCAACACAGGAGTGTGTGTTTGTAACTATCCCATGTGCATTGACAATGCCTCCTAAATGTGGTCACGTCACTCCTGTGCTCAGGCAAGGAGCTCTGGTGTGCAACCTATGCACAGGAGAGGGAGACAGCCCTGGTGTATTTAGATTAAGTCCTGCAGCATGCACACATAGTGCTTTGCACCATCACATCCTGACCCTGCTTTGAGATAGCTAGGTGAGACTGTAATATTAGCAATAGCCTTTTTTTCCTCATTTGCTTCAACTTTAACAGTTAATTATTTTTATTTATTTCATAACCATGTAGTAATACTCTAGTCTGCCCCCCTGATTTTTATTTCCAAACTCTCAATAAAAGCATTAATCTGTGGCTTGTATCTGCTAGCAGAGACAAAAATACCTGCCTGTATAATTGAAATAAATTGTGTGTAGATGACTCAGAGCAGAAGAGGAATTGAGAAGCGTGGGTTTGTTGTGATTGTGCCCAATCTCAAAACACAAGATCTAAGTGAAATGAGTAAGTATAGGTTGGAGGTTTCCAACATTCTTAACTTCTGCAGACCTGTTGGTGGCAGGGGTGAACCTAAACCACTTAGCTATTTCTTTGGACTCTAGAAGATCAAAGGTTAAGATTTTCAAAACTAAACAGACCCTGAAAATCAGGCTCCTTTCAGGAAGGTTAAACTGAGCACATGGAAAATCAAAGCACCCAAAATCTGTAACTTTTAGTTATCATCTCTCTTCTTTTCCTTTTCCATCTTAGTATTTATCTTGCTTTGAAGCTGTTCAGGTACTATAAGTCATCCAGGGCAGTCACATTTGGAAATAACTTGTAGCCCCATTCTGCAGTCTGTTCTCTAATGATGTTCTGGTGAGCCAGTGGATGTAGAGGGGATTTTACCAAAGGCAATGGGCTCCAAGAACCACCTGGGAGTAACAGTTCCTACGGAGACCCTATATAAGAGTGAAGGTTGCTTAGTTTGCTTGGCTACTGGATTTTCAGCAAGGGATGGTTGAGTTTAGGACAGCACATATGACAAGTAGTGCGCACAAAAATTATTGAACTTAATAAGAAGCTCTGCCTGAACTTCAATTCCAGCAGCCTATGGAGCCAAACTGCTTTTCTTTAGGCTCTTCTGCTCTTCCCAGAGCAGAACTTAGTCCTGTCTCCCCTTTCTCAGCATCCCAGCTGTACATACCAAATATCTGAAATACATTCCCGTCGTTTAAACTTCCTTCCACAAATCTCTGGGGCTATTTGAGGAATGGCCATTTAATGAACGGAGGCCTGATCCTGCTGCCACTAAACGTCTTGTGTGCATGAGCTGGAACAGGATCTGCTCTGATATTTCCCTCCCTCAGCTGGGTCTCTAGGGTGCTTTACTCTGTTTCTTTTGCAGGAAGGTATCGAGGATGGAGCTGTGGTCTTTCTTCTTGGAAATAAAATGGATGCTGCACAGAGAGAGACACGGAATGTGCCCAAAGTGGAGGGGGAAAGGCTGGCAAAGGTGTGACTCTGGGCTCTATGCTCAACCTGCTCTGCAGCCTCCCTCCAGTAGTGAGCAGGGCAGCCTGACTGGGAGGATGCCCTTCTTGGAGCCATTTCCCAGTATGGTACTTTCCCTCTCCCCCCGTCCCTGCCCTGTTTCTCCAATGCAAACATGTACGAAGTCCCTCTGGTACTAGGGGAGGATGAGGTGGTGGCCAGCATGTGGCAGACAATGGCTCTTGAGGCATGCTCATGCTCTTGAGGCTTAATGCCTCCCTACAGCAATGCTCAGTGTTTCCGAGGGGAGTGTGGATGGTTGTTTCCCCATTTGAGGACTCTCTAATGCATGCTCTGTAAAATCATCCTGCCTCCTTCCTCACTCCCTGCATCTGCATGCCCACTGGTACCTTGGCCCTTGGGTGGGGGAAGGCAGGATGGTTCAGGGTTTGGTTCAGGTTCATGGCAAGCAGATCAGAGGTGTTTCCCACCTTCTGGACTCTGCAACACAAAGGAAAGGGAATCCATATACCCTATGCAGATGTTTTCTCTTCCCATATAACTCCCGGAGTGTTCCCTTCTGGACACTCTTGCCGGGACCCCAAGTGCTGAAAAAACATCTTCTTTTCCTGGGTTGGTGAGCAGGGTGTGTGACCCAGCAGGGTGGCCCCGACTTCTCTCGGCAGTGTTCCCAGCGGTGAGGGTGGGCCAGCTCCCAGGGGTGTGAGTGAATGGTGGGGGAGAGCTGGCAGCCAACACGGGTGCTTGCTGTGCTCTCTGGCAGGAATACAAGGCTGTCTTCTACGAGTGCAGCGCGATGACTGGTTATAACATCACGGAGCCCATGCTGCACATGGCCAGGTCAGTGAACAGGAACTCCCCAGCTGTAAGTGATTGGTATGGGCTGTCCCAGGGAATGGGCAAGAAGAGGGGGCTGTTAGAGGCTGACTTTCTGCCACGTGACAATAAAGACCTGGAGCAATATGCTCTTCCCCCTGACTCCAGGTCCTTGTCTTCTGTGCCTGGAGAGGACCAGGTATGGACTGGACATTATTGCATGGAAAGCTTCATCTGGCAAAGCTTTCAACAGCTGGCTGTTGAAAGACAAGGAGTTTAATTTGAATATTTCATCACAAAAACATTGTGGCTTATCTCAGATTTTAAGTTTGCGTTTTCACTTTGATGTCAGCGTGCATCTCTGAGGGTTTTTTCTTCCCTATCTTATTAAGCATTATATAGAATGTGACATTTGGGTGGCAAAGGGAGATAAGACACTGTAAGCCTGAAAGAAGTTTGCCTTAAGATTTTTAGTTTTTAAAACGGGAAGTAGTTTTGAAAAAAGTCCGTGAAATCTTGCAAGAAAAACACCCTTTTGTTTTCTTTTATCCCTTTACCTCCTGCTGCATCATCTCTGTTAAATTCACAGCAGGACTTAGCTGTTCATTAACTGGGATGATCTACTTTCTAGATAGGTAAATCTTGTCTCCCATAGCACGTGCTATTCAGTGCTCATTATTACCATGCTGCTGCCTGCGATGGCCCGGAGAGGTGAGGCAAACAGCCTGGGATCCTGCCATCAGTGATGGAGCTTGGGAATAAGACACAGACCACTCATATCCAGGTCTAGTGCTCTGACTAGTAACCCATGCTCAGTTTGTATGTGCTCAGTTTCTTTCCCTGGGAAGAAACTGTTCCCTGGAAATTAATGCTCATTTTTTGTGTGTGATTTATTTAGCCCAGCTTTCAGAGAAGCCTGGTCTTTGGGCCAGTCACTTTTTACAATCCTGAATTTCCCTGGCTGATGAGGAGCAAAGGGCAGAGCCAAATGCCTTGACAGGAAGATCTCAGTAACCAGGTTGTGTTCTTGGTCTGTGCTGCTTGTTCCAGGTTGCTGACAGCACAAGAAGACAGGCAGAGGGAGAATGCCCTGCAGCTGGACGATGTCAGCAGGAGGAAAGGGTGCTGCACATAGGGCACATCAATGTGTCAGCAAGAGACATGTGCCAACGCTGTTTCATGAAGCTGGGGTTCCTTTTGAGCAAGCTGAATCTGATGTTATCAGCTCTGCGGTGACTTGGGGAAGCTGCAGGTTTTCCCCAGCAGGGAATTTCAAGGTGCTAAATCAGGCCAAAATGTGCGTATGATCTGTGCTGTTCCATCTCCCAGCCCTGCACGCAGCCCTGCTCTCTGGAGGCCTCTGCTTCTTTGGGGGAATTCAGCTGGTCTTGGCTAATAGCACAAACTGGGCCCTCTGTCTGGAGAGGTCGCTTCCCTGTAAAAGGATGAAGTTTTGTTCCTTTTCTTTTTGGCAAAGTAGTAACACAGTGAGTCCTGTGTTAAATAGAATTTTAGTGTAAGAGTTAAAGAAATACTTTTTATTTTGGGCTAGCCCTAGGTGGTGATCCATTTGGCTCAAAAAGCAACATCTCCTCTTGGTTCTGTGGCAGCAGAGCCCAGCTGAAAGCCTGCTTTGGTCAGCGGGAAAACCTCCTTCCTGTAAGATCTGGATCAGGCCCTGTATTTACAGGAAAATTTGGCTTGACTTGCCAATGTTGTAGGTAACTGATTCCATATGTGGATATAGAACATATTGGTAAACCAAGTAATTTCTTCCCTCTGTAGCCCTAAGGGACCTCGTCACTGTCCCTCTCTTACTGTTTACAGAACACAGAGCAGTTGCCCAGGGACTCGCAGGGGCTGGCTCGTGCTGCTGATTCACCACTCGTTGCAGGAGCTGTGCTGTGCACAGTAGGGTAGCCATATACAGCCTGTTCCAAGGCTGAACGCTGCCCGTTTCCTCCTATTCTCTCATCCTTTCCTGAAGAACCTCCAGCAACTATCTGCAGTGCTGAATCTGCCAGCGTGACCACGGTGCTTTCAAATGGACCCAGGCTGGAAGCACAAGGCCTGCGTGAAACCTACCTAGTGAAGCTTTTTCTCTTGCAGTGACCCTGTGCAATAAACCTCACCATCCTGGTGAAGGGCCTAAGAAGGAGCAGGACTGAATCTATTCCTGTTAGGCAGGGCCCTCCTTGTCACTAAGGATTCAGGCAAAGCAGAGTGAGGGGGTGGACAGGCGGGGTAGGAACTGGCCCCAAAAGTGGACCTCTTGGCGTAGCTGCCTCTGTGCCCGGGCATGAAGCCCCTGGTGTTTTGTAGCTCAGTTGCTCTTAAAGCCTTGTGGGACTAAGTAAGCTTTTTTTGGTAACACCCTGTTCCCTTTCTTCTTTCAGCCTATTTCTGTATGTGACTTTGACATCTTAGGAGCAAAGTGTGATACTCTGGTTGTGACGCAGTCCCTCCAGCCTTGCAGCATAGGGAGGGCCTATATTTATCTACTGTCTTTCCTCTCTTGGGATAAGGCAATTACTCTGAATGTCTGTTTATTGCACAAATTTCTCTGGAAAAAGTGCTCTGAGTCATTTACAGCCCATCACTGTTACAAAGGATTTCCGTGGTTCCTCCCACTGCCCTTTACTCCTGATAGGAAAGAGCAGGATTCCTGACTAAAAGGAATAGCTAAAAGTAGTAAGCTCCTGTTCGGTCCTTACTGCTGCCTGGCTGTGTGTGGTTCATGCTGTGTGTTATTGCAGTAATGCCTTCCAGTGACTGGGAAGAAGAAAGTTTGAAGAAGTCCAGAAGGAACCAGAGGTGCTGGTGTGGAGTAACACCAGCAGTGCTGTCGCTGGAGGTGCTCCTGTTTGCAAGAAATGATGTTTGGGAAGGGAAATCCTCTCTGTTTTCAAATAGCACCTGTGATCTGAACTGGCCAATGTGGGCATGAAGGAGCAGAGATGTTATCTCCTGATGAATGGGTCAAACCCACTACCTGAGTTGGAGGAGCTGATTCTTCTGCATCATGCTCCACTTGCAGGTTAATAAGGAGTGGGGCTGACTAAGAACTGGCATCTTTAGTTGGGGTAGATCAGTTATGCTAACATTTTCTTACCTGCAGCAGCAGGATTTGGGAAGTTCCTACAGAAGGAAGAAAGCTGTAGTTTTCTAGCATGATCTGAATGCATACCTCCAACACTGTGTACAGAGGACATGAAAGACCACGGCATGAAATACAGCTGACACACAAATAGGGATGAGTCTATATATTACCTTTATCAGTGTTGTCATGTTGCAATGGCAAGAACTACCGTGTGGGTGTTTTTAATGTACAACCTTAAGCATGTTTTCCTAGTGCACAAGCAGAGTACAGGTAATAAAGAAATGCTGTCTTAGAAATGGTTGTGCTGAGAGATTTTTTTCCAGACGCTGCAGGAGGTTTCAACCTCTCTTCTTCAGTCGCCGATTGTAGCGTGACCTCCACTTCTCTCTGCTCAGGAAGTTCTGAGAAGCTTGTTCCCCATGGTGGTACAAACAGGAGGTTTATAAGTAGAGAGAATGTTGATGGGGAACCCGTATCTTGGAGGCAGCACAGGAGCAATTCATCTCCAGTCTGATTTTTTTTTTTTTTTTTTTTTTTTTTTTTTACCTCTTTCTTTTCTGGGGTCCAACTGATCAGGGGAGGCAGAGCAGGGAGTAGAAAAAGGTGAGATGCTTCCCCAGCATCTGGGGGCAGTGTAGTGCTTTCAGAGTGGGCACGTTACCACCTTGTACCTCTAGCTGTACAACTCAACATTTATTTTAATAACATCCCATGCATCCTTTTCATGGGAGTTAAGAATTCGGTTGCTTTTAATCCTTGTGCCCTGGCATGGCTCCAGCTGACTGTTTGTGCATTACAGAACTAATCTCTCTGCAGCTTTGACCAAAGAAATTATTACTCATATCCCCTGCTATAAATTGATAGTGAGAACAGAGTAGACTTTTGTTTCAACCACGACACGGAGTTTCAGCTGGTTGTGCTTCGACAACAGTAAGCTCTGGGGTGGGTTTTATTACTGGGTGATCTTTTGTTGTCTCTGAAAAATATTGAAATGTCCTGTTGGAAAACCCAGACACTTACAGCCTAGAGGGGCATTTTGCTAGTTTTTAAACCTGTCTGATACCAGACCCAAACTAGACCAGACTTTCCACAAAATTCCTACTTTTACTACCCCTCCCTGTTTGTGTCAGAATCTCTCCTGCCTCTGACTAGAAGCCCTGGGAGCAGCACCTTTCCAGCAGCAAGTTACTGCTGGAAACTGCAGGGTAAATCAAAAGCAAATAATGGGGATATCCTGAGGTGGCATGAAATGAGGGAGGATGAAAAATAGACTCTGACTGGGGTTTTTTTCTTGTGCTGTATTGGCTGCTGGCTCTTAGTGGATAGGTGACTTTTTGCACATAATCTGCAAGGCACTTTGTAATCATTTCACAGGAAAGTCCTATTTTTATAGCCTGGAAAGCCTTATGCTGGCACGTGTCAGGGTGCAGCTGTGTATACAATCAGATCTAGGGGTGAAGGCAAAAAACCCAGCTGCTCTGATAAGCAGCCACAGTCCTACAAAGCCCTGCATGCAGGTAAAGGGACCCCACTCTGTCTTGCGTTTCGTGTGTCTCGCTCATGTTAATAAGCTAAGGATAAGCATAGCAGGATTAGTGTGACAGCATCTCTTCGAAAACCCAAAACAGGGCTGAAGAGAGAGCATTAAGCCACAGTGTTAACCTTAAAACTTTCCCACGGGACAAATGCAGGAATGTTTTTTATCTTCTACCTTCTTTATTACAGCAGCCTGAACTCCAGGATAGTTTAAATTTACAAGCATTTAATCACTTCCTGCTATATATAGGGTCATGCAGTCTCTCACACGTTTTCTGTTCCGTCACCTTCTGTTTGTGTCTCTTCATGCTCTTTTTACTTGTTAATTGCTTAGTCCATATAATATATATAGATCAGGTGCTTAATCTACAAGTATAAACATATCTCATAGCTCATGCTTTACACCTTTAAATGCTCTGTTTGGAAATCTGCTCAGCACTGATAGATCTACAGTCCTGCAGTTCAGAGGTTCCTTTGAGCTGCCGTCAGTCTGCTCATTACTTATCTAGCTGTTCATGACTCACACAGAAATTTCAGCTGGTGCAGCTACAATAATCCAGCTCCAGACTCCTCAGGCCTGTAAGGCTTTATGCTTTATATGCATATCAAGCCATGCGGCTTAATAAGGCCTTGATCCTGCAAACACAAGTGTAGCTGTGCGCTTCTTCTGAAATGACTAATCCACAGGAGACCTTACCAGGTAAAATTAGTTGTTTGGTTTTTTTCAAGGTAAACATGCTTCTCCAGTAAATATATATTACTCCAGTAATAAACTGGGGACTGGGAGGTGGGGGATCCTGTGGTATATCTCACCTTTACCTGCAGGCTTTCCCAAGCACACGGCTGCTGTGCAGGTAGCCACTGTGCCTAATCATACCTATTTGCTGACCCAAATCTGCCAGGGGGGAGGTTATGTTCTTCCCTGTTTGAACATGAAATCTCTGCACGCGGCAAGAAGGCAGTGGCCCAGTGCAGCAGGGTTGGGGCTGATGTCTCATGTTGCCTCCTGGCTCTGCCCTGGACTCCCTGCAAGTAACCTCTCAATGTGTAAGTGTGAGCTGGTCCCCTGTTTAATCAGGGGCTCTTCAGCGGCTCTAAGCTGAAGCTTGGGTCGGATCCCCATGGGCTGAGGAGAGGGACGTTGGTTTTCTCATTGGGAAGGATGATGTGATTTTTGAGTTGGGCACATGGGCAGGAAACGCTAAGTGTCACAGTCAAGGCAAACATCCAGGAGGTCCTAAAGTGGCCTTTTCCCTCCCTCCCTGTTAAGATCTCTGCTGCATTAAAAGAATTGTGGCCAGTAGGTCCAGAGAGGTGATTCTGTCCCTTTACTCTGCTCTGGTGAGGCTGGAGTACTGTGTCCAGCTCTGGAGCCCTCAGCACAAGAAGGACGTGGACCTGTTGGAACAAGTCCAGAGGAAGGCCTTGAAGATGATCAGAGAGATGGGAAACCTCTCCTGTGAAGACAGACAGAGAGAGTTAGGGCTGTTCAGCCTGGAGAAGGCTCCAGAGAGACCTTATTGCAACCTTTCAGCACTTGAAGGGGGCTTATAAGGAAAATGAGGATAAGCTTTTTAGCAGGGCCTGTTGCGATAGAAAAAGGATTAATGGTTTTAAACTGAAAAAGGGTAGATTCAGACTAGATATAAGGAAAAAAATTTTTACAGAGAGGATGATGAAACACTGGAAGAGATTGTCTTTCCATCGCTGGTCCAAAATCAAGTTGGATAGGGCTCCAAGCAACCTGCTCTAGTTGAAGGTGTTCCTGCTCATTGCAGAGGGGTTGGACTAGATGACCTTTAAGGGTCCCTTCCAACCCAAACTGTTCTATGATTCTATGATCTCCTTTCGAACCCAAGCTCAAAAAACTGTGCAAGGCTCCTCAGCTGCTGAGGGAATAGGGTGAGGGTCTTTCTTTCCTTTGAGACCAGTGTGGGGGGGACACACAACAGGACATACACACTATTGCTCAGCGCAGAGCCATTTGGGCTGAAGCTGTAATGAGGTAATGGAAGGATGAGGTGATGTGCCAGTCAGGGCTTGATCTTGATTTACGGGATGTTTCATGGAAAACTCTTTAACAAGCAGGTCTGACGCCTTAAACCAAAAAAAAAAAAAAAAAGAAAAGAGCAGAGCTCCAGCTGCAGCTCGAGTTTGCTGTTTGCTGTAAGGTGTTGCCTGCGGCCATGGACAGGGGTAGCGAGGGCCAGGGCGTCCCTGCTACTAGGGATGGCTACCTGCACAGCACCGGCACGGCCGAGCCCCCAGACCGCCACACCGCCGGGTTTGGGGGCGCTTGTTTGGGCAGGAAACGAAAGGGGGTCGGGCCGGGCCGGGCAGCGCGGGAGGGCCCGGGTGCCGGGGGGAGGCGCCCGCCGGGTCGGGGCGGTGGCCCCCGCGGGGCGTCCGGGGCTGGGCTGGGCTGGCCGCGCCGCCCTCCCGCCCTCCCTCTGGGGGTGCCTTTCCTCCCTCACAGCGCGGCAGGTCGGGGCGTGAGGCGGCGCGGAGAGCTCCGGCCCGGCGTGGCTCGCTGCGGAGGGGTGAGGCGGGGCGCCCCCGAAATGGCGGCCGCCCGGGGAGGGAGGGAGGGAGGGAAGGCGGGCGGGTCGCCCCGCGGCCGTAGGGAAGCGGCCCGGCGGGGAAGCAGGGTGGGAGCGGGCCGGGGGCGGCGTGTGGAGGCCGTGAGGGCGGCGGGGGCCGCCTGCGGCAGCCCCTGACAGCCCGGCTTGTGTGGCGCTCCCTCCCGGGCCGGGCTCTGAGGTGGCCCGTCCGTACCTGGCGGCGGTCACCGGCGGCCAGCTCTGTTGCAGCACCGCCTCGCTTCCCCGCCAGCGGCCACTGCCACCGTGCAGCTTCACGGGTCTTGGCTTTTGCATTGTTATTTTTTTTACAAAAGTGTTTTAACCTGTTGCGGGGTGGCGTGGGGGTGTGTTCCGAAGCTTTGCGCTGCTTTGCACGTCAGGAGAGGTCTTCAAAACGTTGCCATAGTCTTGTGAAATGATACCTGTCTCCCTCTGCCTTTTGTTCAGGGAGGTCTCCCTGTTGTACAAATATACTTTGGCCTCTGTGTTGAGCTGGGAGGACCCTCGGAGGAGAGGGGGAGGGAGCCCTTGTTTACCACAAACTCCAGGAGGTGATGCTCCATTTCTTCAATTTTCTGGAAGCCGAATCAGATGGGAAGCTGATGGCAGTAGGTTATTGTTGCACCGTGGTGTTCCTTGCCATGAGGAATCTTTCCCAGTAGCCTTTGCTCCGTGTCATCTCATGAAGAATGTGATGTAAAATGTAAAAAATCTTGACTTCCCGAGGGCTTTTGTAATCAACCTGTTGCAGTATCCTGTTGAATTTTAGCAAAGAGATATCTTCATTTCTGGTGACTTTATAGCATCCCCTTAAATTATGCTGCTTCATTTCCTTAGCGCCCTCCCCCCCCCCCCCCCCCCCCCCGCCAGCATTTCCTGGCATTTGCCCTGAGAGTTTCATGGTGTCTGCTAGAACAAGGGCTTATTAAAATGGCATCACCCATCAGAGGTGATGCCCAGTGGTGGCTGTTTTGTTGAAACAAGTCCCTTTTGCCAAAATGCATTCCCTTTGCCACCTCTAAGGTCACTGCCTGGGTTCTTAGGGACGCTTTCGGTGTGGCAGGATATCTACTGCCTGGTACTGTTGAGGCTGAAGAGTCTCTTAGTGTGCTATCAGTCCGACGAAGGTCCATCTCAGTCCTCCTGCAGGACTCTTACTGCTACCAAAGATGACTGCTTGTGATGGAGGGAGCCGAGCATCCGTCTCTTCTGGTCTGCTGCTGAGCTCAATGGAAACTAGAAAAGCTGATGCAAAAGTTTCAGTGTATTTATATTCTCTGAAGGAGTTTGTGTGTCTAGGACAGTCAGTCCTGGAAATTGTTGGTAGCTGGGCAACGCTTGGGTCAAAATCATTTATGTTTTACCAGAGGCATCTGGTGATAGGTCATAAGGCATAACACTGACCCACACCTATGTGGGTCTAGGCTCAGGTTTGCTACAGCGACTCTTTGGTGCCAGCACTTTGAGTCAAGTGTCCTTGCCGAAAGCTTGGGTTGTGAGTTGGAGGAGTTGGCAGCTTTTGGGCTCCTCCATGTAACTATCCTGAGATCAAATCCTGGCTCTGTAGTTTCCTGATGGTGTCTTTGAGTCCCTGACCTGGATATCTTTCTGTCCACATACAAAAAGCATGTTTTATTCCAAATTGTTGCATGTATTGTTGGCCTGTGGCTTTTTTTTTTTTAAATAGTGGCTTACCTTCTTCGTGGAGCCCTTCTATGGTGGAGGAGAACGACTTCCCCAGTTGCCTGGTAAAAATCCTGTCAGTCTTTGCTGTATGTTGACTCCAGTACACAGTAAGGATATGCCTGTTCTCTGTGCTTAAGATAATGTCCCGTGTACGACATCTCATTTTACCTGGGAGTCTGAGGTGCTTAGAATGTCCTGTGGTATGTTTTGTGGAAGCTTAACAGTCGAGTTTTCTCTCTCCTGTCTCAAGGTGGGTGTGTTAAAGGAGGGTTTGTTCGTAGTGCAGAAAGCAGAACACTGGGTAAGAGGAACTTTCACAGCCCAGTTGGGGCTGTGGCTCTCTCTCTCTTGCATCTAATACAGAAGCCATCTTTTGAGTTAGCAGGAATACTAATCCAAGAAGATTTTTCCCTGATGCTTTAGCTCCCCAGCTACAGGCTTCCCCTTGTGCAGAAGGGAAGTCTTATACCAGTTTGGAAGTGGGCAGGATTCTGAGGCGTCTCTTCAAGTACAGTAAGGCACACACAGCTGAAATCTTGGCTCTGTGAAGGGTATTTTCAGTGTAGGCTCCAGAAGTTTTTGTCGACGGGTGTGAGAGATTCTTCAGCAAGGGGGTGGAATAAAGCTGCTTGTATTCCCTTGTCAAGCAAAAATGCTAGGTGGGAGTGACTGATGGAGTGCTCTCTATCCCCTATAGAAAGTTTCTAGCAGGCCTGTGGTATTACTCCCAGCTAATAAAGGTTATAGTGGAGTTCTAGATGTTCCCATTGCACATACACAGACCATGCAACAACTCCCTTGCTCTTGAGACAACATTGAAGGGGTTGACTGGTGAGCTGTGTCTCCTCTAGTTGGGTTATCCCACAGGTAAATTCACTTATTGCTTCTACGAAGTTTGGTTTCTGCTCTAAGGAGTGTGTTGGGCTACTTCTTATAGTACAAATACATGTAAAAATGTATTTTCCTCCTATGCATAACATCTCTATCACCTATATGACAGAGATACATACTACACCGGTATGTGGCAAACTATCCTGTCTGATGCTTCCAGGTTATTTGGTCTCTTATAAAGCAATTATACTGTTCCTGTGTTTTCTTGTGCTGTCTGTTTAGGATAGAAGCTTCGAAAGATAAAGGTAGATGGACTAACTGAAAAACAAATGGGGAGCTTTTTTCATATCCCAGTCTACCACTACTGTCCCCCGTGGCCTCATCAGTCTTGCTCTTGAAACCTCCTGAGAAGATGCTCTCCTGACTCTTCTACCTCTGCTCCTGAGCTTGACACTGGGTTATCTCCAGCTCTCCCTGAGCATGTGCACTGACAGCTGAAGTCATGGAAAGCCTGAGGGAGGATGACTTCTGGAAATGACAGCTCATCTCAGTGTCCCTGGTTGTGAGGAACAGAATCCTTAGTCTCTCTGGTTGTTTAAAAACTTTCAAGATCCTGAAGGTGAAGACCAAGTCTCCTTCCATCTCAGTCATCCTTCCTTTCGGACCCTAAACATGATTTTCTTTTTGCTACAGCAAACCGAAAATGAAATGAACAGTGTCACTATTTGTAATACAGCCCTCTTTTCCCATTCTCTTCTGCATATGCACTTTGGCAGAGCTTTCTCCCAGGTTGGTGACCATCTTCCCAATCTGTGAGAAATGTGCTTTTCCCTGCTGCCCTGTGCCTGAAGCCAGGGTGTGGGGGGAGAAATAAGGAATGGCATGGCTGCAGGGTGGAGATGAGGTGTTCTGTCCGTTCTGCAGAGAGCTCCTCATGCCATCCCTTCCCACGGCACAAAACATGTTTGGTGCCAGGCCCTCCAGGTAAGGATCAGTGCTGTAATAGCAGCACTGCTAACGGGCATCTCTTTTGCCAGTGCTTTGCTCTGTCCCGCCTGCCAGGCTCCTCTGCTTGTGATCTCAACAGCCTGGCATCCCAGGGAATGAATTCAATCAGCCCTATGAGTCCTGCATCCTGGCTGCTGCACAGAAATAAAACTCTTGGCAGTGTGAGCAGGAGGATAATTACTATTTTGCACTCCTGGTATTGCATGGCAGAATAAGAGGTGTGTTTTGGGATCTGGGCCACATTCTGGAATGGCTGGCTCAGTCCATGATTCTAACCATAGTTCTTGCTGGCTGGGTGCTTATGGCTCTCCACTCTGAGCTGGAAAAGTGCTGTATGGCTCAGTATGTGCATTTCAGGCAGTAATGAAATGAGCTTGATGTTGGACTGAGGGTGTATCTGGCTCTTAGAAGGGTGTAAGTATCAGTAGCTGCTGTGACCCCAGCTGGGGTCTTCAGAAGTCATTTATATTGATATTTGTGTGTTACAAAATACATTTGTGTGTATTTCACGCATACTTCTGATGCCAGCAGTGCTGGAGGCAGGATGCCAGTTCAGTGGGATAAGGAAGGACACCAGGAATTACATTCTGTGGGGTTAACAGAGGGACCCTAGGCAACTATTTAAATTCATTTGAGTGTTGACTCACAGCTGCTGTCGGCAGGGTACAGCCAACCATATGCAGTTTTTATTGTGCAGTGAGTTGCACAGTGTGGATTGCCCGTGTCCATGTAGGCTGCTGCCAAGTCACTTTTTCTAGTTGCTGAGCGTGTGTGTTAGAGGTGAGAGCATCCGAGTGAGGGAGTGTGGAGGATGTGGAATGCGGGAAATGAGACCTGTGGGAGGTGTGAGAAGGGATGTTGCTCAGACCCACAGGTTGTTCCTGGCAGCGGTAACGAAGCATCCTAAGAAAAAAACGAGCCAGGGTAGGTGACATAAAACATTTGGCACTGACCATTGTTTCTTATCTACTGCTGGTACCAGATCTGAATGCAAAAGGAGCAAAGTTCACTTTTCCAACCAAGGTGCTCTTTCCCTTTACAGAAAAGGAAACGAAGCAGTGGGGAGGTGGTTATAAACAGAGCAGTGAGGATCTGGACCAGTGGGAAAGAGTTGTGAGGCTCTATCTCAGGGCCTGTGCTTCAGTGGCATTTGTTCCAGTAGCTGCAAAGTGGGAGGTGCATGCTCAGAAGAAGCTGTGGAGTTTGGCTGAAATCTGCAGTGCGTTTCCCCATGTCTCTGCCACTGCAGGAGAGGGACAGGTTGAGAGGAACAAACACCACCTGGAGATGTCATGGGAGAAAGAACTACTTGCTATACAAATGAGTAAGGTGGATGTATGGCTGATGCCTCGCCCTGGGACACTTCTGCTCCTATGGGGGAGAAGGAGATGGGAGAAGAACCAAGGGGATAATTACTATTTTGCACTCCTGATATTGCATGGCAGAATAAGAGGTGTGTTTTGGGATCTGGGCCACATTCTGGAATGGCTGTCTCAGTCCATGTTTCTAACCATCATTCTTCTCTGCACTCTTCTCATAAGCACTGGCCGAGTGCTTATGATTCTCCAGTCTGAGCTGGAGAAGTGCTGTATGGCTTGGTAGGTGCATTTCAAGCAGTAGTGAAATAAGAATGGTACAGGAATGAAAGTGTAGATGGCTCCATTCCTGGAAACATTGATGGTCAGGTTGGACGGGGCTTTGAGCAGCCTGCTGTAGTTGAAGATGTCGCTGCTTATTGCGGAGAGCTGGAGTAGATGACCTTTAAAGGTGCCTTCCAACCCAAACCATTCTGTGATACAAGAATGAGTAGCTGCTAGTGGGGGCAGGATACTGGTCCAGTGGGAGAAGGAGGGGCAGTCAGGAGTTGTGCTCTGTAGGGGGTAATGGAGGGTCCTTGGCAGCTCTTTCAATCCAAGTGCATGACTTATGAGCATAACTGGAGTATGGACAACAGCTTCTTTGGCTCCTTCACTGATGCAATCCAGATAAAACTGAGACCAAGAGTGGTTTGTGTTATGAATTTCTGGGGGAAAAGTGTCTGTTTTGTGTGAAGTGGGTCATGTTTTGAGCCCCACTGACCTGTTACCTGCCAGAGCCATGATGCCTGCATGGTTTTGTTTTTAGGGAGTGCTGTGATCCCCGGTGACCAGAACACTGTAACAATAAAGAAAGTAAGAGGGGGATGATGTTGATCAAATCTATATGCTAACAGAGCCAGCTGGCAGATACCAGCCATGCTGGTATTTCTGGCATGCCAGCCAGTGAGTGGGACTTCTGGAGTGCCTGACGAGGTGGGCGTGAGTCATGACTTATCAATATCAGTATTTCTTCCCACTTTTGATGGAATCCAGAAGGGAGGAATTCATGTCCCGTGTCACGCCCCCGCATTGTCCTGGAAACAGAGGTGATGTGTATTCCTCTTGGTGGTTGCTGTAAGTGCACGCAGAGCTCCCAGGCAGCGTCTCACAGCAGGGTACGGTGAGTGGAGAAGCCGGACACACGGACACATGCGTGACAGGCACTGCCTCGGGGCAGCCAGCTCTGGAGCAAAAAGGGGTCTTGGGGGTGTGTGTGAAGTGCTGTGCCTAAGGGACCTGTGCATGGGAAAGTGTTGGAGTTCATGCTTGTGGGCTCAGCTGTTGTGGCATAGAAGGGATGAGTCCAGTCCTTTGTGGAACTACAATTTGCTCGCTGGGCTGCCAGCAAGCTGGAAGCTGGGGTTCCCCCCTTGCTTTGTGGAGTATCCCTCTTCCGTCCTTGTGGGAGACTTGGGTTAGGTGAGAGGTCTGCCAGAGGTGAGGTGAGGGATTTGATGTGGTTCCAATTTACCTTATCCACTTGGAGGGGTTTTGATAGGACAAATTTCCTGCTATCGGGAGGACCCCTTTCTATGTATGGGGAGGAGAAGGTGTCAGGTGGTTTCTGTGCCTTTGATTCCCAGTTTGCTGGTTTTAGCTCCTCCTGATCGAGGAAAGAGCACAAGTGTCCTGCTGAGCTCCTGTGCTGTGTGTGGGGAATGAGGCTGCTCTCGGCCTCGGAGATGGGCTCTGGAGACAGTAACAAAAGCCTGGTCTGTCCACTGTGTGCTCCCCAGGGCTTACCTCTGGTGTGTGCAATGTGTCCTGAGTCAGGGAAAAAAGGAATTTAAACCATTGTGTTTTACACCAGGAAAAAAGCCTGGTTGCTAAATTCCCTGACCCGTTTTCCCTTGGAGTTGGTCAGGCTCTGGGGGAGTGCGGATCCTGACTCACAGCTGTGCTGTAAGGAGCCTTGAAGGAGGGAAAAGCAGACACAGTTGCAGAGGAAAAACTCTGCTTTCACTGATGTCATGAGCTTTACTTTGTCTGCATGCATCTCCATGTGGAAGAAAAGATCCTTTTAGAAAAAAGGACTTTTATTGTTTGCTACTTCGTGATTTTTAACAAGTTTTTGTGGAAAAAAAAAAAAAGAAGAGAGGGTGAAGCCAACTTAGATGAGAGCATTGAGAGTATCCAAATTAAATGATGGTAGTGATATCAGTGTAGTTCTTATCAGCAGTATATTTACAGGGGTCTAAGTGGGAAGCTGTTTTCCTTGTGTATGAAGGGCATAACTGTTGCAGATCAGCAATATCCTCCCAATTTTTGACATAGATAATAACCGTGTCTGGCCAGTGCAGGTTCCCTCTCTCTGCATCACCCTCACCAGGTAGTTTTCCTGTGTCTGTGCATGCATTAGTGGTTATTGAGTCAGCTGCTGCTGCTGCATGGCCGTGTACCACTGCAGGGAGGATTTTCTGAGTGGCAGGAAGATGGCCTTGAGGCTGGAGTGGTCAGTGCTAAAACACCCCTTCATCTGTGGTCAGTAATAGAAGGATTGTTTTCTGTGCCAGAATTGCCCTGGCTATATCCAGCATGAATTTTAGAGTTCTATCTAAATTCTTCAAAAGCAAGAAGCGATGTTTGTTTTCTGGGTTCCTCTGTCCCTTGATATTGTAGAGGGACCTCGTTTTCACAGTGGGCATTTAGTGCTGACCAGAACTCAGATCACAGTGAAGCTAGTTACTTGGTTTCTTCAGAAACTTTTGGCTATGTTGTTCCCAGTTTTTCTCTGGGTATTTTTTGCTTTTAATGGCTAAGGACCATTAAGACTGAGCATCTTAACCTACAAGTAGCACATGCTGAGGGCTGCATTGCCCTTCCTGCTCACTAATGGCATGGGATGCATTGAGATACAGATAATGCTGGGTGTTTGCCATGTTCCTGTCTCTTGGGTGCAGTGGAAAGTGCTTTTCCCTGAGCTCAGAGAAGTAGCCTGAATGGTGAGTATGTGCCAGTAATATTTGTAGAGGCTCCCAAGAGAGCAAAGTATGTGGTTTCTTCCATCCCCTGGAGTCTTCTTGAGCCTTCCTAGAATTTGAGGGTTAATCTGTGCTGTCCCAGAGTTGTAGAACAAACTACTTTTAGCCTTTAAAATTTTAACCTTTGAAATAGCAGGAGATCAGATGAGATGAAAATCTCATGAAATTGACTTGAAAATCAACCTCCAAGGTGGGAGGGTTGGGGTACTGGAGGGGAAGGATTAAGTTTCAAACTCTTTATAGGCTTTCCTGTAATGAAACTTGTTCATATAGTGTTAGGGTAACCTGAGGGTGGGATGGTGGAGAAATCTGCAGGATTTCTTGGCTTCATTTGAAGTCCAGCCGGTTTGTGCTGGCATCTGTTCAAGGAACCCTTTTACAGTTACTTACTCCTGCCAGCTCTAAATGGACTGGATGATGCACTGAGACAGACTTGCCAAAGTTTCTGTACTGATTATAGCTCTGTACCCTTCATGGAGAGCTGCTCTTTGCCCCTGTGTTTATTCAAACCAGTGGAGAGGACCCGAGGAAGCCCAGCTCTGGTGCAGGTCTGTATGTGGGCTGGTGGAGCCAGGCTCTTCATGGACATGGTTGATGGCTTCCACACTGAGAGATTTCTTTAGAGCTTGTTGGCGTGTGCTTTAGGGTCAGGGACATCTTTCTTTTCCTTTTCCCTTGCCCCCCAGCCTTGGCAAAGGGCCAGCAAGTAATTGCCTTCAGGACAGCCCTTGCCTCCCTGTTATGTAGTTATTCGAGTGGGGGTGCCTCCCTGTCAAGTTTGTGGGATGGTCTAAAAACAGCTGCGTAAATGGTTTTGGTGGAGTCATTAAAACCTGCTACACAAGAGGGAGGCGGAAGGGGGAGGAATGTTTTATTTTTGGCTGGGGGTTGTTTAATTTCTATTGGAAGAATGGTCCTTTTCAAGGCAGGCTCAAGCAGCGTGGATTGAGCATTGTTTCCAGCACTGCTCCTATAGCAACAGGAGAGAGACGGCTCCTATGGACTGGACTTAGAGCTTCGGGAAATGAAATGTCATTTAATTTGCCCTTGACTGTGCCTGATATTTGATCTGACACTAATAAAAGTGTTTTTAGCTCTGGAGAGGAACATAACTCCTCAAAGCATTTTAATGATCACTACAAAACACCCCTGGAGACACAGATGTTGGGGATATATCAGGATCGATGGTCAGAAGAGGCTATTCCTGGTGATGCTGTTAGTGAAGTGGCTAACTCCAGATGCAGGAGCGTTCCTGCATGGGTTGGCAGTCCTGGGTAAGAAGGGAAGCTGCTGAAGATGTCACCAGTAGCCCTCTAGCTGCCTTGTTGAGGTGAGAGCTGCTGTTGCCCCATTCCGTGGCTGCATGATGATGGTCTCTTCTCTGTTGTCATGCTGGGGTGCTGCAGGGTGCATTGCCCCATTCCGAGGACCTCAGGTACCAGCTTTGTCACTGAGAGGTTTTCTCTGGCATGGCTGGCACCAGTCGTGAGCAAATCAGCAACATGGCTGAAGCAGTAAGAATGTTAACCTTAGTTTCCACTGTCAAATCCCTTCTCAGCTGCTTTTAAAACACTGAGATGGGCTGCCTGGGAGAAACCTGTGGGCTGACTCTGGAGACTTCTGCTTTACTTGTTTACACTGCAGAAAGCATGAACAGGAACAGCCTGCTTAAACCAAAACAAATCTCGTACAAAAGCTAAAGCTGGTGCCAGCTTTTTGTGGACTTCTTGCTGTGCTGTCTGCAGTCAGGTGTCTCAGGCACAGGCAGGGCACTGCTAATAGCTTGAAGACTTCTCAGTTCACAGCTTTGTGTTTAGCAATGGCCTTACAGAGGGCAGAGCAGCTCTGCAAATGGAGGATGGATGTCAAGAAGAAAACAAATCCACCCCTTCTTTCTGCTGGGAGAGTCACTTGATCTCTCTGTGCTCCTGTATCATGTTATCTTTTTTACTTTGTTGGGTTGCTTTGAAGGAGGCAAAGGGTCTTTCAGGCAGTGAAATTATAGAACATTGTGTCATTGAGAGACTAGAAATGCACCCTGTGGTGACACCATCCTAAAAACTGCTGCACATATTTTTGACAGTGGGATTTAAAGTCACAGAATTCGTTTACGAGTGCGGTGAGGTGAAGATGATCTCCTGCCACAGGATATGCACCTGAGAATGTGG
Organism: Scolopax mira; assembly: GCA_004320125.1. Classification (NCBI taxonomy): domain Eukaryota; kingdom Metazoa; phylum Chordata; class Aves; order Charadriiformes; family Scolopacidae; genus Scolopax; species Scolopax mira. The sequence goes on along the minus strand of BJBW01000284.1, from coordinate 235,132 downwards.
GAAGATAGAAAATCTCTCAGCTTTTAGTCGGTTTTTCACAGCAGAGATTTGTAGGGAATGAAAGTACCTCTGCAATGAGACTGCAGCCGAATCTTGAGTAACTGTGTGGTACCTATAACACAGCACATGTTCTTTGGGTAGTCTTTGCCATGAATCCAAACCACAGTGTAAAAACCCAGCTATTTGTAGAGAGCGAACAAATGGTTGTCATCACCGTAGTATTTGGCAGTTGCTTTGAATTCACATACAGAATTGCCTGAATAGGCTTTGTAGGATTTTTAGTGCTTGTTGGCTTGGTCCTAGTACTGACATGGCTACAGGCAGGGAGGTTTTGTGAGCGCTCCCTGAAAACAGTGAGGACCCAGTGGCTTTGCTTCTGAGAGCTGAGCTGAAAATGAATGCAATGAATAGGACAGGATCAGCCAGAAAGCTGATTCTGCACAAACTGTTTTGTTTAGAAATGTGGTTTAATGCTTCTGGTAAGTTCTTCAGTGCAGTCAAAGCCCTGCTTTCAAAACCAAACACAAAAAACAAAAACATTGCCCATGAACAGAATTGGGGAAAACAGAATTTCAAATACCAGGCTGCAGTGAAGAGTTTGTCTTGTCTATTGGCTAACCCTGACCTATCTGAACTATTGTTCCTCATCATGGCAAACCCTCTCTGCTCTGAGCTCTCTGCAAACACACACCAGACACTGATTTCTGGCACTTCGAGTGAGAGAAAAGAGATGACTATTGTTCCTCTCCTCAGTTGGATGACTAGTGAAGTGGTTCCTGTGTATAAATAGCGTTAAGTGCTTTGGGATCCTTCAGGATAAAGGAGGCCTTATGAGATACAAGAGGATGTTGTTTGACGCAGAAGGAGTTCCCGCTGGTGGCACAGTGTGTGCTGGTCTTTGGCCTGCCTTCCAGTTCCCCGTGGGGACTGGGTGCTTGAAGGGGCCGTTTGCTTCCCTGTTTCTCCTTCTGGGAGCAGCGGGTGGGGGCTTTCTGTTCTCAGGATGTAGTTGGCTGTGTATGTTTTTGTTACCAGAAAGCCCTATGAAGGGTTTTTTGTTTGCTTTGTAGTGGAACAGTGCTAGAGTACAGACACATGCAGTCCTCAGCACGCTCGATCACTCTCTCTTTCTCTCACACTTTCTTTTTTCTTAATGGTTGTGAAATTGGTTTTACTCTAAGGTCCCTTTTATCCTCAAGGACCCCAAAGCCAGCTGTTACCTTGCCCAGGTTTGACTAACTCACGCATAAAACATTTAATTTGCAAGTATGTGTGTGGTGGTGAACATGTAAATCCTTGCTGAGTTTCAGATTTGTGCTCATTGTTATATATGCTTCAGTAAGGCCTTCCCCTGGAAGTAAACACTCTTGAAAAAATGAAGTGCTAAGTGCATCTCCCCTGAGAAGCAGCTCCTGCCTTGAAGAGCAGGCAGCTCCTTGGCTGTATTAGGCACACAGTTCCTTGCTGGATACCTGACTCTCATAAAAATTAGCAGGAGTTAAGGGTTTACATCTCTCTTCAGGGGTCTATTCAAAACACAGCAACTAAAACCAGAGTAGAAGAAAGGAGGGATTTGGCAAACATCCCAAAGGGTGGCAGCAGGACTCTGATGTGCCTGTGGAGATGATGCCCACACCCAGAGGTGTTGAGGTGAGATTATCCCAAGATCCCAGATGAGATCTTGCTTATCCTCTCAAATTCTTCAGAAAGGTGCTCTCCCAGTCAAGAGGTAAGGCCAAGCAGGGTTTGCTGAAGATGGCCAAGAGATCTTATGTATTGTTGAATATAGGTAGCTTTCTAAGTTGTCTCCAGCTCTCCCAGAACCATTGTGCCCATTCCTGGTAGGAGCAGGTAGTGTGGCTGGAAAACACTGCTTTGTATTCCTCACTGCTCAGCAGCCCCTAAAAGGCTCGGGGAGGAAGGGTGGAGGAGATGCTTTTGTACTGGGTACTGTACAGTCAAGGGAGATGACTCAGGACCATGTAATCAGTTTAGACAATGGGCAGAATTAGTAGTAGTTTCCAGGCTGTGGAGTCACTCAGCAGTGCCAAATGAGTTCAGCTTCCATATGAAAGGTCAGGGAGGAGGGTTTTGGACCAAAATCTGTTCTGTGTGCCTGCCCTCCTTCCTTCCCCCCCCAAATACAAATGACAATTCCCTAGAAGGAGCTTCTTTGCCTCACTAATTGATTGGCTTGTGTTTTGCCTTCTCTCCAGCCTTAGAGGTGCAAGTACTCTGACTTTCTGGCATGTTCCAACACGCTGAGATGGAAAACAAAGCACTCAGCTTTGCATCCTAGGTCGGCTTTCTCTTCTGAAAGGGCAGGAGTGTGGGAGCAGCATGAAGCAGATGAATGAATGGCACAAGGGCTGCTTGAGGAGAGTTTGGGCCCAGCCTTGGGACTGAGGATGCTTCAAAGCTATTGCTTGTCAAATTTGCAGATGACCACACTATCTGTATCTTCTGTCCTCTCCCCATTTCCTCAGGAAACTCCCTTGTCTACTCTTTAATTAATGATTTCAGGACTTAATTTGGCCTGCTTCTCAATGACTCCAGTGCTGGGATTTCCACTGTTTCTCTCGAGATGTTTTTGTGGTCTAGAGGCAACACAGTAATGTGAATCAACTAGTTTCTAGCTCTTACCAGAGCATTCCTTTTCACAGGGAATGGAAGCAGGGGTAATCCAAGCTGGTTATAAATTAAGGTATGTCACCAATACTATGTTAGCTAAAGGGCTGCAGGAACCTCCCTTTAAAGATAATAGGAAATTAAAATGGTTATGAACTGTGTTAAATTTGATCCACTAATACGAACTAGCTTTTTTCTCTTCTCGGATGGTTTGCAAACACTCCATTATGCCACCCAGGCAAGTCGGGAAGTGTAACTGCTTCCATATCCTGGTACAGGCAACAGATAAGAGGTTAAGCCTTAGGCTGTGAAGTAAGTTAGTGTCAGGGTGTAGATCAAAGGATTGTTAATTCAGTATCCAAACAGACAGGTTAGGGAGGAATAATTGCTGTTCTCTTCCCCTCTCCATACAGATTGCAGGGAGAATCAAACCTGCCTGTTGTGGGATGAGGGTGAGATGGCTGAGGATGTAGCACTACAAATGATTGCTAAAAGTTTGGGACCCCCTAGCTTAGAAAAGCAGGGGATAGAAGGGATGCTGGAGGCCATTTTCTAGTAGAGCAGCCTTATGCAGGGTAGCTGCCTGACAGAAATGGCAAGCCATGGGACAATATGCCAAGCTTAGAGAGATGGGGTGCTATCGAGGGCCCCTCAGCCTGTTGTTCTGAGCCCTGCTGGGTATGCTGGAGCACACTGGAGTTTTACCGAGAGGAGCCAGGGACTCCTGAGGTAATAGGAGCCTACAGGGAAACACCAGTGAAATACCTCAAAGGAATTAAGGTGTGTTCCTCTAAAAAGGTGACATGGCCAACAGCCCAGCTGAAGTGCTTCTACAACAATGCACACAGCATGGGTGACAAACCAGAGGAACTGGAAACTACTGTGCTGCTAGAAACTACAACCTAGTTGCCATTACTGAAACCTGGTGGGATGAATCCCATGACTGGAGTACTGCTATCCGTGACTACAAGCTGGTCAGAAGGGACAGGTGAGGAAGGAGAGGTGGAGAGATTGCCCTTTATGTAAAGAAACAAATAGATTGTGAAGAGCTGCCTCTGAAGAACAGCCATGAGCAGGTTGAAAGCTTATGGATAAAAATTGGAGACCAAGGAAACAAAGGGAACCTTGTGGTAGGTGTCTATTACAGGCTGCCTGATCAAGGGAAGCCTATTGACAAAGCCTTCTTAGTACAGCTCTGGAAGGCACCGCACTTGCAGGTTCTCATCCTGCTGGGGACCTTCAATTGCCCTGACATCTGCTGGAGAAGTAGCACGGCAAGCTGTAGGCAATCCAGGAGTGCACTGAGGATAGCTTCTTAAGCCAGCTAATTAATAGACAGCCCTACATGAGGGGATGTGATAGTGAACCCGTTGGTCACCAAGGCAAGTGGTGACATCAAGATTGCAGGCAGCCTGGGTTGCAGCAATCATGCACTAGTGAAGTTCACAGTCCTGAGGGATATGGGTCAGATGAAGATTAAAGTTGAGAACCTGAATTTGAGGAAAGCAAAATTCCAGCTCTTCAAGGAGATAGCCAATGGTACCCCTGGGAAACTGCCCTCAGGGACAAGAGAGTAGAACAGAGCTGGCATATCTTTAAGGATGCTTTCCATAGAGCACAAGAGCTCTTGAGCCCCAACTGTAAGAAATCAGGAAAGAAGGCAGGAGACCAACATGGCTGAATTGAGACCTGCAAAATGGAAATGCAGGAGTGGAAGCAGAGAGTTGTATCCTGGGAAAGAGTATAGGGACACTACCCAGTTGGGTAGGGGAGGGGTCAGGAAGGCCAAGATGCCCCTGGAGCTGAACTTGGCAAGGGGAGCAAACCATAATAAGAAGGGCTTCAACAGATATGTCAGCCAGAAAAGGAAGGTCAAAGAAAGTGTATCTTCCTCACACACACACACACCTTCCCGTCCCCCTGGTAAGCAAGACGGGCAGACTGGAAACAATAGACAACGAGAAGGCTGAGGTACCCAACAACTTCAACTTTGCCTCAGTCTTCACTGGCAACCTCTCTTCCCATACTTCTTGAGTGGATGGGCCTCAAGGCAGGGACTGGGGGAGCCAAGTCCCTCCTACTGTAAGAGAAGATCAGATTTGTGACCACCTGAGAAACCTGAACATAAGCAAGTGTTTGGGAGCTGATGGGATGCATCCCAGAGTCCTGAGGGAGTTGGCGGTTGTAGTTGCCAAGCCACCTCTCCATGATCTTTGAAAAGTTGTGGCAGTCAGGTGAAGTCCATGGTGAGTGGAAAAATGTTTATTGCACCCATTTTTAAAAAGAGTAGAAGAGAGGATTCTGAAAACTATTGACCTGTCAGCCTCACCTCTGGGCCTGGGAAGATCATGGAACACATCATCCTGGAAGCTATGTTAAGGCACATGGAGGACAGGGAGGTGATTCGAGACAGCCAGCATGGCTTCACTGAGGGCAAGTCCTGCCTGACAAACCTAGTGGCCTTTTGTGATGCAGTGACTATATCAGTCAGGATATCAGGATAAGGAAGAGCTGCAGATGTCATCTAGCACCAGCTAGGGCTTCACACTGCACAAGAAGGGTCTTTTTTTTGAGCTTTCTCATGGAGTTACTTTCAGGTCTTTTGCACCAGAATGAGCTGTCATTGTGATGTGTACACAGCCTTGACAGAAAAGATACCAGTATTTACAGGATGCAGCAGTGAATATAAACCTGTTTTGACAGCTTCCTACCATTGAAAGGTCTTTTCACTCTCCACTGTTGTCCCTTGTTAGCCTTGCTACACCTTTCACTTTAATCAAATGCGTTCATAAGGTATACTCTAAAATCTTGTGCTCTCTATTAAAAGAAGGACTTGATGGTGAAGGATATTATCAAATATTGTTTTCCAGAATAGTCTTTGAGATAGTAATGAGTCTCTGTATCTCTCTTTCCTTTTTCAGCTTTCTGCTTTCCTGAATCCCTCAGAGGACCGGAGCCAGCAAGAAGAGAGTGTGTGGAAGAAAGCACTTGAAGAGCTGAACATTTGCACTGGTACTGTGAGCTGCTTTGGTGGTGAAAGGTTAGCGTCAAGACTGTTGACCCATGTTGACTTTTGGGGTGGATGATGGCACTTGGTAGTTGTGTAGATAAGAGCTCTTCACCTGCAAGCTTTAGGGTTCCTCTCCTGGGAAGGCTTCACTTGATTACTTCTGGCTGCTTTCTGGCTGAGAGAGATGTGCTGGCAAGTTGATAAGCAGCTGGAGGCCTTTTCTGAGGATGTTCAGTAGGGTTGGTAAAGCGGTGGGGCCTGTAATATTTTCATCTTACACAGAGGGAACTTAGAGAGGTCCTGCTTTCAAAGGCTGAAGTTTAGCCTTGCTGGAGAATGAGGTCTGGCCTATACCTGCTTTGCACATACCGAGGAGAAGACAGCTGTGTTGTTTGCTAAGAGCTGCCTCAGGGCCAGGGTTATCTGGCCCAGCTGAGATAGACTATGGGATAGCCAAACCTTGGCCTCCATGCCAGCAACGTGCCCACTGGGAGTGTGAGGTGGCTGCATTGGCAGGGGGCTGACGGTGTTGGGTTTGCAGCCCTTTGGCAGCTGCACTTTCATAGCAGTGTGAGTGCAGCAGGATTTCCTGCAGCAAGTCTTTCTTGTGTTTGTTGGCAACGATGTGAGAAGTTAGCTAATTTCTGGCATACAAGTTATCTATGAAATAGACGTCACTGATGTGTTGGATACCATTTTTCTTCTTATCGTTCAAAAATCAATACTTAAAAAAAATAACGATGCTTTTAATGTCCTGGGAGCAATTTAATTTGCTTTGGCATTGTTTCTTCCCTATCTGTCAGATGCTGCTTTAGGGCAGGTTGTACAGAAAAAGCCTGCAGGCCTGGATTTCTTTGCTGTTTAATTAAGTACTGTTACTCTGCAAGTTGAGGCAAATGTACCAAGCCCTGTCTGTGATGACTAAATGAATGTCTAGCCAGCAGGAGTGTGTGTGTGTGCGTGCCACGTGCTTTCTGAGCTGGGGTGTGAGTGCATGCCTGTATGTACCTTTGGGCCTGCAAATGAAAATACAGTGGTCTGATGTGATGGCAAGTCCTGCCATTGAGATTGTAGGTGTCTCAGTGCAACAAAACAGCTGTTGTGCAGTGTTTGTGTTCCCAGGTGCTCAGCACCTGGAATGGGAGCTGAACTGCTCAACTTCTGTAGTGTTTCTACTGCCCAATTCATCTTAAGAGTTCAGTCCTAGTAGGATGAGAGCCCTAGAAAGTCGGACTGTGGTGTGGTTTTACTTCTGAACTTGCCCCTGTCTTGCACCGTGTGTTCTTACCCAGCTGGGAGATTGTGGCTTGCAGTCAGACAGGGCAGGATGAGCTCACTGTGTCATTTTCTTTGGTCTTTTTCTGAGATATTTGTATATTTGTATATCTCCTTTCCTTCTTGCTCTTTGTGTAGGTACTTTGCTATTACTCCATTCTCTTGTACTTCATTACTAGCATCTTGCAATCTTTGATGTGTTTGAGTCAGCTTGCCTCATAAATGGTTGCCAAAATTGCTTTACCGGCCATTCCTCTCATTATAAGTACGGATTTTACTAACCTCAAAAAGAGGTTGTTCCAGTTCACTGGCCAAAGTAGCCTATACTGGCAAAAGTACTTTTGAGGCAGTAAAACTGTGTTGCTGTGGGGCTTTGCCAATACACCAGTCACCTGGAGCCTCTCATGCCACGCAGCTGGCATTCCTCTCTCAGCAGGGGTTCTCAGTGCAGATCCTTACAACATCACTGGGTTTAGATAAAGATGAGAGTCCTGCTCTGGGGAGAAAGAGCAGAGGCAAGGGTCAGACTAAGGGACTTGCCCAAGGCCATGCAGAAGGTCTGTGTCAGAGTGGAGACTTGGATTCAAGCTGTTCAACTCCAGTTTCTTGAATTAATCTTCAGGCTGTTACCCCTCCCTTTCACGTGCAAGTTCTGTTGCACTGAGTTTGTCCCTGTTTTTTTTTCCTCCCATCTTTGTGTATTTTGTTTTACTTAGAGCAATGTTTCTGCTTGTCACTTCCATTGCAGTGTGTGTAGGCATAGCAGGAACCTGTTGTTGATTCCTGGTGAATTACATAAAAATACATCTCTTCATTGTGTGACTAAACTTTACAGCCTGTATCCCATGGTTCCTTGCTTAAATTTAACTTGCTGATGAAGCTACTGTTTCTTGGACTGGACCAAGTGAACTTCACTATGGAAGTGTTTAACCACTTTTTTCAGTTAGCAAAGCGCTTCCCATTACGAAGTTCATGCTAATTAATATGTTTTTATGTATTTGTGAAACACCCCTGTGGCATAGCTCGCCATTTGCTGCCCACTGGAGAGCTTGTTTGTAGTTACCAATGTGGTTCAGAGTAAACCTTTGCCTCGGTGTTTTAAAATAGAATATAATAATGTATGTTAATTAATGTTGCTTGTTCTTGTCTAGTTTCAAGAGTGATTTGTGTCATTTCTGAGGGTCTGTTATAAAGATGACTGAAGCCAAGGGACCCTGGTCACATCAGTGAATTCAGGATGAGGCCCCCCCATATCCATCCTGGTGGGGTAGTGCAGATCAACACCTCTGTGCTTTTTTCGGACTGCAAGGCTCAGAGCCCAAAGTCACTGTTAGCCCACGAGGCAGATTGTGGCTCACCTCTCCACTGCCTGGGCTCTTTGGGAAAGAGATCCCTGGCATCTCCTGCCCTTACTTGCTTTCCTTGAAGATCAGCATAGCTCACTGAAGCCTGACCCAGCCTTCGCAGGCGACGGGAGGCTGCAGGCCACCCTGTGTGAGACGGAGCACAAACAAATGACTTCCAAAAAGAGGGTCTGAAGAGAGCTGCCTTTCCCTGAATAGCTCTCTTGGTAAGGCAGCCAGTGCCATCAGCTCTGCTCCTGGCTAGGACGGATAGATCAAACAGGAGACAGCCCTGATTGCTTTGATTCATGACCTGCCATCCCTGCGTGGGTCGCTGTGTTTTATAAACCTGCGGTTGTTCACTGCCAGCTGTTCACTGACAGATCTTCTCTTGCCAGTGGTGAAGCTGAGCTGCCTGGAAGACACGTACAGGGCACGCAGTGGAGCAAGATGTGCAGTCTTGAGGGGAATTTCAGACTGTCATCTGAGTGCAAGTATGGTCTCAGCTACGTCTCTGCCCAGTCCTCACTGAGAGCAAGGTGCAGCTCAGTCTGGAACGTGTGGGCACTTGGATCAGAAGAAGGGACAAGTTGGCATCCCTCACTAGGGCCCAGCACCTACCGTATGGTGATATATGGGAATACCTGTAGTGGCATTTTTTTCACAGGGAACATACTTTGAGGGGAAGGGGAAAGGTTCCTGAAGTCCTCTGGCCCAAGAGGGGAACCGGGCAAAGGAGCTGGTCCAAGGACAGTAAGGATTGTTACTGTCCCCTGGCTATCAGGGTCAGTCTCAGCAAACCTGTGGTGCATTTTCCTCTACATACAATCTGATGTTAGCAGGGCTGGGCAAAAAGCCAGGCACAAACCTTAGAGTCTGTTACTGGAGGGCATCTTCCGGGTCTGGGCTGTTTGGGGTTGTGCAGGTGTATGTGACTGTGGGAGTCTTTCTCACTGCTGCTGTTCCTGTTCCGTGGCTAAATTAAGCCTCTGGGATCTGTAAATCTGTCACCTTCCATGAACGTTGCATTTACGGGGCATCTTCTCATTGAGAATTTACAAGTCTGTTCAGCACATAGAGTGCCACCAGCATCCATTCCTCCCACTGCCCCAGGCCTTTTTGTGCTGCAATGTGGTAATTAATCTGAGAATTGCTGGAGGTTCTGATCTCTTCTGAAGATAACTTTGAAGAGTTATTCCCCTTGATATATGCCACTGTCACAGAGCTGCTCCTTTTGCCAATGAAACAGCATTCTGCTGCCAACTGTTGTTGCCAGATGTTATTCTAGAGAAAAATATTTTCTTGTGAAATAGTGACAGTGGAACAGGCATGGGTGGGACGGTTGGTGTGTTCTCAGCTTGCCTTCCCTGTTAGCCTTCATTTATTAGTTTCTAAAACACAGGCCTGGCTGGGGTCTTCAAGTGGGCTGGTGTGAAGCAAAAGAAAACAGTTCCCTGCAAATAAAATGCAGTTATGCTGCAGGATGGGCAGCTGTAGTTCCCAGCCTTGGTTCATCTGGCTCTGAAGCCAGATGTTGGCTATCTTTGCAGCAGCAAAGCTAATACTGACTGACTGACCCAGCCTGAGAGCCACTTGATGTGCAGCCTGGCTGTGCCTACCCATTGCTGGCTTTCTTTACTGTCAGGTGTTTTGCAGCGAGCTTGCCAGTGTAGATGAGTGTCTGTACTGCATGGTTGGGTTGCAGCCACAGTAGGTCCCCAGAGGAAGCTTGCATCTCTTATGGGAAGAGGTTTTGTAATTTGTCAGCATGAACTCCATGCCTCTAGGAAAAGGGAGAGGCTGTTTGCCTGTCTGCTTCCAGGGAAATTGCTGATTTAGGAGCTCTGACATGAGCAATGCCTTTATCCTCTCTGCCTGGTCAGGGAGTGGTGAAAATATTTTTTTTCTAGAGGTTCAGACCTTGTGGCATCAATAGGAGGCTGTGAAGAGGCATTGAAGTGACATGGAGCTGGACTTGCTGCAGACCTGCTTGTGAGAAACCTGCTCAGGAGTGTAGCAGATCTGTAATGCTGCACTGGGATTGACCCGCAATGAACTCCCAGTCACTATGTATCTGCAGTGGCATTTTGTGCTGTCAGATCATCTGAAGCCAATGGTTATGTTTCTTCCTCTCAGTAGCAGGGACAGCTGCCCTAGGAGACAGCTGGCCAGCGAGAAGGGCCATGAGAAATAAGTAGAGTGAAGAAGAGAATTTCTCCAACATGTTATTTGAGGATAGGGCGCTTGAGTGGATAACTAGTATGTTCCTAGTTATAACTGCAAAGATTAAAAATGCCCCAAACTTAGAGAGAGATCTATTTAAGGCAGTTGTAACTAATTCCAATGAGGAAAGAATATTCTTTGGAGACAGATTATTCCATAAATGTCAAAGACAGAAGTTTCTGTCACTGCTTTCAGAAGCAGCAGTTGCAGGCAGCAGTCAGGAGCCAGATACTAGGATTTTTCTGGATAACAGATATGAGATTTCAGTTCAGATAGGAAAAAGTGAGCATGAACTATACTGAAGTTTCCTCATGTAACGTTTATCATAATTAATGGTTTTGGCTTGACCACTCGCACAACAGTGGATCTGATCCCTCCACTGCAAGTATTGATCTAAAGGAAAATGAGTCTTTGGAAGTGACAGCAGGATGGGGACAGAGATGGGGGATGAAGACAGTACAGGAAGGCCACATGCTGGTACCATCTGCCTCTCTCTCACACTATGAGGTCTCCCGAATGGATACAAGAGCAAGCACTGTCTGGCCTCCCTGTAGTCACTTGAATGGTTTGCTCACTAACTTACTTCAGCAAAAGGTTGGAAGTGGGAGGTCTTGCAGGAGGAGAGTAGAAATGATGGCTCTTTGGGAAAAAGGGTGTGATGACCAGCTGACTCAAGCTTTTCTGATTGTTTTTTCAGGAATTTGCTGAGCCAGAAAGATGCGTGAGTATACGGAAAAGAAGGAAACATGTGGGACCATCTGTCTCAAGTACCTGCTCTTCATCTTCAACTTTTTTTTCTGGGTAAGAAGCTTTAGTGTATTTCAGAGGCACTGAGATGGCACTGCAGTTTTGCTGTCAGGAACACAGAAGTCTTGGGCTTGATGAAGACTTTGGCAAAAAGCAGTGACATCATTAGGACACAGGTTTAATCCTGGGGGATGGAATCCCATCCCTTGGGCTTGCCTGCCCAGGCTGCAGAAGTTACAGTCTGACACTGTAATCTCTGGCTGTTTCTGGGTCATATTATTATGTATGGAAAATAACAGGAAGCCTGAAACCACGCTGTGTCTCTGCCTTGTTTTTTCACCTGGATTGCTTTTTCAGGGAGCCTGAGGACTCCACTGCCTTGTCATTCCTCTTCCTCAAAATGGCAGAGGGAGTCCTGGCAGTGGGGTGGGATAGCTAGAGCAAGGGTAGCAAACGCTCTTGCATCTGGGTCCACAGCAGAGCTTCCTAGAGTCATGCTTTCCACCAGAAAGTTACTGATCCCAAATGATTGTTTTTTTCTTTGCTGCCTGGGACAGAACATTTGAGCACCCAGGTCAGACCTTTAATGAAAGCTCTGTCTGAGCTTACTAGAAGCTGCATAAAACCCTCCAGAAACACAAGGCTTGCAAAGAGAGAAGGAATTGGTAGGAGTCTGGTTGGTCTTCTCCATGTTCATTTGCTTCAAGGGTTGGAGTTTAATCAGCTAGACTGTTGAGCTTCTTGACTGCTTCCTCCCCAGATGTATAGTCTAGGCAGGAGGTACTGGGCATGGTTGTCATTTATTCTTTGCTCCAAAGAGGGGAAAGCTTGCTGATGTAAAGCTGGTTTTTTCCCAGATGACAGTATGGCTACATTTGGGAAGGCTTTGGTCCGAGTATGAACTGCTGTGCACAGATAAATGTTCCAGATAGCTTGTATCTCGGGCTGCCTGGGCTGCAAAACTGGTGATCTTGAAGCCCAGCTTCTCTCCCCAGCACTGGGGCCTGCTCTTGTTCCCAGTGAGAACTTTGGGAGTCCTCCCTTTAGCATAGATCATTTTTGACTCATCTTGCAGAGCTGAGGCACATTCTGGTATCTCAGTCCATTTGCTCTGAGAGGAATGTAATTTATCTGATGCCTCTTATTTGCTTCCCCCTCTCTCTACCCAGCTAGCTGGTGGGGCTGTAATGGCAGTGGGCATCTGGACCCTGGCTGAGAAGAGTGACTACATCAGCCTGCTCTCCTCCAGCACGTATTCGGCAACTGCTTATATTCTGGTTGTGGCTGGGGTGGTTGTCATGGTTACAGGCATCCTTGGTTGCTGTGCCACCTTCAAAGAACGTCGGAATTTGCTGAGAGTGGTAAGTTTTGCTTGGTTTTTTTTTTGTTTGGGGGAGGAATCACCCCATTTTATCTTGAACCACGCTGGGAGGGAAACACCTTGGTTATATTCTGCACCAACCTTATTTGTTTGTCCTAGAGCAAATACCACTAAGGCCTCCAGCTCCTCGCAGCAGTGCTGACCTTGTCTTAGAGGGCAGTTTCTGCTGCAGAGCATTTCCTTTCATCCACCCAAAGAATGTGCTTGTCACTGCATGGTTCAAAAGTGCAAAGTATAGTCTTAATACCCATACTTTGTGTAAGAATGTCTATTTGAAACTATACAAAACAAAAACTTGTGGCTTTTGTCTCTGTGTTCTTCCCTGCCCGTCCCATATTCTCTTTTGGGAAGTAAGAGAGACCTGTAACAAAATTGGCTTGTAATGACACTAGATTCAAGCCAAATTAATATGCTTTTTCACTTGGTTGTCGAAAATCAAAACATTTCCAAGGAATGTTTTCTTTAGTTGCAAAAAAATTATGTTAGTTTTGCTTCCATAAAAAATGCCACACTGTCTTGGTAATCTGCTGCTTCTTTTGTGCCATTTTCTTGCTTCCTGAGCTCCCTGCTCACCCACCTACACTGACGTTTTTGACCAGCCCTAAGGTTTCTATTCCACTTCCTCCCTCTCAAATCTCACTTTCAGTCTGGAGTGTGGCAGCCGTCCCTTTTAGTACCTTGGCTACACTGGTGATTGAAATAACAAGCAGTGGCTCTTGAGTTTGCAGTTACAGCAAAGGATACTTCACCATGTCCTTACTCTGAAAATCTTAGTTCGTCTGACAGTGACATTTCCCCTCTTTCATTCTGATAGAAGAGCAGAAATGGGAGCATGAGCATGTCTGATGCTTGTACCACTGCTTTGAAGGCCTAGTAATCCCTGGGAGAGGCAGAGTAGGGCCAGGAAGGGACAATAAAACAGAGGACGACACAGTGCATGCATTGCTGGTGCTTGTTCATTAGGCTTTTGCTTTGTAGCAGCCCGTTTTTGTCTTGCTTCACTTACTTTCCATGCCAAAGAGATCTCCCTTTGTCTTTTTGCCTTAGCCAGAAGCTATGGATTTATCCAGTGGAGTTTTCTTTGTTATTCTGCCACAAAAAACTAATAATTGTCTCTTGGGAACAAAAGGTCACTCTATGTCCTTACACCACGTGTCCTTTCAGAGTGGCTGGTCATGACAAGCCTATTGTCTCTTCTTTCTTGTGCTCTGCTTTGGTTGTTGGTGAGTAATCTGCACAAGAGATAGGGCTGTGCTTGCCAGGGCTGGGTGAGCCTGGCTGGGGGCATTTGCCAACTCTGAGCTCAGAGAGTAATCCTGACAGCTTCACAGTCAGTGCCTCGGGGTCTGTGCCAGCCTGTCCCAATTTCTCTGTACCAGAGGCCCATGCAGATATGGGAAGGAGTGCTCTAAGCGGCACTCTCCGCTCTCCCCAGTTTCTCCTTGGTGCTTTTAAAAATCAATTATTGACAGCTTTGGGTGCTCTTTGTAAAATGCATACCTGGTTTTTAGTTTTATTTCTGTAAAAGGCTCAGAAAACTGTGAATTCTTTTGCTGCCTTTCTACCTAACTGTGAGTTTTATGGGTCCACAAAAAGGCTTTTCATAGTATTCCTTGCTCATCAGTCACATCTGTGCAACCTTTTTTTATGTCATTGCTTATTTGCCTTCCTCACGACCCTCTTTAGCCAGGTGATGTGCTGAGGCTTGGGCAGCAGATGTGGAGTTTCTCTGGAGCTGGCACAGTGGTGGATCTGCAGCCTGGCTGGCTGTGATGCTGCAGTCCAGCTCTTCACAAGCACACAAACCACTACAACTTTATATTTTAGTTAAGGCATACACTTTCATACACAAAAGTATGCAAGCAGTAGCCTCAGGAAAGGACACATCAAATAGAAGACCTTGCATATAAAGAAGGAAGGTGGCTTTCTTGAGGCTTGGCCCCTCATGCTGCCGCTTCTATTAAGCTACTTTGGATAGGGAGAAGGGAACACATTGGTTATGATTTCTATTCCTGCTGCATTTCAGCCTGGAGTCCTCCCACTGAAGTGAGATGGCTGATGTAGGAGTACAGTTGCTATATATCTCTTCTTCAGGTAGTGGAAAGATCTCTCCAGAGAGCGATTTGGATTGTAGGTGGGTTGAACCATTCTTTGGGTTATTCAGAGAAAACACACTATAGCTTGGCGCTTCACTTGAAGCTGGATGGAAGAAATCCTGTAGGTCTTGAGGAGATGCCAGGCAGCCCTGACTCTGGCTGGGAGCCAGAATAAGAGTAAATTTTTCCCAGAGCTCACCCAGGCCTGGGCATGTGTCTAGTATAGGCAGTTGGGTGATCCCACGTTTCGGACTTGTTTCATAGCCTCCTGGGAGGTGAGTAGGGCATGTCCCCACAGCTCCATACCAGAGTTGGCCTGCTCCTTCCAGAGCAGCCCTGTGTAAGAAAGCTTTGCAATGCCTGATGAAGAAGGATAGCAGCCTGGAACTCTATGTGTCCAGAGTGAAAGCTGCCACTCCCCTATTTCAACATGATACTTGGAAGTGGCCCCGAGGGAATGATGAGACTGAGATAGGGTAATGATGCAGTATATCAGCAGAGACAGTTTGGATGCCTGGGTGGCAGATGCACTAACCTCCCTTACGAGGTTTTATAAGGGCCTTGCAACTCAAATTGTTTAAGGTCTGCTGGTTACATGTTTGTTTCTATCCACCATAAGCCAGCACAATGAGCTGAGCTGTGGTGGCACAACTCCACTCTACCTGAATGTCTCTGACATGATGACAAAGAACAGGGGAAAAAAAAAAATAATAAAAGAAACTTTCCAGTTCATTGGTTGTTCTCAGCATCATCCTACTCTTCTGCCCCCTCCTTGGCAGAGGGGTGATGTCAGAGCAGTTAGGGCATAACTAGGTTCCATCAGAAGAAAGCCAGCCTTTGTCTCAAGGCATGCCAGTCCTTTCTTACCCCCTTTCAACCTCCTGGGAGTGTTGGGACCAGCCTTTAGCTATCCCCAACTCCTCTGGGTGACTCATTCTCCTGGTATGAATGGGTACCTTGTACAGGCGTCTGCAGCGTTTGGCTGCTGGGGGGGAAGAGTGTGGGTCTGGGAAGTGAAAGCATGAGATTGTGTGCTCAGATTAAAGCCCGCTCTGCAGATAAAACCCAGCTGTTCACCCTTTGCAGCTGCTGAATCTCAACGGGGGCAAAGTAGGAATCCTGGGTGTTTGTGTCTGTGTCCTTTTACTCCTGTAAAGAGGCTTGGAAATACCTAGTGAAGGAGGGTGCACAGTGGGAGGGTAACCTTCATGCAACAAAAGGCATCTGTACTGTGCAGGTGAGCTTGCTGTGTCTGGGTCTTCACTGTCCTTTTTTGTGCCAGAGAGACATGTCCAGTTACAGTTGTAGGGAACTGTTTCCTTCATCCCTTGGGAAAACATGCTCAGGGGTAAAATAAGAAATGATGATATTTTGTTTATTCTGTCCTGGGTACGTCAGCTTTTACAGGGACTTAGCATGAGGTCCTTGTTATGGCTGGAACTGGTGTCTCTTCAGCTTTACCTACAAAAGGATTAATTTAGTAACAGTCATAGAATGTTTGGATCTGTAAAGAAACTGTTGCTGACTTGGAGCAAGACGGGGAGGTGTGTCAGGACCTGAAAAGCTCTCTTTGACCTTAAGGAGGATGAGCCCACATCGGCCCCTGTCTTCAGGCCTGCACAGTCCTTTTAGTCTAGTATACATTTGCCTCGTAATAGATTTGTGTGTAGGAACTGTTTGTGTATAGGAACAGTGCTCCCAAACAGTTTTCTGTACTGTCTGTTTGATCCTCCTCATGGTAAGCAGGGCA
Organism: Scolopax mira; assembly: GCA_004320125.1. Taxonomy (NCBI): domain Eukaryota; kingdom Metazoa; phylum Chordata; class Aves; order Charadriiformes; family Scolopacidae; genus Scolopax; species Scolopax mira. The sequence continues at coordinate 218,679 of BJBW01000284.1, read as the reverse complement.
CATCCCTTCCCATTTCGCTGCCATTAAGCACTATTAAGAAATAGCAACGTTCTCCTTAGTTTTCTAAGAGGTCTTCTCACTCTGATTTTGAGTTTTCCCCTCTAGATCCTAATTCTACTGAATGTATAGTCACAGTTCTGAGTGCATCAGTGCTGGAGCCCATCTGCTTCCATAGTGTCCTTCAGCCTGTGCTTCAGCTCCACAGAAGTCACCGGGAACATAAATCTGTGGTTTATGTTTAGGTGGTCTGCCTTAGTGAAATGGGCCATCTATTGCTTTATTGAATTATCATTATAACATACACTGCTCTTTAGTAATTTGGTGAAATGCCCTAAACAATATAAAACCAAGTAAAAGTCTCAGATTTTTTTTGTATTAATGTCAGAATCAGACAGTTTTCTACGATACTGAGCATAGTCATTGGTTATCCAGCAGCCACTTTCTGTTGTGCAGTAATCTTATCTCTGTTGCCCGCACTTTTTCATTCTCTATATCCCTCTGGCTCTGTGAGTTAAACTCACACTTGCTGCTGCTTGTCTTCAGTTATACTGTGGTATGGGTGGTGTGTTTTTTTAACCTGTGGGGTTGTTCCTTTCCTACCCTATTGAGATACTAATCCCAGCCCCTGACTTTGAACAGGGCTGCAGAAAAAAATCGATGAAGACAATCATTCATTTTACCAGCTAATGAAAAGCTGGCTCACAGATTCTCCTAACATTCCATTCTAATGGCCTACTATTCCCATTATTTTACAGTACTTCATACTGTTGCTGTGCATCTTTCTCCTGGAGATCATTGCTGGAATCCTGGCCTATATCTACTACCAGCAGGTGAGTGAGCGTTAGTCCTGAGAGACTCAAATCAAGGAGAAAAAACAATTGTTTGTCATCCCATTTCTCCAATCAGAATTGGGCTTGGAGGCTTGGGACCTAGGTTCTGGTTCACCTTTCTATATGTCCATATTCACTCCCCATCCCATACAGAAGACCTTGGATTATTTACTGTTCTTGACAAAGTGGTGGTGGTTGCTCTAGGGAGGCTGCTCAGCTCCTTCCTGCGGTTCATGTTTGTGCGCTGCTTTTCTGCAAAGAAGACAATTTTTGAGGTTGTGTAGATCTAAGAACTCCCCTAACGCCCTTCAAGGCATAGTGCAAGCAACTGAAATACATTAGTGCCACTTAGTATATTCAGGACATAAGAACAGTTCCTGTTGCTTCCAGCAAGCTAGTTGCCATGCCTTTGAACTGGTCTCCCTGGAAGGTCCTTTAAGGTCAAGAAGTTTTTGAGAGCTTTACTTAACCAGCCTGGCTGAGGGGCTGGAGAGCAGCAGAAGATCCCAACAGCTGCAGTTCTAGCTTGGCACTTTTTGCAGTTGTAGAGAGCAAAGGCTTAAGTCATCGCTTTGCTTTCAAAGGGAGTTTAGCCACCAAGGCACAAACTGCCTGGGAGGTTGCTCTCATGTCTGAAAATTGATTTGAAATGGCAAATAAGGATTGTTGTGAAGTGGCTGTCTGAAAAACAGATGGACATCTGATCTTGTTGGCTTCACTGCCAGGATTCCTTGCCATTCCTTTTTTTCTCTTGGGCTTTCTGTGGTTTGTCTCACTAAGATGGGCACTGGTGGTTTGTGAGGAGCCAAAGGACTGTGCTGGCTCCTACCAGGAGATCAGTGGAACAAGTGTGCATATTTAACAGGGAAAGATAATCCTGGCAGGCATGGCAAGATGTCAAGATCCGTCCATCCATCCATGCATGTAAACACATGAGGTTTATATATGACAGTGTTTGAAGAGGAGCTGATCCTTAGGTAGAAATAAGGGATGACATACTCAGAGCTGTACCCTTGAATACTTTGATCAGTTGCAGGCATACTCTAATCCATAGCTGCACTTCCCCTTGCACTCTGGCTGGTAACTCCCCCTTCTTTCCTGGTTGCTGGCTGCTTGCTCTGTTTGCCACTGCTTTTATTTCAGCCCTTGTGGTGGTGTCTTAAGGCTTGCATGTGTGTGTCTAAACTGTTTCTTTTGTTATCTCTATTCCATGCTGCAGTACTTCCCCATCAGCCTGCAGGTAACTGCTTTTGTGCCAAGTAATAATTCTGCTAATGGACTCTCCACTTTATTTGCCTCTGCCTTCCAGCTGCTGAATCTTTTCGTTTCTTTTTATTACACTAAGTTCTTTGCACTTCTGCAGAGCTTCCCAGCCCATTTTGCAAATATTAATGAATGAAGCCTCTTATCTCTGTGAGGTAGGTGTTGTCCCCATTTTACCCATGGGGCTGGAAAAAACTGTTTTAAAGGCAGAATAAATTCCAGGCTGTATTTTGCATAGTTCAGCATAATCAGATACTTGACTTCTCATTGACTGCTTGATGTGTAGAATAAAAGGTGCATAAAGAGGCTACCCTTTTCATTCGTTGACCTCCATCTAAAATGCATGTTGATGTTGTTTATTGGTATAGGAAAATTTCACAGGTGTTGGATCAAAGCAGTGTTGCTGTATGAACCAGGATGATAAAAGATGCAGCTCTTTGGCACTTTTTGGCTGTGACCTGGATATATGAGAAGAATTCAGATTAAAAAAGCCTCCACAGGAATAAATGTTTGGATTCAGTCACCTGAATCACCAGTGGTTTATGATGATGCCTTCAGGAGTTCTGTACTTCCAAAATCAGACTTCATCTCTCTGTCACTGTTATCAAGAAAGGCCTTGCAATCACACACTTAATTCCCTCCTGTGGCATCATTTTGATGCCAATATAAGAGCTATTCAGATTACACTGCCTCAGTCCAGCATGCCCAGGACTCTGCTTTCATCCTTCTCCTGGAAAGACTGATTCAGGTTTAGTATTTTGTCACAGGCTTCAGAGAGAGAAAACTGTGTGGTCTCACAGGCATATTCAGATTTAAGCAGGCACGGTTTTGTATTCTCTTTTGATGCAGGCATGTCTGGGCAACCTTACATGTTGAAGGTGAGAACCCATACATTGATGTGTAGTGCAAGCTGAAATTTGGTCTGGAAGCACCTCCTTCTAGTTATTCAAATGGAGGCATGATCTGTAATCAATCGGAAATAAGCCTCCAAGTCAAACCTTGGAGGATGTTCTTGAAGGAAGCTGTAGCTTCCACTAGGGTCTCTGCTTTTCTCTTGGAGCAAAGGTGATGATATGTGTGCAGGACTCTGGGTTGCTCTGAGGTGTGAGTTTGCCTTGTGATTTATCCCACTTGTCTCTTCCATACAGCTGAGCATGGAACTGAAGCAAAACTTGAAGAACACCATGACCCAGAAGTACCGGAGGGAGGGAGAAGAGAGTGTTACCAGCGCAGTAGACAAACTGCAGCAGGAGGTAAGCATCTGTAAAGGCAGGGAGGATTCATGCAATTGCAGGGCTTAAAATCAAACATGTAAAAGGCATTGTGGGCTCTTGATATCTGACATACAGATGATTCTTCCGTATGCTGAGCATATGTTCTGCTGCTTCTGATTCAAGACAAGGTTGGGTGGGGTACAGAGCCTGGGCCATACAATTGGCAGAATTGCATGGTGTGATCTCTGAATTGTGTGCCCAGTAGCACTGGGGAAACAACATCTGAATTGCTCCCAAAGTGAACTGATGCTGCTGAGTCACTCTGACAGCTGTTTCTACTTCCCACTTCAAAGATTTGGAGAAATAGCTGACATTTTTCATTAAGCTGCTCAATACCCTCGAGAGCGTGATATAATGAAAGAAGAGCCTTGGTGCTGCTGTTGCTTGCTGTGCCTGGCCCAGGGGTGGTTCAGGTTAGGGCAATTTTGACAGCCTTTCCCACAGGAAGGACCCTTGTGCACTGGCACTTTCAAAGCATGAGGCATACTATATACATACTGCTACAGCAATAGCAGGGCATTTGCAATAGTAACTGATAATTAAACTTACCCTCTTATTGCCATTAACACTCTCCAGTCCAGTAGTTAAGTGCTGAGGCAGCTGCAGGTGTGCTCTGGTTACAGTTCATCCCAGCAGTAACCAAAATTCACATCTGCTGAAAGATAAATATTTAATGACCATTATAGTAGTCTTAAAAAAAAAACCAAAACACTGTGACAAAGCTGGAGTCTCTCTGCAAAGGAGGGTGAAGCCAAGGGCTTGGTGTGGGAGGCTGGAGGGAGATGGAGGGGCAGTGCTTGCAAGCTCAGCCTTTCCTCTGTGTACATACAGTTCAAGTGCTGTGGGAGCAACAACTACACAGACTGGGCTGACAGCCTGTGGATCAAATCTCCAGAGGCCGGTGGACGGAAAGTCCCAGACAGCTGCTGTAAGACAATAACCGACCTGTGTGGACGAAGAGACCATCCTTCCAACATCTACAAGGAGGTAAAGACAAAAGGGCTTCGGAGACACCTGTCACAAATTATGTGAAGGAGGTGGGCAGGGAGTGAGGGTGTTGAGTCGGTGCTGCAAACTGTTGGTAGGCTTCAAAGTCAGTAGGATTCCTTAGAAAGCAGAATTCATTTGAGCCTTCAGGCATCTAGGCTATTATTTTATATGTAGTTACAGAGAAATAAATTATATTTGTTCCTAGTGAATATGCTAGTGACGGGGAAGTGGAAGAGGTTGTTGGTTCTGTCTTGGATGTAAGCCCGGCGTTTGACACAGCTTCTTGTCATTGGAATTATTCAGTGAGGTGCAAATGGTCCTTGACTGAGATAATGGGATTTGACCTACAGGGTGAAGAAAAAGCATATGGGGAAGAAAGAGGGCACTGTGGCAGACTTATTAGGCCAATTCTAGTAGGAGATGAAGGGGCTTATCTCTTCTAGAAGAAGCAAACTGAATCCAAGACTAGCTGAGTACGTAAACAAGTAGTTCTCAGACCATTCATTCATTCAGTTTGCATAAGTTAGTGCATTTATTTTGGCACCCTCCAGTTCTGTCACTTGGCTTTAATCACTGTGATGCTGTCTTTGGGGTAGCATAATCCTTTTTCTCATCAGTGGAACCAGCAAATTTGCTGTCTGTATTGAACCTGGGGGGGCAGCAACTGGAGCTTTTCCTTGTTCCCATCCCCTGAGAGTTAAAGAGGGTTGAAGATGAAGAGGTGGCCTCTTCAAAGCAGGTATTCCTTCTCACAGTCTGTGCTTTGAGCAGGACTCTGAAGGGGAGTGTGAATAACATCTGCCATTAAACCAAGCAACTCAAACAGCTAAAAGGAAACCAACCATCTATCTTTGGGGAATGAACAGGGAGTCTTTCTGATCTGCCAAAGGCCCTCTTACATCCAGTTGCTTGGCTGGGTTTTGCTCTTCAGGAAGAAGGCTTTCTGATAAGTTTTGTGCCTTCCAGGCAAGATCCAATGAGATCTTCTGAGAGTGGAAACCCACAATGGTTTGAAGGACAGGGCTGGCAATTCCCATGCTCTCTCTGTGCTGTGATGAAGCTGGAAGCAGCTGCCCAGCTGTGTTATTAAGGGAGGCCATGTAGGCTGCCAAATGTGTTGGGCTAGCTCTAGAGGAGAAAAAGCTGTAAGGAGAAGTTTGCATCTACAATCAGATGCTGCACATCATGATCTGAGGTCTCGGTCAGTTTGGAAAGGACTTTGGTGGCTTTGGGGAAGAAAAACCTAGAAAAGGGTCAGATCAGGGAACAGGAGTTTGTATCAGGGCAGCTGGGGTTGACTCTAAAACGTTATGCTGGCATGGGAAAAATGAGGCCTTTGTCCTCCCCAAAGGGCTGTGTGTTCCCTCCTTCCTTCTGCCTCTGTGTGTGTAGGTGTCCATGTCCACTGTAAACTCCTGGGGCACTGCTGTAACCTACACAATAAACCCCCTGATGTTACCATGGGAAACCTGCCTCAATAGACTAAACAGTTTACTTATATGAAGGGAACTGTTCCAAAAAAAAGCCCAACCAACAAACCCACCCAAAACCAGAGAATGCTCTTACTGCTTTATTTTTGCCTTATGACAACAAGAGCTTGTTCCTGAACCAGGGAGGGAGAGGTCACACTGCTAGCCAAGGATGCAGTTGCAAGGCAGAGGCAGAGCTTGGCTTTCCGGATCCACGCTGAAACTCACTGCTGCCATAAATAGCAGTGGGAGGAATTTACTCTTAAAAGGCTCCTGTCACGTTAGAGGTCTTGGCACTGGATCCACTCAGCAACGTTTCCCTGGCCTTCTGGCCCAATAGAAGCAAACACCCTTTCAAGGCATGTGGTAGGCAGTGAGTGAGGGAACCTTTCTCTACATATCTCTGAGAAAAATGACAAACTCCCTCCGTGTGATGTGGCTGGTTCTTCTGCATTTCTCCTGCCCAGCTAGCAACCGTCTGGGATTTTTTCAAAAGTTCCTGAGCCAGTAAGTCCAGAGCAATACAAAACGTGGTGCAGCTTATGTCATCTCTGTAGCTTTTCTAGTCATGTCGGGGGAAGACACTGCTTTCTATAGTGTTGCTTTCAAGGGCTGCAACCATTGGATTAACATGAACCAAAGGTTAAAATGAAGCTGATTTTCCATGTTCTTCCTTTCACCCTGCAGAGTGGTTGCATTACCAAGCTGGAAAACTTCATTCAAGAGCATCTGAAAATTATTGGGGCAGTGGGGATCAGCATTGCTTGTGTGCAGGTAAAAGGGCTGAGTGGAGTTTTGGGGGTGCTGAGCAGAAGTTAAAAGCAACCCTAGAGCAGAGGGATGATAAAAAGCAGGTGTTTTAGGCTCTTCCCTGCCTGGCAAGACGTTACCTGGTACTTTGGGGGCCCAAGGATTCACTAGCTCCCAAGAAAAAGCCTATTCTGCTGGTCTGTAAGATTTGCTTCTGGTGAAGGAGTGCAACCAGCTGGGCAAGCGGGGAGAGACTTCTGCTCCAGGGTTGTGGGAAAGGCAGTGCTGGCCATGGCAGGTGGTTTTGGCAGCCTGAGAGAGACCTCTTGTGGGGATATGCTGTGGTTGCCCGTGCAGCTGAGCAGTCCATCTGGAGGAGTTTCCTACTTGGGTTCATTAGGAATATTTTAAGTCATCCAGAATTTCTCCTCAGTTGTGTCATATTGAGGAATGGCACTGTGGGTCTGCAAATTATTTGGGAGAGGGTGATGAATAGGATAGGTAGGATATGGATGCCCCCCGCTCCCATTTTAGAGGGAAGGGCACAGGATATTATTTTCTTCCAGTGCAGATGTTTCTATCTTCCCCTTTGTCCTGGAAAGTAGCCAGACTACACCTCAGAGAAGCCACTCCTGATTAATTAGGAGGATTTGCACAGATTATGTTCTCTCCTGCTGCTTTTTGCAAGCCGGAGTACAGTATCCCCAAGAAGGAGCTGGCTGCTGCTCATTAGTTTGCAAGCTGCTGCCTGCACTGCATCCATTCTTTTTTTTTTTCTTTTTTTTTTTTTCATGCATTTCTCTCTTCCCTTTGTGCCCTGTAGATCTTTGGGATGATTTTCACCTGCTGCTTGTACAAGAGTTTAAAGCCAGAACCGTATTAATAGCTGTGGGAACTCTGTTGCTCCCCCTCTGCCACTTCCCTTAGCACCTGCCAACCTGACCACTCTCCACCAACACCACAGAAGTGTCTGTAACCTGAGGACTTTGCTCTGTAATTAAATGCCTCTCAAACCATGCACCGCCTCAGCTGTCCCCTTGGGGGACAATCACCCTCCTTGTTGTGTGCAAGGCACCCAGGAGTTCAGCGGGTCCTCCTCATTGTCAAGAAACAAAAGAGCTGCAGATCTTCTGTTTGAAGCTTTAGCAAAACAGTCCCTTGATATAACTACGAAGCAAGATTTATCCAGGGCCACTTCTCTTCAGGTGTTTCCCAAGCCAACATGAAGGTATCAGGATGCTATACAGGAACCATGGTTTGCTCTCTGAGAAGTGCGTCAGCAGCATCAGGCATTGACTGAGAGGACAGATGATGTTCCTGCACAGAGTTGGAGCCAGAGCTGAATCTCTCATGCATGGAAGATTTCTCTCCCTCCTCCCGAGTGTGCACCGATGTCCTAACACAGCCGTTCTCTGCCTGAGAGGGTGCCTGCCTAGTTGCTTGGGGCAGGAGCTACTCTCCCTGATGATCAGGAGCACAACTTGGCACAGTTGGAATCTTGTCATGACTCTGATGTTGCCAAGATGTGGGTGCCTTAGGGTTTCTCAGCAAGCCTTTCTCCTCTTCCTTGAAGCTTCCCCCAGTACAGTGCCATCAGGAGCCGTAAGAGGCCTTTTGCCCACCAGCAACTGTGGAGCAAAGACAATATACTACTTTCTAATTCCTTTGGGTCTGGACTGTTTTATTGAGTGAGAAAATTTCGTTTCTTCCTGTCTATCCCCTGCTGAGGTTTGGTGAAGAACTGGCCTGTTGCTGGAGCTGGCATATCTTGCCCCCCTTTGGCCTGATTGGTTAGTGGAAATACCTTCTCACATCTCTTACATGGTGAGAGATACTCTCAGCTTGATTTTTCCAATTAAAACCTCCAGGCTTATCTCTCTTGGGCAAGAAATTAATATATGCAAATATTTTATCAGCCTCCAAAGACCTCGTTAATCAGCTGAGGGATTTTTGGCTGTAATGAAATCTGGAACTGTAATCTGAAATCTGGAATCTGGAATTGAGGATGTTACTGCCTCAAACCAGAAGGGAAGTCAGGAGAGTCAGCTTCAGCCAGTGGCCCCAGTGCACTTGGTAATTTGGTAGTGCTGGGTTAGCTGTCTACTTGCTGCAGAGGAATAGGTTTAGATAAATATTCTGTCTGCACTGGGATGCTGGATACATACAGGACATAGACATCACCACTGCCACGGACTTGGTGCCATCATGATGCCAACAGGGTCTTAGGCTGAACTGAGAGGATCTCGTGTGCCTCTTCTTCTGGCTTTTCTGATACACCTGTGACACCCATGAAGCAGAAAGGGCTATGGGGCTTTGGTGTTTCTAAGCAGTGAAGACAAGCCCCTTTATAAAGAAATAAATTTATTCCCTCTCCTGGCCTTTTAGTCTTGACAGCAGACAGTTAAGCAAAATCACCCAGAACCCTAAATGGTCTTGCAGCATCATGGGGTTTTTAGTTCACAGAGCAGAAATCTTGTACTGACGCTAAAGGGTGACAATTTAAAATTCAGAGCAGGTCAATCTGAAACTCCCCCATCAACATCAGCCCCGTGAAATAATCCTTAACTAATGCAGAAAGAGAGGTGGAGGAACTGAGGTGTATCCTTGGTTCCGCAGCAGTAGGAAAGAGGGGAAAGAAATCTAAATTATTGTGTAATGATCTAAAGGAGAAGCCTCTAAATTATTTCTTGTTTTATAATCAAATTCCTGACAAGTATTGACTACTAACGAAGAGGAAAATATTGAGCATGTTGCTTGAAGCAATGTTTCTTGTTTTTTAAGCATATCTTCATAGCTGCCTTCACCCATTCCCTTCAAATATGTTGTACAGGGTTGGGAGAGGCCAGGAAGAATGAGATATTAACAGTAAGTTGGCTTGCGTCCATTGAGTTGTTTTATACTTTTTCTCTGTGTAATAATATTCATTGCTTTTTTTTTTTAACCTAGTTTAAGTTGCTGGCCAATAGAATAATAAAGCTTAAGATTCTGTAATGATTCTGTGTAGCAAAACTGACGGGGTACCCTGAGCCAGAGGGGTTATATGGATTCCTCAGATCCCTGAGGAACTGGCTCCTTGTCAGCAGAAGCAGCTGGACTGAGGGACCAGGCTGAGAAGGAAGCTGGGAAAGAACCTGCTTTGCCAGCCTGGTTGTGATGTTGTGATCTGCTGCCGTGGGGCGCTTGGACTGTCCTCCATGTGATCTTCAGAGAGCTGGAGTTGCAGGACCTCAGGGTATGTCATGTCATTACACATCAGCCATGGTCTGTGCATGGAGGTGTGCAACACCCAGCGTGGCACCTCGCTGTGCTCGCTGGGGTACGTGGTGACCTCTCTCAGCCTTGTCACACTTGATTGTCATGTGCAGAGCACCGAGACAGACAGAACAGGGCCCCTGCCCTCAGGTAACTTCCATTCGCCTTGCTGGCCCAGCTGTTCTCTGTGATGACCAGTCAGGTCTGCTTGAGAACACCAGTTGAAGGTATGAATTGGCCTGGGGCTCTGCTGCCCTCTCCTACACCCTCTTTCCACTCACCCCAAAGATTGTGGAAATCCTTCTCCTTTCCCTCTTTGCTGCAAGGACAGAGGTGGGCCCCAGCAGCGGGGCTGCCTCTTCCTCCACTCTGGGATCACAGGGGCTGTGTGGGGGTTACGTGCCAGTTCATGCTGAGTATTTGCTCTACGGGCTGTGGAGTAGCTCGTAGCCACCTTGCATCACAGACATGTCAAAAAGAGGGAGCAGCTGTGTGCCTTTTTTTATTGTCCTTTTGAATTCAATGTTAAAAATTGCACTTTACTAGTTTTAAGCATGCCTCTATCCTGCAGCTAACGGCCATGGCCACTCGGTGGCTCTGAGGGCCGTGCGCTGTGAATTCAGCTCCTGTAATTCAAGAGACTCTAATTCAAGCTGCCTGGCTGAGTCTCGAGCAGGACCATGGTGTCACCAAGCCCCAGGGAAGTGCTGTACAGGTCACACTGGCATTCCCTCACCTGGAAGGGAAGGTAGCTCCTTCCAGCCCCAGCAATGTTTCTGATTTTCATGCTGCAGCGAGGCACTGGTCACGCAAGATGGAGACTGGGGACTTCACCTGGCTTGCTCTCTGTTCAGAGCAGGAACTTCTGCTGAAAAAGATCAAAATTGTGTTGGTGTGTGCCGAGGAGACAGACCTGGGTGTCTCAGTGGTGGTGAGATGAGCCAGCGCCACTGGTGTGGTACTGCTGTGGGGAAGGCAGGTGCTCTCCTGAGATGATTGGGTAGCACAGGGATGTGGTTGCATCCATTTCTGTGACCTTGTCCCCAGACTTTTGTGCAGCTTCAGCTACCTGTTTTCAGGAGGGGTGAGTTGAAAGCCTTGTCTTGGAGGGTTGTTTGCCAAGGTGGGGCTGGAGGAGCAGGACAGGCTGGGCTCCTACTTGCACGCTCACAGCAGGGGCACAGCAGGTGGCATGGGTGGCTCTGTGGTAACAGTGTCTCCCAGACAGCTCTTGGCCACCTCAGCCGTTCTGCCAAGACAGAAAGAAATGCCTGAAACTCCACTCCTTGTGCCTGGTCTTGTTCCCCTCTGCCATTAGGGGTGCAGTGTCACCCTTTCCTATCCCCAAAGGGGAATTAGCCCCTCTTCTGGAAGTTGGTGTCTGTGAAGTCTATAGTACCATGTCTTTCACCATGAAGCAGTTGATTAAAAGCAATTTCTCTTCTTTGAATTGGCTTGTTCTGCAATGTCAGCAATCAGGGTGCATTTACCACCTTACAGCATCCCCCTGGGCTCTGCAGCCCCAGGTCTCGGGGTGCTGCTGTCTCTCTTGAGGTGAGAGCACAGATTTCTCCCCCTGTGGACCTGGAGATCTGGGCTGTGCTAATTGCCCTTTGCAGCAATTAGCTCAACTGGTGGCCTGTTCTCTTAGGTCAATACAATTTGCTCAGAAATAAAAGGGAAAACAGATGTAGCAGTAAATAATTTCTCAAGGGCCCTGCTTTGGGGCAATCCCTCTCTTCCTGCAGTTTCAAATAAGACACAAGTATTTCATGCTCCCCTGCAGGGCTGCTTCTAACCCCAAACCAGTTCACAAACATGCCCTTTCTGTCCCTGCTGTTTAATTGGGAGGAATTTTCTCCTCAGGGAGGCCTTGGTGTCCTTTTCTTTGGCCATTTATAAAGCTTCCCTTGGGCGGTGGTTGCAATTTTGTAACTGCCTTGTTTTTCCTGCTGGGCTGGGGCTGAGCAGGGCTGTGACAGTGGCAGAGGAGGAGCAGGCAGTGATGCTCTCCTCCCTGGTGAGATGGATGAACACACCCTGCTCGGGGAATGGCAAAGGGGAGTGCTCTCTCCTTTCCTACTGTGAAACCTCCGCAGGTTTTCCAATGTACTTGTGTCCGTGCATCCCTGGGAGAAGATGCCGAGCGCTGCGTGCTGCCCCATGTCACACAGCAGTGACAAGACCTGTCTCAAGCAGCACCGTCACTCAACTGGGGCACGGGTGCACACAACAAAGACTGACAGCTTCTGCTGGTGTGGCTGGGATGGCTGCAGGGTCCTGGAATGGCTCCTTTTGTATTAAAGAGCAGCTCTTCAGACATTGTGCCTTGTTTGCCCGCTGAGCTGCTTCTCCAGGAGGAGCTCATCTGCCTGCTGCTTCCCCGCACCAAAGTCTGGTCTGGACGAGAGGTGGCAGTTACGCTGGTGGCACCACCTGGCTGGTCAAGGAGGCATCAAGGAGGAGGTTCACATGGTGCCTTCAGAAATTGCAAATTCCTTGCGGGGAGGGGGAACACTGCTCTCAAATGATCTATAATCACACGAACAGCAGGGATGCTGCTGCCCACCGATCAGTGACTCACTGCGGCACGGCAGATTGCCAGGCACACTGGGGTTTTGAACTCCTCTAACTCCCTGCACAGGAGGCTGCTCCTCCTGCTCTCTCGGCTGTCTGCATTAGCAGGAAGGATGCTGCTCACACTGAGGCCATCAGAATCAGCAGCTTTCTCTCTCCTGATGACTGCTCCCAACTGCAGAAAAGGAACAGACCAGCATTATGCATTTCCAGCGTTGGTTTTCTGAGTAGTGAACGGTCTCGCTGATGAGGAAAGAGCAGTTTCTGGCTGAACAGGGGCTGGAGAGAGCCCGGTGTCCCCGTGGGGCCTGAGCCTGCACACCATGTGTGTGCGCCCCATTGGGACAGCAAACCCCAGCCCTCCCGCCTTGCAGTCCCAGAGGTGGCTTTGATGGCCGTAGGACATGACTCTGGGGAATGTGGGGGTCACACCAAGCCCCTTGCACCCCTCTGTGGTTAGAGGCCAACCCAAACCAGGCGTCGACCCTGGGGTGCCGGTTGCATGCGGTGATGCTTCACAACTTTGGCCATATGTGTGTGTACACACAGAGCTATATCTATATCTATATCTATGTATCTCCTGCTGCGCTGGAGGATTTCTACTGCCCACAGGAACTTCTACAGGTGAGGTTTATATATCTTACTTTGCTCAGAAATGCTGGAACCCCTTTATGCTGCCACCACAGAAGCGTGCTCAGTGACGTTCCCAGCAGAGTGACGTTCTCTCCCCTGGTGGCCCAGCTGGCAGCCAGGGGATGCTCCCCCTGCTCCCAGCAGTCATAGCCACAGCCTCCCTTCTTCTGAAGGGCTCCCCAGCCTGGGATTAGTGAGGGACCGAGGCAAATTGTTGTCTCACACAGCAAACAGCTTTCTCATTAACCTAGAGGTGCCCCGTTAACATTGGGCTGCGCTGCTCGGTAGCATGCCATGCTCGTAGCACATATTTTAAGTTTTGACAAAGCCTCCTCTTTCCTGGGAGAGCTGCCTTTTTCGTCACCTTTTAACCCTCCCAAGGAGTCTTCCCAGGTTGTTTTACACACTTTGATTTCTTGCAGCCCATTCTGGGATGCAGCCTTAAGCAATGATGGCCTGAGATGTGAGGCACAGGTTTTAGGACTGGGACTTCACCCACTGCCTCCACTCCTGGAGGGTGTCAGCTCAGTTCCCCCAGGACAGAAATAACAGCCAATATCAGTACAAGATGATATCTGAAGGTACATCCCTCCGTGCCCAGCTCTTACAGCTCCTCGTATGTTAAATGCTGAGTGTTTTCAGGTATTATTTTTATATTTATCTAGATTAAATCTTGTCCCATTTAAACGTGCCCAGCTCTCTAAGATGTCCCAGACTAATTCCCATTTTGCTCTTCTTTGCATTTTCTGTCTCTCCTCCTCTGTCAATCCACAAATGTGATCAATGTTATATTTTCTTTTTCTCATTTCTCCCTCTCCCACTGCTCTCTTCCAGGACTTTAATGAAAGTTTTTAATAGCAGTCAGTTGAAGGCTGACCTGCTCTTTCCTTCACTGAATGCCTCATGCTCTGCGGATGGGCTCATGAATGATTCAGTTGTTTGGGCTCTAGCTGGCAAGAATTACTCAAAAGAAACATTTCTGAGGTTTGCCCACACTTCCAAGTTGAACAGTCCTGAACCCCAGAGCAGAGAGTGGAGTCCTAAATCACAGGACAGCAAAAGAAGGCTGCATCTGTATTAAATATATTTTTCAACAACAACAACAAAAAACTCCCAAAAACCCAACACCCCAAACCCAAGTGTTCTTTAAATGTATTTTACAATTCACTTGTCATAGTTAATGCCACTGGATGGGGCTATTAAAATAACAGTCCCTAAAAACGTGGGCTGTTGGTGCCCTTTTCACCCAAAAACCCAACGCTGCCTTCTGGAAGTGATCTGAATTTAAATGACCATGGGGGAGAAGAGGCAGAGTTTCAGAGGGGAGCAGTGGGGATGTGGTTAAAGTGCTGACTGGAAATACAGCAGCTTGGCTTTGCACCCCCGATGTGCCTGGAGGTTTGAGGACCCCTTTTGCACTGGGTTTTTTGGTAGAACTTGATGCCTTTAGCAAAGTCATTCAGATGTTACTGGTGCTGGGTGGGAGTGGAGGAGCAGCACGGCAGGAGGAGTCTGTCCTGCACCGGCCCCGGGGGGAGCTGAGCTCCTCTGCCCCCGTGAGCCCCCTGCCAGGGGCTGCTCTGCACAGAGGGCAAATCAATCCCTATCCCTGTCTCTTTTCCCCTTCAAATCGTATTTCCTTCTCCTTGTCCCCATAGCTTGGAAACTTCCTTTGGGTGTCTGTACGAGCTGTGCCAAGCCCCACGCAGCCCCAGCTGCAGCCACACCACGTCAGTGCTGCCTGTAATCGAAGGAACAATAAAAATACTGCTCCAAAGGAGCTACGACTCTATGAAGCTGCTGAAGTCTGGTGTCACTCCTCTTCTGAAACCAACAATGGGAAGTGCAAATCGGTGTCAAACTGCAGCCTCTGGTTTAGCATCAGCAATTTCTTCTAGTTTTGCATAGCCAGGAGCTTCAAGTAAACTCGATTCTGCTCTTGCAGGCAGAGGTTTCTGGAACATGAATGCAAATAACTTCTGCTCTCCACACACCACTGGAGAGATGCCCTTGTTTCACTGCTTTAGGATTCAGAGTCCTTCCCGGACACGGGGTCCAAGGATGCTTGTCATCTCCCGGGGGAGGCGACTTGCTGCCAGGCTGTGGGTCAACCAGAGGCAGGAACAAGGCTAGTGAAGAGAGCGGGCTTTAGGGCTTGAGGAGAGGGAGGCAGTTTCTGCTTCACCTGCTTAGAGCTGGCTCAGGGGAACAGGTTCACTTTTCTGGCCTGTTTTTTAATGCCACTTTTCCCCAGGAAAGGGTCCTGGAGGGAGGAGGTAGTGAGCTCTGGCCCCCTCGGGCACTTCCACCTTGCCCTGCGCCCGGGCCAGCAGGCAGGGCAGCCCCACTGACACCACCTCCTGGGAAAGTGGTCAGAAAGGACAGGCTGTAATTAAGGCAATTATGCCTTTAATTAGGGATAATTGAGCTAATGGCTTTTTTTCCACTCTATATCTCCTCTCCCAGATAACCTATGAGCTAAGCTCTGAGCCCCCTTTTAGGGCTTGTAGGAGGCAGATGTTCAACCCTTGTTTCCTCTAGCTAATTAATCCTGTCCCCAGCCCCACTAGAGGTGGCAGGAGATGCCCCTGTTTGCTCTTAGCAAAGTCAGTTGGTGCATGAGGGTTATTTGAAGGTCTGAAGGGGCTCCTAAGCAGTACCTTGAAGGGTTGGTCTTCCCTGCTGTACGTCTAGCTCAGGAAAGGGACTGTGGCACCAGCCGAAACAGACATGTTGGGACTGAGCCCAGCAGCGCTGCCCGAGGCACAGTGGCTGAGCTGCAGGCAGAGGAGATGTGCTTTGACCTGACCCAGGAGCAGTCTGGACCAAGGACTGGGTGCAGACCAAAAGGCTGCAGGATGGAAGAAATGAAGCTGCATGTTTTATTTTCATTATATCCCATCTCGTATTGAAGAAGCGCAAGAAAGTGCCGTGTCCCTGTTGTGCCACCACCATCAGACAGCTCACAACAGCCGAGGGCAGGAGCAGCCTCCTCCCTGGTGCCCTACCCTGGTGAGGTGCACCTGTGGCCCTGCCTGACACATCCCAATAGTCGCATCATCCCTGTCCCTGCCTGAGGGGAAGCAGCAGGTGACACAGCTGATTTAGGTTTTGTGGGGCTGCTGCATTGCAGGTGGCCTGAGCTCTTCATTGCAGAGGGGAAGGAGCAGCAGCAGAATGGCTGTGCCCCTGGCTTTAGTTCCAGCAGCTCTGCAATGAGCTCTTTCCTACACAGGAGCTGCGAGATGATGCAGGGATGGGGGCTGTGTGCTGGGAACAAGGGTTAAATAAACCCTGCAGGGAACAAAACAAATGCGGCGTCCTCTCAGCTGTGGCTTGTTCCAGTTTTTATTTCCAAGAGCTGAACCCATCCTCACTGCTAGGCAGGTAAGTGCTAATTTGGATGACACCAGAGCGAAGGGAGCAAGAGATGGTCCCAGGGCAGAGTAAACGTTGCTCCTGCTGGGTAAGTGATGCAAAACAAAGGGGGGAGGAAATACGGAGATGCTTTTTGCTTCAGCCATTTCAGAGCTGCGCCTGTCTCTATGATGACTTTTTGCAGCTGGCCTCTTCTGCAGCTGGGCTCAAACATCCACTTGAACTTGCTGTTGAATATTTGCCTACTTATGAGACTCATTCTTCCCATCGCACTTGATTAAGAAAAAAATCTCTGCTATCTCCTAGAGAGAGGAGACCTCATCTCGATCTGTCCTCACACAGGGAGGGATGCTTCCTCTAACAGATGGGGAAAGTGAATTGGAAAAGGGCAAATGTAAAAAGTGGATTGCAAAGGGGGCAGCCACACTGGGGTGAGAGTGGGGTCCCTTCCAGACGAGGAGCAGTGCTGCCCCCTTCCTCCTTTTCCCTCCCATTGGTGCTAGAATACACTGGGGCCCACTTGTTCTGCATCCTGGGCTGCAGAAGCCCTAAATTGTGCCCAGGAATAAGTCAGCAGAAATAGGTGGTATCCAGGTAGCAAGAGAGTGAGCAAGGCTTAAGGTCCAAATGTTGGGTTGAAGTTGGGTATGAAGTTGGATGGCACACTCTTCTGACCTCTCCTAAGCCAGAAGACCTCCCCAAGGCCAGGTGTGCAGTTAGGTGCAGGCAGACATCTCTGTGTTTTGAACCAATCCCCTGAGATTATCCAGTCCTTGCTTTGGACTCCTGAAGCTGGGAAGATGCCTTCTTCCTCACCACAGGTACTGGTGTGTTGTTTTTATACATGCATATGCTCTGTAACTCACTGCCAACTGCACATCTCAACACCAGGCTGCACATCAGCCATTGCTCTCTGCTGCCTCAACGTGTGGTGGGAGATGGGCAATCACCATCCCCCCCAGCTGCTGGGGTCCCACTGATTGGGCCAGCCTGCAGACTGAGGTCCATGCTGACAGAGGCCAAGGAGCCCAGATTTAATGTGGGACTGCTGTTTGATGCACTGATGAAGCTAAGGCTGAGGAATTGCCTGCAAGTGAGGTCAACCTTTGAGCTGGTGCTCCCAACTCTGAGCTCTTTGAGGTTGGCCTTGACCTTTGGTGGTGGGGATGCTGGCTGCCCTCTCTCACAAGCCCACTTGCACTAGTTGCAGTGGCAGCTTGCTGGTGGACCTCTAGGAGGTTCCTGCCTGAGGCTGGGGTGTGAGCAGCAGAACCAGGATCAGGCACATGGCATCTCATCCAGCACCCTATTCATAAGGTGTCCCTCTTTGTTGGTGAGAAGCACCATGGTTGCACTCTCCTGCCCTCACAGGCAGCTCTCAAAAGTATCTCGGTGCTTTCTAGGTATCTGGCCCCAGTCATCTGGCTGGATTAAATCCAGCCTGTGTGACATCTGCCTAAAAGTTTCCTGGGGACCTGGGGCTCAGCTGCTCCCTGGAGTAGCATCTCCCATTGCCTCTGTAACTCAGGTGATGACATGACTTTAATACAACTTTTTAAAGTATGGATTTGTATCTAGTAAGCCCTTGAGTACAGCAGAGTCCCTTTTATATTGAAATTCAGGCTCCTCAATAACATTTTATTATGAGGCTTGCTATTTTTGGAATTGCTGTTACTCTGTTATGAGCAAGGCACCTACCATCCTTCGATATGAAATCATTAAGGGCACAGCAGAGTTCATTACAGGGGCATTTCTCTGGATTAAGAACAAATCAATACTACATACTTATATCACAGCCTGGTACCTGGCTTTGGTTGCAAATAGCACATCCAGAGAGGCAGATACTCTTCTTTTGGCCTCTTGTGCTCTTCTTCCAATATCTTATTTACTGTTTTCCCCCAAGCTGTTGTGATGGATTTATGAGCACACAAAATCCAAGGGTTGTTTTTCCTTGAGCTACCTGAATATTGTAACTTTTAAAGCAAAGAAGAAATAACCATCTTAAGTTTGTGATATTGTAGTAGCCTCACATGCAATATGACATCCCTGCTTCTGCCAGCAGAGCCCCCTGGAAACAGACGTGCAGAAGGGAGCAAAGGCCTGAAGCTCTCTCAGGTTACATTTAGCTGATCACATTCAGAATTTAGAATAAGTTTCATATGTTTTGAGTTGGGGAAATGCCTGGGGAAGATGGATTGGGAGGGAAAAAGGATTAATATAATTTGTAAAAAGCCTGCAGTAGGAAGAAGAGTTCTGTTGACCAAGTATTCCCTGTTCCCTGAAGGAGTCACCTTCTCTTGTGAAAATCTGCCCTGGGTTGAGATATGGAAGCAGATGGACTTTGTTGGCCTGCTGGGCATGCTGCACCAGCAGAGAGTGATAGTAGACACTGCTGTCTTGGTGGGTCCGGGGCAGCACGGCCACAGCCTCCATGAAGGACCTTCATTCAGGCAGTGCATGACCACCTTCACCTTGGGTGAAGGCTCCAGGTCTGTTCTGGACAATGCAGATCTAGTCCTGCACCCAGCCAAAAGCAGGTTTGCCCATCTGTGGCTTGAGACAAGGGCAGGATAAAAGGGGTTTAACTGTGCTCAACACAGGGCTGTGGGGTGGATGGGGGATGCCAGGCTGTTAGGAACCACAAGCTGCTCTGGCTGTTGCTCAGCCATCAAGATCCATGTCTCAAGGTGTCTTCCATTGTCGCTGAAATAGGAGTTTCTCCACGTTGCTGCTCCCAGCTATTGCAGCACACAACGTTCATTTGGTTTAGTAGCAGCTTGGGTAGCTGACATGAAAGCTGCTGAGGTCAATGGCATTTGTTTCTCTTTACTTATTAGAAGTAATTATTCATCAGTGGAATTTAATTATTACTTTGTTGCCTTTTAAAAATGTTGCTTAATGGTGGAAAGCAGCCATTTGTCTAGGCTGCATTTAGTGCTGAGTAGATCCAAAGGGGGTTTTCTTCAAGCTGTTTTGACAATAATAATAATGAAAAAAAAATCAAGTTGGTGAAGTGTGGAGCTGTAGGCTGTCTCTGTAATGATCTGAAGCAGTCGAGCCCTTATTAACTTAATGCTTTCGTTTACTAGCTCATTCCTGGAGGAAGACCTCCTGGTCAAACTGCTATTGCTCCTTTAAAAAACTGAAGTTAGTAATTGCTTCAGCTGCATAGCTCATTACCAGGAAAGGCCTACAGCTGAGAGCAGCACTCCTCCTCTTGGTTTTGTTTTTAAAATTTGAGTGGGAATTTTAGCAGAACCTCTTGTTATACCTCCAGCCCAAGTGTTAGCTATTCCATTGCTGCATATAAATTTATAAACTTAATTATAGAAGTTCTGCATTTCCACTTTCTTTGGAAATGGGAGGCTTGAGGGTTTGGCTGTATTGCACACTATTACTGTATTGATGAAGAGCTGGGCAGAGCCTGTCAGCTGGTGGGTAGTGGCTGATCAATGTTGGAAGGAGCACATCCTATTTCATCAGGGCAGCCTTTAACCACAAGTAGCTGACACTACACTGATTACCATTTACTTTTTTTTTTTTTTTTTTTCCCTGAAAGTGGATTTTTTTTCTCCCTTTCCCCTCCTTGCAGTCTCTGGGAAGGAGGACACTCTCACATGTTCTACCCCAGGGAAGAGTTCATTAAAGGAAAAAAGAAAAAAATAAAAAAGGCGGGGGGAGCGCTTTAAGGCAGCTTTGAGTAAACAGCTGGAGATAACTGGGCTTTAGCTGCGTTGCTGTACTGTGCTGGGGACAGTGATGCTGCCAATCTCTGAAATTCTGCACAAGCTCAGGGCAGCAGCTCTCCATCAGCAGTTTCTGCACTGGCCTCTGCTCGCAATCAAAAAGTACTTTTAAAAAACCTATTTAAAGACATTCCATTGGGATTTGAAGACAGTATATGATAGGGTGCTCTCGATAAGAAAGAGGCAAGAAGACAAAAGGGGTTGGGTAATTTTCTGTCTTTGAAAGACATGAACATTGGTGTTATATGGAGGTGGGCAAAAGGAGTCTCCCTTGCTGATGTGACCAGCCTGGAGAAAGCAAATGGTGGAATGGAATGGACCCAGAGTACACCAGTGTTGGAGGAAAGACTCCCATTGAGCTTCATGCGCTTGGATCAGGTCTCTGGAGAGATGCTGGTAAGGACAGTGACATTTATATTGATCTCTGAAGTAATTCAAAGCTTGTAGATATCGTTGTGGTGAACCATCAGAATGTGTGGCAAGCACAGCTCAAGGAAGGTTGGCACCTAAAGGTGTGTGCAGAGCACAGCTGTCTTACTGCTGGCACTGATTTTTCTTTTTTTTTTTTTTTTAAAGCAGTTCATTTCTTGGAGTGCTCCAAGTAGACCTGCTTTTAAAAGAAGGAGGTCTGATTCCTAAAGAGCGGGTATTCAGTATTTGTTCTTTCTTGCTCCAAATCCAGCCCTTAGAGCGGGTGTGGGTTAATTCAAAATCATTAGTGCCTACGGAAAGTCTTGACCACAGCCATTCCTGCTTGCTTTGAAGTTTGCCTTTAACTGACAGTTCCTTGCTCTCCCCAAAGTATTTGGGCTTTTAGCTTTTTCTCTGCTGTTCCATGCTTTTCTTTGATCACTATTTGTTCAGCTCCTGAAAGCAGGAAATAATGAACCCATTTTATTAAAACACTTGCTTCGTATTTGGGAGGGATAAAGGAAGGACTTTCCTGCATGAATTCTCTAGCTTGGCTGTTACAAGACATAACGTTTGATGCAGGAGCAGATGCATCAGGAAGGAAATTGTGGGGAAACTCATGGCATACTTAGGAGCTCCATGTCTTCGTGCCAATTATATGTGACCTACAAGCATAAGACAAGGTGTGGGTCATGTGGGTCACCAAAACGGGTGACTGACAAAGTCTGGAAGATGTGCGTTTATGGAAAAGGAGAAACAAGATTTGGGCTAGGAAACCTAACGGGCTCTGCATGTCTTGGCTCTGCATCCCCTATATATTTCTGCAAGGGAGCATCAAGGAGAAAGATGAGGGTTTAAAGGAGACCTGCCCCCATGTAAATATTGTGCTGTTTCCAAGCACTAACCCGAAGTGAAGCCGGTTGCTTTGCAGCTCCCCTGGGGTGGCTCGAGTCATTGAAGCCAAAGATAACTTCTTACCTTTTACTTCTCTTCATGGCCTTATGTGCTGCAGGTGCGCACAGCTGAGGTCTGTAGCAAGATCTGAAAGCTCTTTGAGTATCTAAGGCTTGGGCAGCTCAAACAGCTTTTCTTAGCAGAACTTAACAAAACGAATTAATCTTGGACACTCAAGTGGTGTAAGGCACCACACGCCACCGGGCCATTTCAAGTCACATTGAAGTTAATGAAAAGACTCCCACAGACTTCAGTGGGCGACACATCAAACCATGCAGCACGGCAAAGCTGAAGTCTCAGCCACGTGCTTCCTGTCCTTGGTTTTCAAACATCCCTATTGTGCTGTCCCTATTGAACAATTAAAAATGCTTTCTCACTGGCTGGGGGAACTGAAGAAAAATTAGATCTGAAAACAAAGCCACAATGTAAATTATGGGGAAGGGGAAATCAAAGCTGTGTTCATCACCTGGGCAGTCAGAGACAGGTGGAAATAACATTATTTCGCACATGTCTCAACCAAGAAGTTCTAGGAATAAGAAAATTTTGCCGGCTAATTAAGCTCAAATGGATGTATGTGGGTTTGTGCAGAGACAGAACTAAGTAGAAATGCTATTTTTTTATTAGGATCAGTACTGAAGTTAGAAACTATTTGGAATTAAACTGCTTTTAGAGGGAAATAAGGTGGTTTGGTTTTTTTTTAGTGGGGGGAAAAATATTTTTTCCTGTAGAGCTATTTGGAGGGAAAGAGGTAGCTCGTGTTCCGGATCCTCACAGCTTATGACCAATGAAATGTAAATTTGTAGCCACAGGGCTAGTTAGGCATCTCTATGGAAATGTGCAGCTATGGGGTTTGTGCTCTGGTTGTTCTCAGAGTTTTTCTTCATATAGGCAAGAAGCACATAGAAGAAGGCAGACTTTGTATCCAATTCCAGGCTGTGTTTGGGGAAAGGTGAGGGGAAGAACAAAAACCCAGCACACATCTCTCAGTCAATCCCTCTGGGGTGAGACCCTCACAAGAGGTTGTTTTTCAGAGCAAAACTCCTTCTGAAATACAAGGCCTGAGGCTCGTTACAGGTAGGCACAAAAGCACTTCAATTCCTTCCTGCAGATGGACTCAGAATCGTGATCAAGAGTTTTGTTTTGTTTTCTTAAAACTCTAATTTCAAGAAAAGTAAAGCTTTCCAAATACACACGTACCTTGGAGCGGATGCTCCAAATAGAAGCAGGACACTGGACTCCACAAGCAGATTCTTCTGTACTTTCATGACCTCATCTTCCATCATGTGCTTCTCTGGCACTAATTCATTATTTTTATATGATGGTGACACGTGACAGTCCTGTCTGAGGCCACCCTGCCCGCAGGGAGGCTGCAGCCTGGATGACAGGGGTTCTTCTGTTATGCTTCTGATTTTGCTTGCTTGCTTTCCGGTACCAGGGTAGGGTGATACCTGCAACAGTCTTTCAAAACAGACTGGAAAAGCATCCAAAATGTTGTATATAGGTAAAGTGAATAAACAACTGCAGAGCAGTGGTGGGGTTGTTTGTTTTTCTTTTTTTTTTCCCCCAGCAATCTTCCAATTGACAGATTTCTGCCTCTAATTGAGGGCTCCCTATTCAGTACAGTTTATCTTTTTTTTGGTCAGTTCTAGTCATCTGTTGATTCTGCTAATGGTTCTTTTTTATTCTTTTGATTAAGGAAAAGATGAGGTTTTTTTTCCTTTTTTTTTCCCTCTGCATATGCACGTGTCTTTTACATTGGTAAAATGCTTTAAAAAGTATGGTTGTTGTAAGCATATTTAATGGCTCTTCTCAAAGAGATCTAGCAGGTTAGAAAGCAGGTCCAATACACTTATGTTGTTAACAGCTACAGAAACAAGCACAGAAGAAGTGACAGCAAAAAGGAATTTACTTTCCTAGTTACCAAAGAGCAGAGGTGAAAGCTGGGATTTATAGAAATCCAGGGAAAAAAGGAAGGACAAAACTCTTGAGACAACCTTTCATAGGAATGCGATAGACCATTTGCTTTGCCACATTACAGAAATGGCTTTTTTGGTCAAGGCTGTGTTTGTGAAGCCCCGCAGAAGAGCTGTGATGCAGACAGGTTGTCACGTGCTGCGTGAGCTAATATTAATGCCTGCTGTGACAGCCTTGCTACTCGGGGGTTTTTGTGCTGCTCCTTGTGTAACATCTGTCTGACGGAGTGGTACCAGACTGTCATTGGCTTCTGCTGCGCCCTGTTTTCTGTCTGAGAAACAGTAATGAGAGCAACCAAGGTGTTGGGTTTTTTTTTTTCCTCTGAATTTTTGAATGAGGCCTGCTGTGTCTTTGCAAATTGCATCTTCGTTCTAGGTATTTAAGAGCCGTAACTTTTCATATCGGACAACTTGGCATCGTCTTTGAAAAGAAACATGTTCTTCTAAAGCAGAAAACTAGAAAATTGCTTTTTTGGAGATGGAAACAAAGTCCTGTCAGCTCATCTAATGCCGTTCCTGGGCAGCGACGGGAGAGAGCTTTCCTCCCGGTGCAATCGATGCCTGCGGCGCTCTCGCGGGGGGAGCCCTGGCGACAGCCCCCCGATCTGCTCGTCTACCTCCATGTGAGGCTGCACCCTGACACGGCAAAGTGCCTATCGGAGTTCCGTTTGGAAAGGTCATCCTCTATTTCAATTTGTGTCCCTTTTTAAAAGTAAAAGTGGGGTTTGAGATTTTTTGGGTGGTTTTTTTTATTTTTTGAGTGCATCTAGCTAGCTAATACAGCTGACGTGCAGCACATAAGCCATCCAACTGACTGTGAAACAAATGTTAGAATTAATGGCTTAATTCTCTTTGCATTAGGATAAAGCATATGGTTTTAAAACGTCTTCAGCAAAGAACTGCTGAATATGGGAAACATCTCCTACTGCCCTGTACTAAACTGAAAAGCAAGTTCAAGTGTAAAGATTGGTGGGGTAATAGCTGAAGGCAAGCTGTCCTGCAACTTATTTTGTGAGACAATTTAGTTTTAATGTTTGTGCATACAAGTTTGACCCAGTAAGCACATTAAAGAATTGCCATTTCTGGAAACCCAGGTTTTGTTCAGACCAGCTTCCTTTTAGTTCTTCAACTATGAAAAAGAGTCCCCAGAGCTGCTTCTTCCCCACCAGCTCACGTGCGAGTGCCATTAGTTTAACTGTACCAAGGAGTAACAGTGCAAGCTCAGGGATTTTCCTCTCTTCCAGCCCATTTTCCTACAAGGCTGCTGTAACGATGGTCTCTCCTACATTTCCACATGGGCCGCTGCTGCATTTGAACAGAATCCTGAGCCTGCACAGAGGTAGGAATTGGCCTCCTTTGCTTTCAGGTAAGGTGGATGTGGCTGGCTGTGTACACACTCCACTTCCCCCCCCAAAATGATGCATTTTTCAGATGTCAGTGAACAGTGTGAAACGTGGTCCAGCTTCCAAACCAACAGTGTGATGGGAAGGTGAGGCCTTTTGGCAGGGTCAGTGACTGTCTCAGCATGGGTAACCTTCACCAGCCCCACAGCTGCAGCTGATCTTCCAGTGCTTTGTTCCAGAGCACGCTGGCTTTGGCCAGGCAGTACCACGCCACACGCGCAGCACAACGTGAAGCCCATGAATTGAGTAACAGGCAGAAAACCTGTATCTGTACCAGCTACAGTGCGGTGCAGGTGCTTGGCAAGATCAAGACTTTAATCCTGTTCGCACCAGCACGCGTCAATTCTCACATCCAGTGCTTTCCCTGGGAACATTCAGATGTGTTTTACCTAAATGAAGGGCACTGCACCATCTGATTCACTGTTTTTTATAATCCAGCAGCCCCAGTGTTTTTTAAGAACTGGGGTAGAGATCACAAGTTGATTTTTTAACTGCAGTGGAAAGTGCACTCTGCTAGCTCCAGAAGCTTTCAGGAATGACATGTAATTCTTAGCAAATTTACCCTGTAACTGGAACCCTGAGCTTCAGTCCCTGATACCAATTCCCTTACCTGCCCAGTGTGAAACACTGAACTGGTTACTTCACAGAAACTGGAAGTAACAGCACAAGCAAATAGCAAAACCTAAGCATATGCTTAACTCTACCCAGAAACTGTAAAAAGGCTGCAGGAAAAGACTGCCTTTATTTCAAATTTTTTTATGAAATAATTTTTCTACATGAACAAACATTTACTTTTGCTGGCAGAAGCATCTAAAAGTTCATAAAATACTTCCAAATACAGATTTAAAAAGAAGCATCCACACTTTTAATTTAATCTACAAATATTAGTTAAGTGGACTTCATTTTTCCTTTGTTTCCTTGAAAGAGGTTAGTGGCTTGGGGCAGTATTTTCTCCTGGAGTTAAACATCCCTCAATGGTTGCACTACAGGTGGTTTTCATTCTTTAGTGCCTGAAGTCCAGTTTCAAGTCTAGAATTAGAGATGGGTTCCACATGACTTGCAGCATGGTACTTGTTTCATCTTATTTCTCCAGGGGTGCATAATTCAAAAGCTTCTCAATCAGATCCACGTGAGCCAGGAGCATTCTGCGGCAGCAGTATCTCTTCAAACCAAGGGCATCCAGGGCATCTCTGTTAATGAACAAGAACAACAATAAAAAAAATAACGGATGAAGTGAGTCAGAACCACTTGTCTTACTAAGCAACATTCTGATTACTTTGAGCTTAGTCATAGAGGAAAATTTGTTTGCAGTTAGAACTAAGAGACTGAAATTCAGCATGTTGGTGCTGTTAATGTTCTTTTCCATTTACTGCTGTTGACGGGTGTTCGCCTGTTCTCTGGCCTGCAGGAGCTCATGAACTTGTGTTGAAGCTGGTGTCTGGCTGACACAACCACTGAGCTTTCAGAGGTAAGTCTGCAGAATTCCCACAGGAACAGAACCGTAAGAGACCGCCTCTTATGAATTTCCTCTTCTGAACTACCTGACTCCTGAGGGCATATTTGGTCATGAAACAGCAAGGTTAAGTGAGATGCAAGTATTTTGGTTTTGGAAATAACATTTTGGTCTTCACTACTGGGAAGAGACTTGAAATATGGTACATTTGTAATCTCAATTATTTGGTTACAGTAACTCGGCCTCTGTTTTATAAACACCAGTCTGTAGAGAAGAGAGGAGCTGATCTGGTTATAAAAATCTGATCAATCAAGAGCCGCAAACGAAGTAAGAGGAACACAGTTTGGAAACATAGGAAGCCATTTCCACTCCTCCTAAAATCCTGGATAGTCCATAATTACCTGTGCTGGCTACAGCTCCTGCTAGTTGTATGGTGGAAGGTAGCACAAAGGCACTGGACCACCTCCCGACACAAGAATAAGGAACAGCTCTGTCATCCAGGCTATTGTGAGCACCTCTAAGCACTGTTCTAGTGTTTCTCTAAACTGAGGGTGACACTTGCCTACTTCACAAGCTGAGAGGTACATGAAATTAAAATAACTCAAAACACGAACTACCCCACATATGGATGGGATGCTAATTATAAGGCAGACTAAAAATCCTTTCCAGTTCCCATATAAGGCCGCATTCAGTTATACAACCTGTTCCCTACATGGTTGTTTAAGGCTGTGCAGACTACCCAACCAGAGATTTGTGTTTTACAGGCTTTCCACTTAACTCCTCGAGTGACTGCTCGAGATTCTGATGGCTGGGGAGAGAATGTATGAATCATCCTTTCCTTAACCACTGCGTGTCTTCAATGGCTCTTTATCAGACCTCTTCAAGAGAAGTGACACTATCCAAGCTCTTTAGCACCAACCTATTAACCATAAAGCCTGTCTGATACTCTTTCAGAATTTGACATTCATGAAATACAACTGATCTTGGGTCTTCAGATCTATATGATGGGGTGCAACAAGCCAGCATTTGATTACAGCAAATGTATTTTCCTGAAACCTGCAATTCTCCTGTGGGAAGAAGCAAATAGATACTTTAAAAAGTACAAATGACTGAAAGAAAGCCTCTGCATAAGCTGGACCACAGTAAAAGGTTGTTTGGCTTCAAGCAGTACAGTCGAACTGTACGAGTCAAACTCCAGCAGCTTCTCTGATGATGTCAATTAGTCCTTGTACCTATCAACAGGTTTTCAAGGACTGAAATAGCAGGGCTATTCATTTTAGGCCTAGTGCTTGCAAAAGTTATTTAAGGGAAAGATATGAACAGTGTAGTTTTTAAAAAGAATGTTTATAAATAATATAACATTACATCTCAGCTTTCCAAAACACTTGAGAACAAAAGCATTTGAGGTCTGTTGATATGTAAGTTTTTAGAGCTATCTGGAAAGTTCTGAACTCTCAAACGCAGATATCAGAGATGCAAAATACTAACATTAATCAGAACTTTAGAAATCATACTATACATCTCAGCTAAACTTCAGTTGTATTTCCTTTTTTCTCTACCTTCCAAGAATTTGTGAACAAAAGAACAATTTTAAGAGACAAACAGAAAGGTGTGGGTCTTTTTTTTAACCACAAATTGTTTAGATAAGTTAATTTCTTCCATTTTGTCTACCCCTTTCTTAAGCCACCATTACTAGTGATTCTGAGACTGCAATGTAAGATTTTAAGTGTTTGACATTTGTAAATTCTGCTTCTGATCTTACGATACCATAAATGCATTGGTTTGAACAGGCATCCAAGAATCACACCAGTGACCACAGCAATCATTTTCAAGTGAGTATTTCTCAATAACAGTGTACATCTTCCCATCCCATATAAAAGGAATAATGAAGACAAGAAAAATATCAAAATGTAATCCTTCGTAAATAAATCAGAAGTGCTACCAGATTAGCTCTGATAAATTTCAGTATTACCTAGACATTATTAGCAACGTGTACAATTTAATGTTTTTAACTCTGTAAATGAGCTGCCTTTTTTTTTTTTTGTAGGAACTTTCCAAAAACCTTTAGTTTAGCAGCTGCAATATTCTACTTAGCTAGCTTTGACAGGTTTTGGGATGTAAATGCACTCTAAAAAGGCCACTCTCAGAAGTAATGAGATTTAGGAAAAGTACTGAATGATTTTCACTGGCCAGTTTGTAATGAAAGCGATAAATGATGGGGGGGACAGGAATCTTTTCCCTGCAAGCTCCACATCAAGCACTGAGAAGCACAGAAAATAATCACAACTTTCTACAAGTTTAGAGGAAGCTCCAAAACCAAAGCTTTCCTTCCTTCCCTGTTTGTTCTGTGGTCCATTGTTAACATTTGACAAAACAGCATCCTAAACCATGTTTTCAGATTTACTTTAGCGAAAAGGCAGCGAAATCTGTGTTGTTAATATACATTTTTCTAATAGTTCATAGACATAAGTCCATTTAAAAAAATATTAGTAACCCTAACTATTGCAATACAAAGCAAATACTCTTTTCTTTCTACTTAACAGTTTAAACATCAGTTCAGGAAATCTCCCAAACTTCTTTTTTTTCCACTCCTTTGAATTGCAAACATCCATGTTATTCTTTTTTTCCCTTCATACTTGATAACAATGTAAATATTTCTTAAGACCTTTCTGAAGCAGTTCCACCACAGCCAGACCCTCCTTGAAAAGACAATCCTGGCTATGCAAAGCATGCATACACTTCTTAAAATAGAATTGGTAGGACTATCAGTCAGGTATCCAGAGCAGTTAAACTTCCCCTTCCTCCTAGCAAACCAGTGCTTGCAAATAAGGTTAGCAATTCTGGGTAGTGAACATGAAAAGAGATATACATTGTTAACAATGTTAGTTAGTTCTAACATTTGTAAGGTCTTCTTTCTCTCTCCTTTAAAAAACCCAAATGCTTGTGTCAAAGTTGACTGTACAGCTTGTTTCTTTCCTTCCAGTTCCACAGAGAGTTAAACATTTGAGACTGTTTTAGGAGTAAAGGTCACAACTTGCCAGTAAATGGCAACTTCCATACTACCCAGAAAGATTCAGTAGGGAAGCAAGTGCTTTCTTACCTATTATAATTTCTAACCTCTGGTTAAACAGCCTCAGAACTATCTGTAGTTTTTAGCCTCTTTACAGATACTCTGTAATGCTATGATCCTGCACTTATATACCTTATGCACTGTGCAATCTCATCTAAAAACCGAGTCAAAGAACATACAGAAATAATACCCACCCTTCTGTATATTCTGCTTGCAGAAGACCAAGATAGGCTTCCCACTTGTTTCCAACTATTTTGCCGCACGTGAAACATCTGACTGGGATGATCATTTTTGTACTGTAGCTGTAACATTA
This sequence comes from Scolopax mira, assembly GCA_004320125.1. Taxonomy (NCBI): domain Eukaryota; kingdom Metazoa; phylum Chordata; class Aves; order Charadriiformes; family Scolopacidae; genus Scolopax; species Scolopax mira. The sequence goes on along the minus strand of BJBW01000284.1, from coordinate 188,940 downwards.
AAAAAATACAGTATCACTCTCCTGCAAAATAACTAAATACCATATTCGAACATAAGAAGGGAAATTCAGAACTTGTACAAGTCTCAAACGGCGGATCATCAGGCTAGCTGGCAGTGAGCAAGACAAGAGGCCGTAATTCACCGTTACGCAGCTGCTGAATTGCAGCGGCGCAACAGATCTAGCCTGGTCCCGAAGGGGGGGGACGACAGCGGCGCTGGGCCGGGGGCTGGAAACCCAACACCTTCAGCCTGGGAAAAACTGCCAGAAGTTACCCCTGCCCCACGGACGGCAGAAACACCCCAAGAGGCGGCAGCGTAAGAGGCGACGTAGGGCTGGGGGAGCCCCAGGCCTTGCTCAACGGGCCAGGCCTCCCCGGAGGAGATCAGCCCCAGTCCGCCCGCGAAGCCCACTCTGAGGAGGCTCCCAGCCCCGCCGGGGGCACTGAGGGGAACCGCAGCCCCGTGAGGCGATTCCTACCGCGGCGAGGAGGCGCCCAGCCCCGCCGAAACACTGAGGGGACCACAAACCCTGTCAGGCGACTCCTGTCGGCTCCGCCGCGTTCCCCTAACGGCTGCTAAGGCGCTACCAGCGCGGCGGGGCGGGGGAAGGCGGTCCGGCGCACCCCCGTTTCCGCGCAGGGCAGCGGGGTGGTAGCGGCCGAGCCTACGGCGTCCCGGCCGGCCCAAAAGAGAGCGCGCGCGGGGCGGGCTCGCTTTCGCCTTTCGCGTGCGGCGCGCTGAGTGGCAGCTGGGGCGCCGGGAGCGCGGAGCGGCGGCACCGGCGGTGTGAGCCACCGAGCGCGGCGCCCGCCCCTGCTCCTCCTTCTCCTCCTCGTTCCCGGGAGGGTGGCCACTTGTTGCACTACGAGAGGGCGTTTGCAGCGGCGAGACTTCTCATCCCATCCCGGCTGAGGTAACGGAGCTGTCCGGTGCGGGAAGCGCAACTGGTGGCTGCAGCCCGGCACCCGCTAGCCCTGTCCGGCGGAGAGGCGGTGGGCGCGGGGGGGAGCCGCGGAGGGGCTCCGTCCTGTGGGACGGAGTCGAGGTGACCCGCGGCAGCCTACCCGCCGGCCCGCTCCCTCCCGGGGGTAGGGGCTCCGCGGCTGCAGAGCCTGTCCCCGCAGCCCTGGCTAAGGGGCAGCCGGGCGGGAGGGCATCTGTGGGGGTGGACAGGGGACAGCGGTTGGGACCCCTCGGCACTCGGCTCGCGGCGGTTGGGACCCCTCGGCACTCGGCTCGCGGCGGTTGGGACCGCGAGCCTCAACGGTCGGCTCGCGACGTCGGTTGTCGTGTCGCCTCTCCTCTCTGGAGCGGCGTCGCCGCGGCCCCTTTCGGGGCTGCTTCCCCGCGGCTGTTCGCGCTCCCTCAGGCGGGAGAAGGCAGGAGCGGCTGCCGCCCCGGTGTATACCCCGCTCCGCCTCCCCGCCGCCCCTCCCGAGGGGTTACTGGTTTTTTCGTTGCTGTGCTCGGCCCGGACAGTGCTTATTCCTTTGAAGGCGAACCCGTCCCAGTCAAGTTGCGGCAGCAGTTTTTAAACTCTGGGGTCGGGATAGACTTGACGCTGTCCCGTCTAACTTTTCACGTTGCCCCGTCTTGCTGCGACCTGTGCACGGCTGAACGAAGACCGAAGCCGAACAGCAGAGCTGCCCTTGAGGTACTGCCTGCTGTTCAGAGGCAGTGCCACGGGCGCCGCCCGGATGAAGAGGAGCGGTTTCCCCGCTATCCGAGGGACGAGGGAAGTTCCCTTTGCTCGGGGGGCAATGGCTGGTGGCAGGCAAAGCAACCGATTTTATTTGATACCCCAAGCCGGGGAGGTTTTGTAGCCGCAGATAAAGCATCTTGAAACTGTTTACCTGTATTTCATTAATCTAAGGATTGGAGAAGCATTAGGTACAGGCTATGTGTGCTTAGCAAAGGGAAGATGATGTGATGGCTACAAACTTTAGGGACAGGCACTGCTGTTCTGGAGACTCTGCGATGAAGCATTAGTAGGGAACACTGTAAGTTCTTATTGTTCTCTTGTTACAGCATTAGCGTAAGGCTAATTGTCCTTGGGTAGAGCAGAAATTCTCCAAAAGTGTTTTATTTTCCTGCTAAAGTATCTGTGAGTTGATACAGTGCACAGTGCGGAGCCATTACTGTCAGGCATATAAATAATTGTGTCTTAATGCACAGCTTATGTTAATACGTCTTTTGTGACTATTTTTTGAACGACTGGATTATTGACCCTCAGCACAGAAATGCCAGACCTAACTTGAACCGTAAAAGAGCAAATAGTTTTGCCTTATCAAATAAGGCTTTGCAGTTGTTTGAAAGTGTTTGTGCAATTCTGATTGCAAGTGAAAAGACGGTAATTTTTGCAGTCCCAGGAACAATTATACACAGTTGTGATCAGAGCGCATTGACTTGGCATACAGGGTAGATGAACCTCCTGCGATCTCTAGATTATTATTGTTATTGTAGGCCAGTGGGAGCCAAACTGTGTCTTTTCTTTTTCTTCTTTGATTTTTTTTTTTGGTGGTGGTGGGGGTTGTGGGGTGTGTGAGAGAATTTGGAGATTGTGCTTTGAAGCATTTTCAGCACCAGGGCTCCAAAGTAATTTTCTTACTGAACTGTGCACTGAAAAGCATTTGTATCTGGAGATGGAAATTTGCAACTGTGAGTGAGAAAGAGGGGCTGTCACAGGGGCTTCATGGTAGAGCCACATCATTAGATGTAGGTTAGTGTCTCATAGCTGCCTTGTGGAAACGTGCTTGCTTATTTCTTAAAAAGAAAACGGAATTTTAACTTTCAGATCTAGTTCTCGTATCTGACTTGCCTTAGCATCTTTTTTTCAAAGAGAAATTTGCTCAGCTTGTTCTCACAGTATTACTTGAAATTTGTTATGTCTTTTCTGGGTAACTTGCTTTGGCTGGGTGATGGGCTTAATGAACTAATAGGTCTTTTATGACTGTAGCTTCTTTGATCCTAGAAAATATAAGGATTTTTATGATCTATGACCTGGAGAGGCAGCTACATACTGAGAACATTCTCTGCTCAACTTCATGTATCCTCTGTTTAATCTGACTGTTTGCCAAATAGCAAAAGTCTGTTTAAAAGAGCTGGGGGGGATGTGTGTACACGTGACTTCTAGGAATCAGAGTCAGTGTTTTATGGGCTGTAGCTCAAAAGAGTGATTTTGCATGGTGCACCATTTGTGGCATGCCATCTTTCAACTTCTCTTTTTCAGGTAAGCTGGCTACTGCTGACACTCAGCTGTTGCACTTTAGCATTTAGCCAAATCTTATCTCTTCAAACATCCTTTTGAAGAGGAATGAGAACTGGAAGAATTGCAGAATTAGGTCTCTTTAAGCATCCTTTGAAGGAGAATTACAAGAATTGAAACCCTGTCTCCTCGAACTAATCCTAGAACCACATGGGTCTTTCTCACAGTAAGTTCTTGTCCTGTTTCTGGTTTCTTTCCACCTTCAACAAGCAGAAGTCCCCAGACTGCTGATTCTTTGGGCCTTCAGATAGTCTGGTGGTTATGAAACCAATCAGAGCACTCCATAGCATCAAGCAGAAGAAACTTCCCTATAAGTCAGAGAGCTGAAGTAAGTCTGAGAACTGTGGACTGCTTTTCTGATGTGCTTCTGGAGTAGTTTCTATCGTGAGGCTTTGTTGTGGGACGCTGCAGATAATATATTCCATTTCTTGGTTAATGTAGTGCAGGGCTTCTTCCTGTGATCTGAACAACTTTTGAAAGCTGACAATGTTTTATCCCACCATCACTGTTGGGCTGAGGCTCATTCTTGGTGTTTTTTTTGTGGATTTTTGTAGACCTACAAAAGGCAGCTAGGCATGACCTCTCCATGGCATTGTTAGTGATGAGTCCTGAAATCCTAGACTGGTGACTAAGGAGTAGATCCTGCTTCCTGTTCTCCCATCCTGAAAATATAAGGGAAAATATTGCTGCTTGTTGAGAAAACAACCTCCAGAAAAAGTCAGTTAAGTGACCTGACTGACTGAACTACTCTTAAAATACTTTTATAGCTTGAGTGGCCATATGACCTCCTTCAGCTCATGTTGGCAGATTGTGTCTTTTGTGACCTTGTCTCTGTAATTAGGGCTGTAGGAAGGACTCGTGGGATCTCCGCTCTAGTACTAGTAGCGTGAGAAACCACTGGCTGGGAATTTTTTTTTTTTTTTTTAACTTTGTGGGTTATAATAGGTCAGTTTAGGTGTGCACCCTCACGAGTCTGGAGACTTCGCACCTTTCACTGCTTTTCACCATCTGTGGTTGTTGTTATTATTCTGACTTTGCTTGTTTCTGCATACAAATAGAAAAACACCAGAACTGAAGATCTGGGTCTTTTAAGATCTCATGTGGCAGTTGTGTTCAAGGGTAGTGGACTGTTGTTTAAATGCAGTTCTTTTTAGAAGAACTCTTCAGTGAAGGATTGTTTTGGCACTATTTATCATGACTTGCAGCCTTCTATAAACATGTGGATAGCCTTGTTGTTTCTGTTTGGAGTTAAAAGCTCTGTTTCCTGTTGCTTTCTGTTGTCATTTAGAGAAGAAATGTTACCATTTTACACACAGTTTCTGACTAACACCTCAGAATCATGTACACATTTGTAAAAGTTCATGGTACCATATTCAGTGTTGTACTCCTTTGATCTCAACAAAGCGAGAGAGAGAAGTACCCTAAGAAAAAGACTTGCATGAATCTTTAAATGAGTGATTAAATAGGACATTAGTCAGGAACTGAAATGTGACATGGAAAACTTAATGAATAAATATGTAGCAGTAGAGAGCCAGAGCGAGAAGGGAAGATTAAAAACAACAACAAAAAAAAAAAGGGCAAGATGAAGCTTGGCTGCTGTTTTCTCAGGCATATTCTCTCTCCACATCTATTAAATCCCGAAGATTTACTGTTGGGCTTTCTCTAGTCCTGGTTAACTACTCAAAAGTGTGTCATTCATCCCGTTCCACAACAGGGAAAGAAAAGTGGCTCTGTTTGGAGCTGGCTAGTGTGACTTTGGAATGACTTCTCTCCTTTTCCTCTAAACCTTGCAGGCTCAAGGAGCAAAGACTAAGCTGGAATCATGATTTGTTTTCCCTTTGATTTTTTTGGGTGAGTGGCTTTCTGCCCCGTTACATGCCCCACCCCTGCAATTGGATATAGCTTTATATGTGATGGTAGGTAGGTAGAGAAAGCCAAGAAGGAGAGGCAGGAATGATGGAAGGAGGAAAGATAGACAAATCTTTCTGTGTAGAGCTTTGCGTTGTTTAGTTGCCCTGCATGCTGTTTAATGGCTGCTCAGGCCCCTGGATTTAGTGAAACAAACACAGAAGCTGCTAAGTAAGTAGAAATGAAGAGAAACCCCTCTAAGCTGGGGATGTGACTGCAGCTTCCCTGTAATACCAGACAAGCCTGATGCTGCTGATTTCATTAAAAGCAACATTTGGTGCCTCAAAGCAGGGTTTAATACTTGCTATATATTTTTTTAAATATGCTGACCTTATCTGGTAAGCCTGTAATATTTGTTGCAATGAAGAGCAGCTGCTGCATAAATACATATATAATATCAGTTGCCAATTCTGAAAGCTGTGCTGAGACTGTGACTTGTTTGAAGTGGGGTTGTTATTAAAAGGCAGGTGGCAGGATGTTTATTTTACACCTTGTTAATTGCTTGTTTTTCCTGCTGTAATTGGCTTCCTAATGGGGGCAGAATGCACTTGGTTTTGCACACAAAGCTTCATTAGTAACAACCGATGGAAAGGATTCAGAGGGTGGGATTTATATGAAATATATATATTGAGTAACAGATGTCTCTGCTAAATAGAGAGTAAGAGGAAGTCCCATAGATGCATCCAAATATGCAAATGTTTTTCCATAAAATGATTTAAGGTGTCCTTGTGTTAGATGTAAAGATCTCAACTAACTGCCTGTTACTTGAGAAGGGGGCAGAGACTTCACCTTGCTATTTTTGTGGGGCAATAATATTTATGGAGCCTTCTCTGCTTCTTGCGTATGTTACTGCTATCCCATTTGCACTGGGCCCTTGGAGGCAGGGCATTGCTATGGAGAAGCATAGCTGGACCATCTGTATTTCCAGGGTGATCCTGGTTGTGCTTGGAAGTGAGAGGTGAGATGTTCTTCTGGCTAGAGATGGGTGCTCCACAAAGGCAGTTATTGTTTTAATAAAGACCTTTTTTCATGTGGTGTAAGGTTCCCTCGTGTAAGAGACTGGTTTAAGAATTGTTGCTGGTCATATCATCATGATGATCATCAGACACCATTGTGTCTAATGCCATGACCAGAATTTTGTGCTCTTTGTTTTAATATGCAATTGTACCTGGAGACGTTACTGTAAGTGAATGTAGTTTTGTGTATGTGTATGTATGTATATGTGTATATATGTGCATGTATATACAACTAATAATTCAAAGGTAAGATAGCCCTTCATGGAAATAGCTTATCCTTAACTTCCTATAGTCTTTTTCTTTTTTATCTTTTTAATTTTTATACAAAAAGCACTGAGATGGGATTGGAAAAAACCTCATCTACTCCCTCACTTCTCTGCTTCCTCGGAGAAGATGTCAGAAGAAACTCGGATGTCAGTATTTAACTAGTTTGGGACTGGTTTTGTCTGTCATGTTTGTTCTCAGTAAGGTCACTTCAAGGCAAAAGTATAATGTTTGCTAGTCTTGGATTGACATATTTTATAAGAAAAAACCTTTATTACATGAATATATCACAGCCTAATTGACTGTTTCATGTTGGGGGGAGAGAGTAATATCCTGAGGCAGCATTTTAATCAGAAAGATCACAGGAGCTGCCCATCAGCTCTGTTTTTTCATGCAAGTGTCCTCAGATGACAAAATGATCCCCTTTCTTGGGATAATGCATTTAATTTCTGCAGAATCTTTCCTTCCAGAGTAAAGGATGGACTATAAAGTTGAGGTGAGGCCAGGACTTGTCAACTGAAGGGAGGAGCCCTAAGGTGTTGTCCTTCCACAGTGAAAGCAATATGTGCATTCCCATTGAGCTCATGGATGTGCTTTTGTCTCTGATGTATTTCCTGTCTCTGGCTGGAAATTTTTTTCTCTGGGTGTATAAGCAGGTCCTCTCCCATCAAGATTTATCTCTATTTGAAGAGACTGCAGCAAGCAAGTCCTCTTACAATAGTTTGCCCTGGCATCTATGAGTCTCTGAACTCCAATGAAAAGGAATAAGGGGATTTTCTAACTTATTTTTGAAATTTTGTCTCTGAGGCTCTCATAAGTGATGATGGATGTATTTGGAACAAAGAAGCAGCAGGCTCTGCTGAAGGCTATCCTTTGGGCCTTTTGGGGGTGCTTATGTCTGTATTTAAACTTGATGCTTGGGCTTTTCCTTCCATTTGTCTTCTGGCTGGTCTTGTGCCTTGCAAGCCTTCATGGGGGTGAGAATAAAAGATGGTGGTTATAAATAGGAGCAAAGATCCATCTTGCTGAGTACCTTGTCTCTGACAGTGGCTAGTAATGGCTACTGAAGAAAGCTGGTAAGCTTAAAGCAAGTGTGCAGTAGTAATATAGTGGGATGCTTGCATTTTATGTTTCATGAAAGTCTGTAGCTATAGTATTTTTCCAGAACTGACCAGGTAGGAAAGAAAATGCAGTTTCTGATTAAAACCACTTACTCAGCTTGGGCACATCAGTCTGTTGCGTCCAGATTAAGGTTCTGTAGGGAAGCTGAACGTCCTAAACCAGCTCCAAAGCTGCCTCAGCAATGTGCTGCATACTGGTGAAAGACAGCTATTTCTGGAAAAGTCTGTGATGGTGTGTTTGTGCAGAGCCTGAGACCTCCCAGGTCCAGGGCTTCCAGCATGGATGTGGGGAGGAGAACAGAGTCAATGCATAGGCTATCATATTATCACTCAGATGAGTGGGCTGCTGTGCACCTATCATTGTGCCATCCACAGGGAACGTTCCATTGCTTTGTTTACTGGGATGCTGTTTTTAAAATTAAAAACAGCAAATGTTTCATAAATTATTAAGAGGCACTGCTTTAGCGTCTCTCATCAGATTAAGTATGTCACTTTGTGTGTCCTTAGGGTGATGAAGACAATCAGCTTGGTTGTTCTCTCACCTTAAGGATGCATTAAGGTGACATGCTTCATCTCACAAGGGATGCTGAAGCTATCACACTGCAGAACTAGTAACTGTAGGGGTCCTGCACTTTAACTGTGGATTCTCAAATGAAATTTTGCAGAAGCAAAACAGTTTGCTTTGTACGAGTGAGTTCCTTTTTGTTAGAGAAGCACTTCTTGAAAAAAATATTGAGGTAATACAGTGGTAGACACATGCACAGTAACTGCTCTGCAGGAAAGAAATAAATTATGGCATGTTTTATATGGAAGACCAAGAATTGTTCTGTTTCAGTGGGTAAAGGGGGAGAAACCTCTACATCCTCAAACATTCTTTATGGATTTTGAAGGTGTTTTGCTTGCAGGTGAATTTCTTTTTCATTCAAGAGCCAGTTCAAGCATTTTAATTGCAACACAGTGGCACTGGAACAGCAGAGGGTTGGAGAACTGTGGGGTGTAGTAGCCTCAGGACTAGAAAGCTGAAGAAGGATCTGCAAAGAAGCCCTGAGGGGTGCATGCTGCTGAAACACAGTATGTTGGAGCAGTAGAGAGCTAGCTTTCCCTGAGTTTACCATCATCTCTTGCCTCTACCCATCAGTTCTATCACTCTTCAGCATCTGTAGAGTACTTGAGAATGTTTAACATACCAGGTTAAATAATCATGAAGTTTTAATAAACTCAAGATATAAGACCAAGTTGACTTCTGAATGCCCTGGTTGTTTTTGGTTATGTTGCCTTTTTACACTCAGTAAGTAATGGCACATGTGGCATGCTGCGCTTGTATTCCCACTGTGCACAGCTAAATCACACACACGTGCCCGTCAGGGAGCAGTTATTCAGGAGTCTGTTCTGAAGGGCAGCAGTTCCTTTGTCTGATCTGATACACTGCTGCTGCTTTGCTTGGTGGTGGTGTGAGGGAATAATAAAGTAAAGCCTTCAATCATATGACCTGATCAGAGAGGGTTGTCTGTAGTGATTGATAAGTCCTCTTGGAACAATAGGCTGCTTGAGCTGTGCCCAGGGACTGATGGGTTTGATTGGGGTTTTGCATTCATTTTTGGCCTAAGTAAAAAGAACATCGAGATCAAGGTTGCAGTTTTGTTTGCAGCTTCCCTTCAAATCCCTGCCTGATCTAAAATGGTATTTAGCAGTTATATCTCTGCTCTCCCCAAAGCTATTTGGAGAGCACTTTCCCCACCTCGTGTAGGATATGCTGAGTATTTTGAGGACTCCCAAACTATTGTGATTCCTTAAATTCTCTCTCTCTCTCGGAGGCATAAAACAAAGACATCTTTCCACCTTGCACCCCCCTGGTCTGATGAGTGGCATGCTGAGCGAATGGACATGGGTTCTCTTTCCTGGGACATCCCCCTAGCCAGGAATTTTTCCTGCAGGCTTCTTGTATGACCTTGTCGAGCTGCTGCACTTCTTTTCTTGATTATGACATTTGCCATTCTCTGTAGAGAAGCAAAAAGGTTTAATATTAAACAAAGTGCTTGTATTCTGTGAAAGATAGCTTTTTCTGTTTGTATTGAGAAACCTCTGAAGATAAATGTGTGTGTAGATTCACTTCCAAGTGAATTGTGCAGTGGTTTAGCCTGTAATGTTGGTGAATGTTAGCCATGCCCAGTGTTACGCAAAGGATGCCACCTGTTTGCATCTGGACCAGAGGTGCGTTTGGATGTATTAGCATTTCTGCAGAGGAGATATATTTTTCTGCTTCTCTATTGAGCTACATCCCCAGTGTGTGGGGTCAGTTTAAAGCAGAGATGTTCAATCTTCTTAAATGCTGAACAAATATACTTTCCCTTCTATCCTGCAGAACAAAATGATATGTTGGTTAAAAAAGTGGTTTCCCCCCCAGCACATGTGTAGCTGCTTTACAGATCGAGGAAGAGTTTGTGGAGCACAGAAGAGCTATTGCTACTGCAGAGAAATGTCAGTTTGATGTCCTTTTTCAGGGATTCCTAGCTTCAGCCAAAATGGTAGTGGGCTAGGGCTGTGCTGCAGTGCTCTGCCTGTACTGCTGCTTAGGCATTCTGCCTCTGTCAGAATGAATTGGGACATCTGGAGGAAAGGGACTGTGGGATGACTAGGACTTTTCTTACACACACAAGAAAATTTCTTATTTGAGAATGGATAACAGAATGCCTTTATACCACAAAGCTAGAACTGCCCCAAAGATGCTGCTCCTCTGCTAAAGGTGAGGACAGAGAGAGTTACACTCAGAAGTAGAAGAGATTTCTTCATCTAGATGCAGTGGTAGGCTTAAGAATCATTTGTTGTCTGAAAGTTGTCTGTGATCTTTTATTGTTCTATTGGGGTTTTATGTTTCTTTGCTCTCTGTGACAGTAAATGACCATTTCATTTTGGCAGTGCCCTTCTCTTTAAGTTATGGTTAGGGCCAGTTTGTTGCAGACCTTTCTAGCATCAGTTTTATTACTTGCCTGCATTCCTACTTTGCTGCGGGGTTGTCATTGCACTGCCTTTTGGGTATCCTCTTTGCTGTCACTGGCCTGACTCCTAGGGTTTGAAAAGCTGGTTGGGGATTCCTCTGGGAGGCTAAGGGAGTTATTGGAAAGAAGTCAAATTCTCATAAGTTGCTGAGAAAGCTGTTGTAAGTCTTGTGGCTGCTGGGTTATTGCTAAATCCTTTATTTATGGGACTCATGATGAGCCATTGCTAGACAATAATGGTTTCAGGTTCCTTTGTACTGTATTATGAAAGAAGAACCAGTTGTGGGACATTGTTTTAGCCCATGTAAGAACACATAGGACTCATTCTCTGTATCAAAGCATTTAGAGTTTAATAAGCCTTGTTTTTTGTCTTCTCCCAGTTCTTTCTCTCTGCACCCAGTGTACCTGTTGCAGATTCAGTCTTGGCAATTATTCATCCAAAGTCAGACCACTTTTGCACCCTGTGGCTTTTGGCATCTGGAAGCCCTATTTACCACGCGCAGTACTGATTCTGACGGCAAGTGTTTCACTGAATTTTTTTTAGAGTTGGAAGGGACCATAGAGATCATCTAGTCCAACTCCCCTGCTGAAGCAGAATTGCCTAGAGCATGTTAGAGCATGTTACTCAGGACTGCATCCAGGCAGGTCTTGAAGATCTCCAAAGAAGGGGACTCCACCACCTCTCTGGGCAGCCTGTTCCAGGGCTCCGTCACTCTCACTGTGAAGCAGTTTTTTCTCATATTTGAGTGGAACTTCCTATGTTCCAACTTATGCCTGTTACCCCTCGTCCTCTCACTGGCAACAACTGAAAAGAGTCTGGCTCCCTCCTCCTTCAACCCCACCTTGAGATACTTATAAGTATTGATAAAGTCTCCCTTCAGCCTTCTCTTCTCCAGGCTAGAGTCCCATCTCTCTCGGCCTTTCTTCGTAAGGGAGATGCTCCAATCCTGAATCATCTTTGGAGCCCAGAACTGCATGCAGTATTGCAGTTGTGGCCTCACCAGTGCAGAGTAGAGGGTGTCAATGACTTCCCTCAACCTACTGGCCACGCTCTTCCCTATGCAGCCCAGGATTCCATTGGCCTTCCTGGCTACAAGAGCACATTGCTTGCTCATAGTCATTTTGCTGTCTACCAGGACCCCTAGATCTTTCTCTTTGGAACTTGTCTCTAGCACGTCCACGCCTCACCTGTATTGGTGCCTGACATTCTTCTTCCCTAGGTGCAGGACCCTACACTATTCCCTGTTGAACCTTATGAGGTTCTTCCTTGCCCAGCTCTCCAGCCTGTCCAAGGCTCGCTGGATACTGTCCCTTATTGCTGCCTAAGTTACTTGTTACTGTGAGGAAAATGGTTTTGAAGATCACTCCTCATGGTACTTCCTTAGTGTATGTATAACTGTGTGCACATACGCACACGCAGAAAGTAGGTATTAACCCCGACTTTGCCTGTTGGTGACTAACTCTGTTGTGTAGGTTTTTGTGTAAGTTGCAGAGTTGGCTTGGACCTGCGTATTCACCACAAATCCTCAATCCGCAAAGCCTTTGGCAGTTTGTTGTCTGCCTCTGCAGTGAAAAGGGTGAAAGACAGAACTAGCTTATATGCCTCACAGTATTCCCTTATTTGCTGCTGGCTCGTGGCTTTGTCCTGCTTCATGGTGGACAGTGTTTGAGACAACCAAATTTTGAATGTCTAGTGGTGAAATGTTCATTTCCCATGGGAATATGCTACTCCACCTGAACATTTTTCATTCTGTGGATGTCTGTCTTGGTGCAATTTTCTGTTTTTAGTTTAGTTCAATTGCCCTACACTCTAACCAACCACTTAGTATAAAATGAGTGAATTAAGAAGTTATCCAGAATAGTATTGAAACGTTAAGAGTGTGCATTCAAAGTAATTTCAAATACTTAAATTTAAAATGAAATGCACTGAAATTGTTTGATACATCTCTCTGTTCAGGACTGAGCTGGGATGGAATCCAAACCAAACCATGTGAGATCCCTGGAGGGAAAAGTGCAGTGCAAATTGGAGGTAGAAAAGTCAGTCTGAGCTTTGGTTTGGCTTTGTCTTTGCAGTCTCTGAATGTGGGCCAGCTATGGATGAACAGCAGTAGGACAAATATTTAGGTGCTGCTGTATAGCTTATGGAAGCTTTTATTCAGTGGCATGCATTACAGATTTCATACCAGAACTGAAAAATTGTGTTTCTGTCAGAACCAACGCTACTTAATTTCAGCACGATTTTCTGCCAGCCATGGAATGTGTCTGCATTTGCTCGCAGCAAGCTTGCTGGGATGTAGGGCTTCGTTCCGTCTATTTCTCCTTTTCTTGGCTTGCCTTCTGCAGATATAATAATAGTAATAATAAAAAGCCCCAGAAAAATCCTCTCCAAAATGTTGCCATTGTAACTGATATATTGGTGATTTTAGCAGTCATTTAAAGTCAGTGTTTGGTGTTTTTTGTTTAATTTGGAACTTTTAATTTTTATTTGAAGATTTACATATGATGGCACTACAGTAGAGCTAAGCATTTGCTGCATGGATATCAGCAACCAAGTTGGGGGGACACGTTTCTGAGCCACAGTTTGGAAGTGCTGGGGTGTAAGGGACTGAAAGCTGTAAGTATTGGGGAAAAAAGAAGCTTCTCTGCAATCAGATATGCCAAGCTTCCTCATTGTTTGAAGGGTCAGAGTGGACACAATAAATTTGAGGAACTAGGAAAGGAGGAAGCCACAGGGGATGCAAAAAGTCAGGCATGCATATAAGTGCATATGTGTGTGTGAATGATGAGAGCAGAGTGATTTCTAGATATACCATTTGCATCACCACAGGTGCATGGAAAGTTGCTGCTCGCTAGTCTGGCCTTGACTTGTAATAGCTGCTTATGAGCCTTAACATCAGCAAAGATCACTGGAGGGGGATGGATCTAGTACTGTTTACCCAGCACTCAGCTTGCAGCTTGTGCTGAGTGGCATGGACTGGACTGGGTGTAACAAGGGAGGGGATGATGTCAACAGGGTGGGAAAATCCTCTTGTGACTTCATAGGGCAGACTGCTGTGGAAAATTGAGGAAATAGGGAGTTGAAAGACATGAAGGAAGTCAAAACAGGGTTTTACTTTGATGTAGCAGCACATGGATGATGAGGATTGAAGGCTGAATATTCTGACTGGAGATGCTTCCGTTTATCTTCAGAAATCCAAGGTTTCTCTTGAAAGGTTTCTTTCTAAGACAGGGTGTGTGTAATGTGCATACTGTGTTATGACTGTATGATGTACGCATGTAAAATTGCCTTTCACAGAGTCCTGCTGCTGCAGAGTAGAGCAGACTGGCTCTCCTTCTCTGCTCATGCCAATGAAAATAAACTGCCCCATCATAACTTGTGAGGAAAGCAGCGTTCTGTAATCTTTTGCATAAGGCCACTGGCCAACAGTGTTGAAAACAAAGCCAGCTCTTCCTGTGGTGTTGGATGCTGCTTCCAGGCAGGTCACAGAGCCAGCTGGGCAGGGAGGCAGCGAAGCTGTCACTTCTGCAACTTTCTTACTTACAGCTGTTGAAAAACAATATATGTTTTTCTTGCCCCTTTCCTCTCCCCTCATTCCCCAATTTTTTAAGACAGCCCTGTTACTTCTGTCAGGGAAGGTGGTGTTTTCTTTTGCAGCTCACAGAACAGGAGAAGAGGCATTGCACATATGGTATTTTGTTCCAGACACTTTTTACACCCCTCCCATTTCATTTCAGATATGTTTTCTCTTTTTAAAAGCTTCACAGAGCAAAAGATGAGGCTCTAATGATGCAGGAGGAGGGAGGGAGAAGGAATCTTACTTCCCTCTTAATTTTTTTGCTGCTTATATGTGTCACTGACGAAGTGGAACGTGGTGTGAGTCTTGGTGTCTCTGTACAGACAGAGTGGTGCAGAGCAAGTACCTCAAATTTGACACATGGGGGCCTGGCTGAAAGGGGATTGCATGGGCAGGGCTGGGGCTTAAGAATCACAGAATCATCTAGGTTGGAAGGGACCTTTCAAGATCATCTAGACCAACCAGTGGAAAAACAAACAAACAAACACACACCACACACGAATATAAAAAA